>SJYQ01024444.1:0-17245 GCA_006410935.1 Redunca redunca | reverse complement strand
CAAGAATTACCCTAGAAAATTTATTCTAAAAATTGATTGACAACTTCTTTTCTGATTTCCAAAGAGTCCTAATGGGCCAAGAGCTGATACATAATGAAATTTTTTTTTCAGTTCTTATAGATCAATATCATGCGATTTCATAAGCTTTATTTTTATATATGCTCTATATATTTTTACATATTTTTTTAAAGAATTCAATAGTATGAGTTAGAATATCTGGACATAGTATAGTACTAAAGTTGAGTATTTTAATTTAGTATTGCACTAAGAAGTTCTTAGAGTATATAAATATTATATCACATGGCCATTATGAAATGCTTGGCAATTATGCAAAGCCTTCAGTGGAGTCCTTAAAAGTTTTAGGAAGGATGCTCCATTTCTCTGCATCAATCAGTGCTTTCTCATTTTAGTAATGGAGTTAAATTGCTATTATCATTAATTTCACATTTGTTTATCATTTTCTTCTTTGGTCATGGTTTTAATGTTATTTTCTTTCTAATTCCTTGTTATCACTGAAGTTACCCCCCTTCCCCCACCACCCCCACAAAAAAGTGAGAATGCATGCACCTTTGGAAAAGTTGGCCTAGAGGGGCTTGGATAAGTCAGGCTAGGAGGGCTGATCAAGAGTTAGAGTAACACTGGACATAAGGACAGACAGGGGAGCCTAAAAAGCCAGTAAGGTAGCATTGTCCAGAGGTTAAATTTGCAGAGCATAGTTTCTAGTCTGTAGAGAAATTCATTCTGTGTGGAAGCATGGATGATATACTGGACTTTGTTGTGGCCTATGTGAAGCAGTCCTCCATTTTACCAGGTTTCCCTGGTAGCTCAGTTGGTAAAAAATCCACGTACAATTCAGGAGACCCCAGTTTGATTCCTGGGTCGGGAATATCCCCTGAAGAAGGGATAGGCTTCCCACTCCAGTATTCCTGGACTTCTTTGGTGGCTCAGTTGATAAAGAATCTGCCTGCAATGCAGGAGACTTGGATTTGATCCCTGGGTTGGGAAGATCCCATGGAAAAGGGAATGGCTACCCACTCCAGTAATCTGGCCTGGAGAATTGCCTGGAGAATTCCATGGACTATATAGTCCATGGGGTTGCAAATAGTCGGATATGACTGAGCAACTTTCACTTTCACTTTGTTGTGATTCCATGTTTACTAAGTAACACCCTAATTACTCATTTAATTTCCTGGAGTTTTGAAATTCCAGGAAGGAGTATCCTGGTAGAGGCACAAGTATTACAGCAATTGGAAAAGATGGTCTATTGTTTTAACTTGACAGTCTGCTTAATGAACATACTTTTCATATGAATCTGACTACTAGTTTGACAGGGCTTCCAAAGTGGTGCTAGTGATTAAAAAAACCCCACCTGCCAAAGCAGGAGATGCCAGAGATGCAAATTTGATCCCTGGGATCCCCTGGAGAAGGGTTTGGCAGCCCACTCCAGTATTCTTGCCTTTAGAATCCCATGGACAGAGGAGCCTGGCTTGCTTAAGTCTGTGGGGTTGCAAGAGTAGGACAGGACTGAAGTGAGTTAACATGCACGAACTGGTTTGACAAGGGTCAGATCCTAAAAAGAAGTAAAGTCGCTACAAATGGTGCCATTTGCCAAACAGTCATCTTAACAATTTCTGTTGATATCTGGACATATTGCCATCTATTATCAACCTATAAGAATTTTCACTTACTAGGTACCATGGTGAAATTATTAAAAATATTCTTATAAAAAGGAACTACCAGTGCAACAATCTTTCTTTGTATGTTTCCAATGGTATCATTTAGTTTGCAAATTTTTCCTCAAAACTACTCCAGCCATTGATCTAATTCTACTCTAGAAATGCTAAATCCTGCCCTAAATGCTAAACCAGTTGGAGTTTGTTTTAATTGCCTAATATAATAGAGATATCTGTTAAGGATTTCCTTTTTTTAATGTTTCTTCTTTCACCAAGAAGTCAGTTGAAAAAGTCAAAGCAGTCATTTTGCTTTCTGGCAGGATTCACCAAAATACAATTCTAGTATTAGTATAAGAATTATGATATTATGACTTAGCAGCAATATTTCATACCAAATCAATATAGTCCTGAACTTATAAGAATTGACCACTCACTACATGGTGACTGACTTCCAGTTTCAACTTTCTTTGATGATGGAGGCAGTTTCAGAATTTGAAAGTTGCTCACTCTCCATTTAACATTATAGCTAAGTAGAATTACAATCACCTTGAAATAAAGCCCTATCAGAGACAAGTTTTTTAATGGAGCACCTATCTTTTGGAATTATTGATCACATTGATTACATTCTCCTTAGGAATTCCTTCCATCTCGCATTTGTGGTCCTTCTTTTAGCACTTTAGATAGCATTTTGGAAGATGAAATACAATAATATGAGAAGGGTTATTTTCTAGAATGTGGTGGCATTTGTCATGTTTTAGATTCATAAACCATAGCACCATTCATTTGTCATATTACCCTTTTAAAAATGAACTCATTTCTTTACAGCCTTATGCCAAAGTTAAAATGTCAGCTACACATTAATATCTAAAAGTTTAAAATGGAATTTGGTGGTGGTGACAGGAACTCTAAAGATATTGGTTCTGCTCAGATCATTCTTCAAATGTGTATTCCTTTAACTCCACTGGAAAAAAATATCATCTAAGAGGATGGGGATTTAGTAATTCTAGTCTGTATGAAATTAGTTCACTACTCATGATTTATTACCTCAAATCTTTGTTTTCTACTCTTTCACCTTTTATTCACATTGTAAGACACTCTGGTCCCTTTCCAGGGCATGTTTTCTAAAAAAGTATTGAAATGTGTATAGATTTTTTAGGAAAGTGCTGTGTTCTCCCTTCTACTAATATCCTGAATGATTCACTTGAGGGCCTTCCAAGTTGGCAAAATCTGAAAATTAAAAAGAGGAGGTACAAGATTTGCCACAAAATTTGTACATCATTGAGAATAATTCTTTTTTTTCCCCTTCTATTTGTTGGCTCTTCTCAGTGTGTATGTAAAGATTTGCACTAATTCATCAAACACTGGGTATCTTCTCTATTCATAGAATTAAGATTCACACAGTAAGGCGAACCAGATAGAAATAATAGTTTCAAGGTGAAATCCTCTTTTAAATAACAATTTGGTGAAGGCAGTGATTGCTATAAGAGTGTAGATATATGGAATGACATCAAATGGTGAGTAATAAAAGATATAGATGGCATTGAATTAGGCCTTGAAGGATAAGTGGGCTTCAGATAGATGGAAAAGGTGATGGAGAGCATTCTAAATATAATTATATGAGCAATTATACAGACAGAGGTGTAAGCACTCAACAGCCAGTGAATACATCTGCCTGAATGCAGCAAGGAGTTCACTCTGGGAAGTAAGAAAGAATAAAACTGGAGACAGAGACTGGATAATATAGAGGTATTTCTTAAATACAAAGATGAGGATTTCCTTTCTAAGACTGGCTGTACCATGGGAGTTTTATGTCCTTAACAAGTGGGGAATGGAATTGGTCTTGCAGCTTAAAATCTGGTAGAGCTTATGTAAGAAAACCTGAGCCTCTACCTGCCCACTGGGCAGATTTGTGAAATCTTGGATACTGCCTTGGTTCTCTCATTTTATCTGCAATTACTCTTGTTAGATTAGAGTCCTATTGTTAATCATTGTCTCTTTGACTGACCCCTTCCTTTTAGGGGGGCTTCCCTGATGGCTCAATTGGTAAAGAATCCACCTGCAATGCAGGAGACTCCAGTTCGATTCCTGGGTTGGGAAGATCCCCTGGAGAAGGGATAGGCTACCCACTCCAGTATTCTTGGGCTTTCCTGGTGGCTCAGCTGGTAAAGAATCTGCCTGCAATGTGGAAGTCCTGGGTTTGATACCTGGGTTGGGAAGTTCTCCTGGAGAAGGGAAAGGCTACCCACTCCAGTATTCTGGCCTGGAGAATTCCATAGTCCATGGGTTTGCAAAGAGTCAGACATGACTGAGTGACTTTCACTTTCTTTTTATGGACTGTGTCTAGTGTTTTGTGTTCCCAGACTAGTATATCATGTTCTAAACTCAGAACTATGGTAAGGAAACCCATCTGATTCTAAAAATCACCACTACTTTGAAATTACTGCTGCCATACCACAACCATGATATAAAATAATTCCTAAGTATCACTAATACAGGATACACCAAAGATTGCTTTGCCCCTTTTGTGTTGTAACTTTAACATACTCCTCACTCCAACCTCTATTTCCTCACAAAGCCTTATAGTCTGTTTCCTGCTCCTTCCTCTTCACTATGGGTTTGATGCTGTCCCAGTGGATCTCACAACTGAAGCAAAACATGATCAAGTCCTCTGTCTTATAAAGACCTCTGGTTTAGAGACAACAGAACAAAGTCATAGAATGGCAGATCTGTGAAAAACCTTAGAGTTAGGCCAGCAAATCTAAACCCTTCATTTTACAGAGAAGGACATCTAGGACTCATAAGAGTTTAACTGACTTGTCTACTTTCTGTTTATGTCTCCAGATGTTTCTAAAATGCAAATAAGCAAAGGAGTTAGCATTAATATCCCTCTTGTATGTCTTTGATACATGGAACAAATTTGTCCCTATCTTCCACCAAAGGTGTTTCACATTTTCACCGCTGTCCTCAACTACCTCCTTTCTAGCTGGTGACCATGTCTCCTACATTACAGAGAAAATATATGTGACTCAATAAGTGTCAGAGATCAATAAATGTCAGCTATGATTACTTCTTTTGTTTCTTCTAGTCTCAGTAGCCAGGCCTTTGGATCTCTCAGAACTTTCTACCCCATTTACCACTGATCTACATAATGTAAAGCTCTTCAGTTCACTTCGGTCACTCAGTCATGTCCAACTCTTTGAGAACCCATGGACTGCAGCACTCCAGGCTTCCCTGTAAATCACCAGTTCCCGGAGGCTGCTCAAACTGATGTTCATTGAGTTGGTAATGGCATCAAATCATCTCATCCTCTGTTGTCCTGTTCTCCTGCAATCAGTCTTTCCCAGCATCAGGGTCTTCTCTAATGAGTCAGCTCTTTGCATCAGGTGGCCAAAGAATTGGAGTTTCATCTTCAGTATCAGTCCTTCCAATGAATATTCAGGACTGATTTCCTTTTGGATGGACTGGTTGGATATCCTTACATCCAAGGGACTCTCAAGAGTCTTCACCAAAACCACAGTTCAAAAACATCATTTCTTTGGCAATCAGCTTTATTTTTGGTACAACTCCCACATCCATTGGAGAGGGAAGAGGCAACCCACTCCAGTATTCTTGCCTAGAAAACCCCAGGGACAGAGGAGCCAGGTGGGCTGCTATCTATGAAGTTGCACAGGGTTGGATATGACTGAAGCAACTTGGCAGCAGCAGCAGCCCACATCCATACAATGACTACTGGAAGAACCATAGCTTTGACTAGACAGACCTTTATTGGCAAAGTAATGTCTCTGCTTTTTAATATGCTGTCTAGATTTGTCATAGCTTTTCTTCCAAGGAGCAAATCTCTTTGAATTTCATGGCTGCAGTCACCATCTGCAGTGATTTTGGAGTCCAAGAAAATAGTCTGGCACTGTTTCCATTGTTTCCCCATCTATTTGCTATGAAATGATGGGACCAGATGCCATGATCTTAGTTTTTTGAATGGTGAGTTCTAAGCCAACTTTTTCACTGTCCTCTTTCACTTTCATCAAGAGTCTCTCTAGTTCCTCTTCACTTTCTGCCATAAGGATGGTGTCATCTGCGTATCTGAGTTTATTGATATTTCTTCCAGAAATCTTGATTCCAGCTTGTGCTTTATCCAGCCCAGCATTTCACATGATATACTCTGCATATAAGTTAAATAAGCAGGGTGACAATATACAGCCTTTTCATTCTCCTTTCTCAATCTGGAACCAGTCTGTTGTTCCATGTCCAGTTCTAACAGTTGCTTCTTGACCTGCATACAGATTTCTCAGGAGGCAGGTCAGGTGGTCTGATATTTCCATCTCTTTAAGAATGTTTCACAGTTTGTTGTAATCTACACAGTCAAAGGGTTTGGTGTAGTCAATAAAGCAGAAGTAGATGTATTTGTGAAATTCTCTTGCATTTTTCTACGATCTAATGGATGTTGGCAATTTGATCTCTGGTTCCTCTGCCTTTTCTAAATCCAGTTTGAATATCCGGAAGTTCTCGGGTCACATACTGTTTAATTCCTAGGGGAATTTTGAGGATCTCTTTGCTGGCGTGTGAGATGAGAACAATTGTGTAGTAGTTTGAACAGTTTTTGGCATTGCCTTTCTTTGGGATTGGAAAGAAAACTGACTTTTTCCAGTCCCCTGGCCACTGCTGAGATTTCCAAATTTGCTGGCATATTGAGTGCAGCACTTTGACAGAATCATCTTTTAGGATTTGAAATAACTCAGCTAGAATTCCATCACCTTCACTAGCTTTGTTTGTAGTGATGCTTCCTAAGGCCCACTTGATTTTCACATTCCAAGATGTCTGGTTCTAGGTGAGTGATCACACCATCATGGTTATCTGGGTCATTAAAATCTTTTTTGTATAGTTCTATGTATTCTTGCCACCTCTTCTTAATATCTTCTGCTTCTGTTAAGTCCATATCATTTCTGGCCTCTATTGTGCCCATCTTTGCATGAAATATTCCCTTGATATCTCCAATTTTCTTGAGATCTCTATTCTTTCCCATTCTATTGTTTTCTTTATTTCTTTGCATTGTTCACTTAGGAAGGCTCTCTTATCTCTCCTTGCTATTCTTTGGAACTCTGCATTCAGAGGATGTATCTTTTCTCCATTGCTTTTCACTTCTCTTTTTTTCTCAGCTATTTCTAAGGCCTCCTCAGACAATTTTGCCTTTTTGCATTTCTTTTTCTTGATGATGGTTTTAATCACCGCCTCCTGTACATTATCAGAAACCTCTGTTCATTGTTCTTCAGGTACTCTATCAGATCTAATCCCTTAACTCTATTTGTTACTTCCACTGTATAATCATAAGGAATTTGATTTAGGTCATACCTGGATGGTCTAGTGGTTTTCCCTACTTTCTTCAATTTAAGTTTGAATTGTGCAATAAGGAGTTCATGATCTGAGCCACAGTCAGCTCTCTGTCTTGTTTTTGCTGACTGTAAGGAGTTTCTCTAAAGCTGTGCCCATCCTTAAAATTAAGGAGAACACTTTCTTGTCACTAATCCATTTACCTCTTTTCTGGATTCTAGTCCTCATACTTTCAGGGACCTCTACTCTTTTAATATATTTTAATATTTATTAAATGTAGCTACTCTATTTCCATTCTGGTCTTTTAGTATATATACATAGACATTGGAAAAGACTTTGATGCTGGGAGGGATTGGGGGCAGGAGGAGAAGGGGACGATCGAGGATGAGATGGCTGGATGGCATCACTGATTCGATGGACGTGAGTCTGAGTGAACTCCAAGAGTTGGTGATGGACAGGGAGGCCTGGCGTGCTGCGATTCATGGGGTCGCAGAGTCGGACACAACTGAGTGACTGAACTGAACTGAACATACACCTATTCAAGCTGCTCTCATTTTTTAAAACTCCTATTATTCTGTCCCTTCTTCCTTTGGATGACAGCCTTCTAAAAATTATAGTCTACTCTAACATATCCGTTTTCATCTCTAATTTCTTCCATTACTTCTGTTTGGTTTATATCTCCTGAGTTCCACTGACTATTCTTTCCAAGATTCCTGGTGGCTTCTTTATTGCTATGTTACAGTCCATGAAACTCTTCCCCCTTGACATTTTGATGTCAAACTCTCCTCCCTTTTGAAATGTTTCACTTTTTATCTCCTCTGTGATATGCTTTCATGCCTCTCAAAACAAATCTTACATGTTAGCTTTGCCATATACTGTTTCAGTTCAGTCACTCAGTCAGGTCTGACTCTTTGTGACCCCATGGACTGCAGCACGCCAGGCTTCCCTGTCTATCACCAACTCCTGGAGCTTACTCAAACCCATGTCCATTGAGTTGGTGACTCTATCCAACCATCTCATCCTCTGTTGTCCCCTTCCCCTCCTGCCCCCAATCCCTCCCAGCATCAGGGTCTTTTCCAATGAGTCTGTTCTTCACATCAGGTGGCCAAAGTATTAGAGTTTCAGCTTCAACATCAGTCCTTCCAATGAACACCCAGGACTGACTTCCTTAGGATGGACTGGTTGGATCTCCTTGCAGTCCAAGGGACTCTCAAGAGTCTTCAATACCACAGTTCAAAAGCATCATTTTTTCAGTGCTCAGCTTTCTTTGTAGACCAAATCCCACATCAATACATGACTACTGAAAAAACCATAGCTTTGACTAGACGGACCTTTGTTGGCAAAGTAATGTCTCTGCTTTCTAATATCCTGTCTAGGTTGACTATGGACTTAAATTTTCTTCTTTTACTCTGCGCACTTTCTTTGGGTGATCTCATCAGTTACTATGGCTTCACCTATCACAGTAAGTGGATGATTCCCACATGTTTCCTTTCATTGCGAAAATGTCACTTGGTCTTCAAAATTACCTATCATGATGTCTACATGACTGGAATAAATATATTGACTCAATATCTTCAAACTTTCCCTCCAAACCTTTTCATCATCACATGTTCCATTTCTTATTATCTGCCACCATTCATCTATTTGCTAAAGACAAAAATCTAGAAGTTACCCCTAATTCTTGTCCATTAGGATAACTTTTATCTAATTACTCACCAGATTTCCTGTTTCTTCTACCATATTAACATAGTTTCCTTTTCTTTTCCCATTTTCACTGCCTTATTTCTGTCCCACATCATTTCATTCCTATATTATGAAGATATTTATTCAAAAAATGTTTACTGACAGCCTACTATGTGCCAGCCACTGTTAAGTGCTGGCAGTATAATAATAAACAGATTAATCCCCATTCTCATCAGACTTACTTTCTACTGGAAGACAATAAACAAGTGAATAAATAATACAAGTTTTGAAAAGTATTATTAAGAAAGTAGGGGCTTCCCCAGTGGCTCAGTGGTAAAGAATTACCTTGCTAATGCAGAAGACACAGGAGACGGGGGTTCAATCCCTGGGTTGGGACAATCCCCTGGAGAATGGAATGGCAGCATACTCCAGTATTCTTGCCTTGAGAATCACATAGACAGAGGAGCCTGGTGGGCTACAGTCCATAGAGTTGCAAAGAGTTGCACACGACTGAAGCAACTTAGCATATACTTAAATTAAGAAAGTAATACAAGAGAATCAGGATTGGGTGAGCATGTGTGTGTGTATTTCAGACAGAGTTGCCAGGTGGGACACACTTACTAGGAAATGTAATTTGAATGGAAATCTGAATGATGACTAGGAACCAGTCAAGTGAATGGAGGAAGAACTCTCTTGAAAGAAACAAATGTAACCCTGAATGAAGAATGACATTAGTGATTTCCACATAGAACAAAAGGGTCACTGTGACAGAAGCTTAGTAGAGAAAAGTGAGAGGAGATGAAGTTAGAGAGAAGTCCAGATAAGATCACATAGGCCATTTTGGGCTGTGCTACTGAGCTTGTATTTCTAGTCTAGGTTTAATGGAAATACAAATCAAGGAATTATTGTGATCTGATACATATTTTTGTTTCTGTGTAGGGAACAGTATAGAGGAGAAAGTATAGATGTGGAGAGATTGGATAGGAAACTATGCAAGTGTCCAGGTGAAAGATGACTAGAATGATAGAAACTGGAATGGTAAGAAATAGATTTCAGATATATTTTAGAGTTGGAGCTGACAGAAGTTGCTGATGAAGAGATGAGGAAAAAAGAAAAGAGAATGTTTCTTTATAACTGGCCTTTCTTCTTCCAGTTTCACCTCCTTAAAATCCATTATCATAAACAGTGTCAGTGTTGTTGTTTTTGTAATAGAATATTATGATAATGAAACTATCTGTGTGGTTATCAAACATGTGTGCTATTTGCCTCCAGGACATGTTTGGCCATGTCTGGAGACAGTTTATGGGCTTCTCTTGTGGCTCAGCTAGTAAAGAATCTGCCTGTAATGCAGGAGACCTGGGTTCGATCCCTGGCTTGGGAAGATCCCCTGGGGAAGTGAATGGCTACCCACTCCAGTATTCTTGCCTAAGAGAACACCATGGACTATAGTCCATGGGCTGTTGCAACTTGGAAGTGGGGTTGTTACTGGAGGAGTGGGTAGAGAGAAGCCATGGATGCTGCTAAACATTTTTCAAAGCATAAATCAGCCCCCCACAACAAAGAATTATTTGGCCTAAAAGACCAAAAGTGATGAGGTTGATAAATCTTGCTCCACTCAGTTAGTGCCACCTCCTCTGAAAAGCCTATCCCAGTTTAATAATATGGTAATATTGGCTAACATTATTTAAACACTTACTGTGTTTTCCTCTAGCATCGAGAGTACACATTAGTAAATCTGGAATTGTTATTACCCCCATCTCACAGATAGGGAAACTGAGGCTTAGAATGATGGAAAATTTGCTTAAAAACACAATGTTAGATGTTAGAGCTGAGATTTGAACCCAGATGTATTTTTCTGAAAAGTTCTTAAAACTATACAATATTATCTCATTCCCAAGACTGAAGTAGAAGGATTCCTCCATGGTGAATGGTTTGATTTTAGAGCTAATTGCATTGTATTTTAACTGTTAGTTTGCCTGTCCCCGACCCTGTCTCAGACACTAAACAACATGTTCCTTGAGGGGAGGCATTATGCCTTTTGCCTATGTGTCCATGTTACTTAGAGCAGTGTCTGGCTCACTATAAACCTTCAATAAATGTTTACTGAATGAATACTTACATTCTAGAAATGTGTGCACAGTTTATTATTTCCCCAGAGTGATTCTTCAGTTAAATTCACAGATTCATTGAACAAGTTTTACAGATGGGGATTAATTTCTAAGGGAGATAGCAACTGGTGAAATTTACATTTGTAATCTCCATTGAGATTCTGTTGGTGGTATGGTCATGGGAGTAGAGGAGATACACAGTTGTTTTGCATTTTATAAGTTTTAAAGTGTGACTTTAGAGAACTGACAACTCCCTTTTTTTGTTGCAGAAATTTAGCAGCATTATATTTCCTAAATGGTTCTCTAAGAAAAAAAATGACTTCCATCTTTGACCCAAGGTTTACTTAAATAAGAAAATACATGAAGGAGCAATCAGGACTAAGTTCATGTTTTCAGAAGAATGATTTTGGCTTCATAAAATTAGAGACAGATATGGGAAGCTATATATAGTTGATAGAAAACTACTATGCTAACCACAAGTATACAAAAATAAAGAACAATTTTGTGGATTTATTTTAGAACTAAGTTTGTCAAATAGTGCACAACTGTGCTGATTACATATGTCTGTTTTTCGAATCCTTGCCTAATTCTGCCCTGGCAGGTTCCAGAGACTGTTGGTTTTAGGAAAGAAATGCAGAAGCTATTGTAACTTTCTTCCTGGGCCATAGGCTCTCTGGACCCAGAGTATAATGCAGGTTGTCTTTCTTGGCTTGGCTACAGACAAAGACTGTATCCTTTGAACAAAGTTTAAGTAGGCTCCTCTGAGGCCTCTTTATGACAAAGCCTCACCTTTGAACTTTGTCCTTGGCCTATTTATTTCAGTATTAGGAAAAATCCTGCTGGATCAGTTTAATGAAATTCACCCAAGCTTGACAGAGCAAATTCCTTAGTCCCCTACTCTCAATATATTATCATACTGGTCAACCTTCAGCAAAAATCTTTTCTTGTCAGTTGAACCAAAATCCTCCTACCTCAGAGGTTTCCTCTCATTAATTTTCCATCCACTAACTCTCCTCCCCCCCCCCCACTCTTTGNTCTTTGTCGATCAATTCCTACTTGCTCTTGTAGGAGTTGATCTCAATCTCTCTCCTCTGCTGTAAAAACTCCATCATAGTAGCACCCCTCACCAATAAAAATCTGCCTTACCATTTTTAACAAGTGTCAGGAATAATTTTTTATTTAGCACTATCCAATTTTGAGGATTTAGATGATTATGCTATATTACTAAACAAGATTATAGATCCAAAAATAACCATTATTCTAGCTACCTAATGGAACTTTTCTAAATAGCTAGTAATAATGATAACCTGGGATTTGTAAAGTAAGAGACCACTACAGAGGAAGGAAGAGAGCAGATCTAGGACAGTTAGGAGAACTTCAGGAAATGGCAAAAAATTATGATCACAATCTCAGAGGTATAAACAACAATCAAAGAGGAGAAAGTAAAGCCACTGTTGGAAATATCCAGGAAGAGGTGGCAGGGGAAAAGTTTTGAAGGTTGAATTCAAGTAAGAAATTCCTAGGATAATTGGCAAAAAAAGAGAAAAAAATAGAAATGGGAAGGAACAGGGGGTTTTGAGAATAAGGCAACAGAGTTAGAGTACAAATTTAGAGTGGTATCAATAACTTGATTGACATAATCATGAATTCCTGAAGTAGTGGTTTAAAACACCCTTCTATTCACCCTGACCAGGAATAATACTGGCTCCAAAACCAAGAGAAGAAAGTGGCTAGCATCTGTTAGCTATAAATTTTAAAAGAGTTTAGTGACAGGAAGCCCACTATATCATTTTACACCCTCCCCAAGGTACACAAAACAAATTGGATGACTGATCACTTTACCCCATGGGGTGACCCACTCTGGGGGATAAGAAGGTCTGGTGGCTTCCAGGTAGAAAGCTTTTCCTTATATCAATGCTTTATCTTCTGATTGATGTCCCTTAATACGTTTTTCCTCTGTGTAGAGCTCCAGATATCCTGTCCATTGGCTGTTCTCAATGTCATAAGATCTTTCTTCTGACATAACTCCTAAGGTGTTAGGCTCATTGTATGTCTTCTTAGAATGATGTTTGGCATTTCCAAGGTTGCCTTCCTCTATATACAGATGGCCAGTATCCTATGTCCATTGATTGCATCTACAGGATGCTGGTCAGCATCACCAAAATGTCTCTTCCTGGTTGTGATGGTCTCCCAGCACCTTTCCAGGATAGCCAGTACCAACGCTCCTACTGAGCCCTCTAGTGGCAACTATGGAAATACTCAGATTTTTCAGGGGTTAAGTGAAAGTGAAGTCGCTCAGTTGTGTCCGACTCTTCGCGACCCCATGGACTGCAGCCTACCAGGCTCCTCTGTCCATGGGATTTTCCAGGCAAGAGTTCAGGGGTTAGCTCCTCTAAATTAACTCAATATCCTATGATTTAGCCCAGGCAATAAAATCTAAGCCAAAGCAGAGTGTAGACCTATTGAACATTTCCTGGTTTCCCAATGAACCCTCATACATTCAAATGTAGATTTTCTGTGGTGTGACAGGGTAAAGTACATTATTCTCTCAGATTATCTAATGGATTCAATAACAGGCTCGAGAGTATCCCCTGAAGACAAATGGTAGCTCTAGAAAAGATATCTCATTTACAGAAGCAAGTGACTTTAAAATGTCAGTTTTTTTTTTTTTTTTTTAAGAAATCTGTGAGGTGATAAAGGTGTTGATTCAATTGAGGGGATCTTTTTCACAATAAATACATGTATCAAATCATCATGTTGTATACTTTAAATATTTTATGATTTTATCAACTATAGAAAGCTGGAAAAATCAGGTATTTATTAAAGCACTCTTTAGTAAAATATCTCCAATGATAAGTCAGAAAGATCCTCCACATTTTCTTTGTAATTTTTATTTAATATTTAAGTTGATTTATAATGTGTTTCAGGAGTACAGCAAAGTGATTCAGTACTACATATTCATATATCCATTCTTTTTCAGATTCATTTCCCATATAAGTTATTATAGGATATTGAGTAGAGTTCCCTGTGCTATACAGTAGGTTCTTGTTCATTATCTATTTTATACATGTGCTGATGTGCCCAGTCATGACCGACTCTTTGTGACCCCATGGACTGTAGCGCACCAGGTTCCTCTGTCCATGGAATTTTCCAGGCAAGAATACTGGAGTGGGTTGCCATTTCCTTCTTCAATTTTATCTATAGTTAAATGTATATGTTAATCCCAAACTCCTAACTCATGCCCCTCCCCTAGCTTTCACCTTTGGCAACCATAAATTGGTTTTCAAAGTCTGTGAGACTGTTTACATTTTGTAAATAATTTCCTTTGTATCATTTTTTTAGATTCCACATATAAATGATATCATATGATGTTTGTCTTTCTCTGACTTCACTTAATATAATAATCTGTAAATCCACCCATATTACTGCAAATGGAATTATTTTATTCTTTTTATGACTAAGTAACCTTCTACATCTTCAACAGCTACAGCCTTGTTTGTGATCACTGATATTGAGAATGATAATTTGAGACCTAAACTGTGGAAAATCCTGAGAGAGATGGGAATACAAGACCACCTGACCTGTCTCCTGAGAAATCTGTATACAGGCCAGGAAGCAACAGTTAGAACTAGACATGGAACAACAGACTGGTTCCAAATAGGAAAAGCAATACATCAAGGCTGTAGATTGTCACCCTGCTTATTTAACTTATATGCAGAGTACATCANGACTAAGGTCCATCTAGTCAAGGCTATGGTTTTTCCAGTAGTCATGTATGGATGTGAGAGTTGGACTGTGAAGAAGGCTGAGCGCCAAAGAATTGATGCTTTTGAAATATGGTGTTGGAGAATACTCTTGAGAGTCCCTTGGACTGCAAGGAGATCCAACCAGTCCATTCTGAAGGAGATCAACCCTGGGATTTCTTTAGAAGAAATGGTGCTAAAGCTGAAGCTCCAGTACTTTGGCCACCTCATGCGAAGAGTTGACTCACTGGAAAAGACTTTGATGCTGGGAGAGATAGTGGGCAGGAGGAGAAGGGGACGACCCAGGATGAGATGGCTGGATGGCATCACTGACTCGATGGACGTGAGTTTGAGTGAACTCCGGGAGATGGTGATGGACAGGGAGGCCTGGCATGCTGTGATTCATGGGGTTGCAAAGAGTCAGACACGACTGAGCAACTGAACTGAACTGATGAGTTTCAATATTTAATAAAATATTATTAAGCATGTTAAGGCAGAGGAGCTTCAGTGAGTTCAGCAGAGGTTTGCAGAATTTTTTCAATCAGAGAGAGATTCAGAATGTGATTGGGATGGTAGAAGTAGGAGCAATTACAATTGAGGCCAGGCCTGGGGCAACTGGGAAGGCTCTGTGCAAGAACTGATAAGCAAGCTGAGTTTTGAAGCGTAAGTCATATTTTCATGGGTGAAGGAAGTAGAGAGAGCATTTGAGGTTGAGTGAACACCATGAGTAAAGTCACTGGAGGAGTGAAATTTCAGAGCGAATAATTTAATTTAGCTAGAACCTAAAAAACACATGATATATCTTATATCTTAAATCTTATATCTTAAAGGTATAAAGAAAAGTTGGGGCCAGATCACAGAGAATACCCATGGAATAGAGTAAAAATCTATCCAACATGACATTTTCAAAGAACTGAAATTGCCCTGATTTTATGAATGCATTTGATCTCAAGCCCCCACGCCTGCTGATAGGAAACTTGAACTCAGTCAAAGGCTATCTAAATTCTTGTAAATATCAAGCCAATTCAATATGAAGCTTGCCTGTCAGTATATAACTTCTGTTTCAAGAGATGTCTTTTTCTTCTCTTCCTTCTTAGGACAGTGTCTGGATGCTCAGGAAAGTGTATATGTTCTTATAGCATGGGGGAGAAAATGCAACTCCTCATTCTGTCTTCTGAGTCTTCTTTGACATCTTAACAAAAAATCTCCTTATCATGTCCAGTCACTAGTGAGCCTTGGATGGTGCCTGCTGAAGTGTTACTTGTCAACATTTCCAGTCATGAAGTCTCTATCCTATGCATCTTCTTATCCAGACCCCACAGCTTTGGCTTCTTCAGGAGTTCTGTAACCTTTCTCTAAGGTGTGTGGGGACTTATGGATTTCCTGTATATGTCTATACCTCTATTAACACAATTCCATTGTGTTAGAGTAGAAGATAAATATCAGTTATTTTGAAAATAAAGTAAATAATACTTTATGGCTGAGGAAGAAGTTGATTTTAAGTCTCTTTTACTAGAGTAACTAGGATGATGGTGAGGCTTCCGAGGTGGCTCTAGTGGTAAAGAACCCACCTGCCAATACAGGAGGCATAAGAGATGTGGGTTTGATCCCTGGGTTGGGAAGATTCCCCTCGAGATGGAAATGGCAACCCGCTCCAGTATTCTTGCTTGGAAAATCCCATGGACAGAAGAGCCTGGTAGAGTACAGTCCATAGTGGGGCAGAGAGTCAGATATGACTGAAGAGACTTAGCACAGGATGATTCTATTGGTCTGATCTAAGAAACACAGTTCAGCTCAGTTCAGTCACTCAGTTGTGTCTGACTCTTTGTGACCGCATGAATTGCAGCACGTCGGGCCTCCCTGTCCATCACCAACTCCCAGAGTTCACTCAAACTCATGTCCATCGAGTCGGTGATGCCATCCAGCCATCTCATCCTCTGTCGTCCTCTTTTCCTCCTGCCCCCAATCCCTCCCAGCATCAGAGTCCTTTCCAGTGAATCAACTCTTCGCATGAGGTGGCCAAAGTATTGGAGTTTCAGCTTTAGCATCATTCCTTCCAAAGAACACCCAGGACTGATCTCCTTTAGGATGGACTAGTTGGATCTCCTTGCAGTCCAAGGGACTCTCAAGAGTCTTCTCCAATACCACAGTTCAAAAGCATCAATTCTTTGGTGCTCAGCTTTCGTCACAGTCCAACTCTCACATCCATACATGACTACTGGAAAAACCATAGCCTTGGGAGCAGGTAAAGGAGTAGAGAAAAGTGATACTGGATTGGACATGGTATGATTTTTTTTAGCCAGTCATCAGGAGTTACAGAGAAATTACTTGGAAATTAAATTGTGGAATTCAGGGGTAAGATTGGGGATGGAGATAGAGTTATTAAAATTATAGAAGTAGGTCATGTTATGAGACAGAGAATATGGGCCAAATAGAACACGTGCATGCAAGCTCAGTCATGTCCGATTCTTTGTGACCCCATGGACTATAGCCTGCCAGGTTCCTCTCTCCAGGCAAGAATACTGGAGCGGGTTGCCATTTTCTCCTCCAGGAGATCTTCCCAACACAGGGATTGAATCCAAGTCTTTTGTGCTCCTGTATTGTAGTCAGATGTTTACCACTGAGCCACCTGGGAATCCCAAGCAGAACACAGAACCAAGCAATAATAGAATTATTAGAGATACTTAATTTTTTTAAAATTTATTCTTTTAAC
>SJYQ01024396.1:0-17703 GCA_006410935.1 Redunca redunca | reverse complement strand
TGGGTGCTGTCCTCAAGAGCCCTGTCCCAACATCCCATTTTTGTACATGGCCTACAGCAGTCCCTGGTGGCTCAGACAGTAAAGAATCTGCCTGGAGTGTGGGAGACCCAGGTTCGATCCCTGGGTGGGGAAGAATCCCTGGAGAAGGAAATGGCAACCCATTCCAGTATTCTTGTCTGGAAAATCCCATGAACGGAGGAGTCTGGCAGGCTACAGTCCTTGGGGTTGTGAAGAGTTGGACACGACTGAGTGACTTCACTTTCCTTTCCTTTCCACAGCAGTCCAGAGGATTCTAGAATACCAGCACACTCAGTGCCTCTCTGACAAGACTCTGGAGTTAGCTCCACAGGCCTCCTTTCTGCTTTGCACACACTGTTGGGTGGAACTGGTCCATCCCTGACAGCAGTCTGAAGCCTGGGTTTTCTCGAGGATTTAGTTTCATGATGGGAGGTAGTCTTTCAATTCACCCCCAAAGGGAAGCACTAGAGGAAAGTGGGTGTCTCCACTTGGCCACAGGCCCACATGCGTTAACGAGACAGTGGCACCTGTATGGAGAACCGGGTCCTCTCTCTCCACAGGCTCTGGGTGAAAAGGTAAATGGTAGAGCCACTGTGAAGGTTAACTTTGGGCAGAATCCACTAAACTCCAAAAATGCATGTGGTTTGACCCAACAGTTTCACTTCTCTGTATTTATTCCCAAATGTGCACAGGGAGACTTGGGCAAGGATGTTCACTAAAGCAAGTAATAAAGAGAAACTTCAAGAACCTCCTGTGTCCATCAGTAGGGGAATTGCTAAATAAACTGTGCCAGTTTCTACTAAGGAATATTATGTTTTAGATTAAAAAAAAAAAAAGCAGTCACTCTAACGCTATTGCACCAACACTGTGCTCCATGACATAGCTTTGAATGGAAAGAAAGCAGGTTGTAGAATGATAAATACAAGATGATACCTATTTATGAAAATTAAACAGAAACTTGTATCTGTATTTAGTATAACAAAAATGTCTGGGGAGACAGACTCTTCAAACTGACAACTCCTCTGGGAGTTGGAAGGGACTGGGATGGGGTGATGAGAGAAAATAAAAGGAGACTTGTCTGTAATATTAATACATTTTTCAAACAAGAAAAACTTATTACTCAGTTATATGAGAAACTAAATTTTCCAAAGCACTCCTCTTCACAGGTTATTTTTGGTAGAAGGGATAAACTACTTCTTAAACTAGCCTGAAGATAGGTGTGGCCTGGAATCCTTGTTTTATAAAACCCAGATTCTTAGCCCTAATAACTTGTATATTTCATAAGTAACCCAGGTGATTCTTATGAGGAAAGTTTGGGAAATCTTAAATTAGAGCCAGCCCCCTCGCCCACCAATCTAAAGCTAAGCCTCTTGATATGACTCTGGAATTCCACTTTTCCCAGATGTTTCTCAGCCCTGTTCAATAAAGTGAAGCAAGAAGTCAGTGTAAAATGCAGCTTTCTCTTGCTTTCTTCCCTGGGGGTCAAGTGGTGTAAGAGATGATCCAACATGCCTTGATCCATCTCCAGGATCCAAGACGCGGGAGTGATGGCATCCTCTGTGCAATCCTGAGGGCTGGTCAGATTGAGCAACATGCCTGAGCTGGGGGGAGGCCAGACACTGCCCTGCCCCCTGAGGGGAGCCAGGGCCAAAGCTGGGCCCGGCTGTGAAGATGGGCAACGCTCTCTGTTCAAAGCATAGATCCTATCAGAACAAGACTACTGTTCAAACTCTCCAGGAAGGTTACCTGGCTCCAGGGAGGGCTGGTGGGACTGTGGAGAAGAGCTGAAATGCACAGGTATCCTTGCTAAAAGCACTCAAGCCTGCTGAAAAGAAGGGACACGAGACGGGCAGCTCCACCTTCCAGGAGTGGGTGGCCTGTGCTGTCCCCAGTGCCCCACAGGCACCTCCTCCAAGCCATACAGGCACCTCCTACGCTCTGCTGCCTGTGGGAACTGGAAGCATCGGGCTGCCCCAGCTCAGCCACTTGCGGGATGAGGCAAGATCAGTTTCCACCACCCTCCGCTGCTTTCCTCTTCCTGGAAAGTGAGGGGGTGGCAACCCATGAGGCTCTGTGTCCTTTCCAGGCACATCGCTTTTGTCTGCTCTACTCTAAAGCAAACTGCATGTGAACACACCTGGGAATGTTCTACATGGTCCCAGTTGGACCATTCCTTATCAATTTATTCTTAAAACTGTGCTGGCTTTCTTCATGGTTTGGGGGTCATGGATCTCTTTGGGAATCTGATAACTGATAAAGTTGTTGCTCCCTCCATCACATTCCTATATGCCTGCAAAGTGTCAGGCACTTCTCAAAAAGGTCAGGAGCCCCGGATTAAATGACTAAGCCTCCCCACTGCATTCGAATCACTTTAAAGAACAACTAAGGGGTTTCCCTGATGGCTCAGTGGTAAAAAAAAAAAATCCGCCTGCCAACCCAGAAGACATGGGTTCGATCCCTGATCTGGGAAGATCCACATGCAACTAAGTCTGTGCTGAAACTACTAAGTCTGTGCCCTGGAAGCCTGGGGGCTGCAACCTACGAGCCCATGAGCTGCAACTCCTGAAGTCCGAGTGCCCCAGAGCCCGTGCTCTGCCATAAGAGAAGCCACCGCAATGAGCAGCCAGCTCACTGCAACAAAGAGTAGCCCCAACTCGTGGCAATTAAAGAAAAGCCCATGTAGTACAAAGACCCCCAAAGTCAATCAATCAATAAATTTTATTAATAAAGCCAAAAATAAATAAATAAATAAGAGAGAATAGCTAAGACTAAAGGAGCTCTCTCTGCCTTAGGGAGGTGATGGGTGCTGACTCTAGCATAATTCAACATCCCTGGCTGAAAATACAGGCCAGTGTGTGACTGGCCTGCCTTTGGACCGTGCAGGGGCAGAGGGGCCATGGACAGCCTGGGGTTCTGTGTCTTGGTTTTCCAGCTCGAAACCCAGTAGCCACATGGGCAATCCAGCCCTCCCCTCCACTCTGGGGGTCAGGAGGGCTCCTTGAAGGTGAGTGAACAGCATGCACGGCAGCAGCAGCCAGTGGCTCCCTGTTTCTGCCCCCATCAGGGGACTGGCAGGCAGTAGTCCTGTCTTCCTCTGGGGCCCAAAGTGACACAGGCCCTGGCAGGCCTGACATCCAAGAGGGAGATTCAGCTGCCATGCTGACCAAAAGATGGCATTAACAGAACAGGGATTTGGGGGTCTGGAGAGGGCTTCCAATGATGAGGGGCTGCCTGGAGAAGAGGAGGTAGACAGATGCTCCACACAGACCCAAACTATACAGGAGTAAGCTCGGTGAGTCAGGAAGGACATCTAACAGCCAGTGAAAGGAACAGCTGCCTGGGAACTGGAGCTCCTGCCACTCGGGTGCCCAAGCAGAGGCATCGGTGGCTGTCTGGTTTGGGTAGAGGTCAGAAAACTGGATACCACCTGTCTGTGCTCTGTTAGTTAGCACAGCTTCAGCTGTTCCACAGCAGAACACCGGCTTCAAGGAATACCCAGCTGGGTGGCTGTCTGCAGAACCCCAACCGTGATGGGTGGTATTTCCAAAGCCCCAGCAGCAGGCCAGAACTGTGCAAAAACACAGAAGAACGAGTGGCTCCACAGAAGGGACCCCACCAAGCAGAAACGTCCCAGACAGAGCATTCTGGCCCGAGCCAACTCTCCTTCACCCTTGCTGGGTAACGTTGAGCAAGCTTCTTTTTATTTCTCCAAGCTTCGGCAATTCTTCCATGAAACAGGGCAAAACTATTTGCTTTTTCAACTTTACGTGAGTTTCTCGAAGAGCAAGTAATGTCATGACGGGGACGTGTCAGTAGTTTATAAAGAATAGGCTATGGTGGCACCTCCTGGGAGCCCGGGGTCAAGCTGGGGTCTCTGTCCACGGGAAGGTGAAAATCTATTCGGGAAGACAAAACAAAGACCCAAGAAGAAACCCCAGAAAAGGCCTCAGTGATGATTACAGAGAGAAAATTGGCTGCAATTAGTCATGACAACAGCTGTCACATTTCTCAACCACAAAAAGAAAAATGTTTGTGAACGATCCTTTTTTTTGCCTTTTATGCTTTGGGGAGGATGCACCTAGTCCGGGGACTTGGTTAAGAGGTAGAGAACCTCCAGGCCACCCTCCATGTGCTGAGATGGCAGCGTGCTCTGGGCCTATGCCCACGTCCAGGGCTCCGAGGGGTCCACAAAACAGGCTGCAACACACGCAGGACTGTGGGGACACCCTGCTCCCATGCGGAGATACAGGCAAGCAGTCCCTGCTCGCCACTCCCTGTCCCTAGCTTTGACCATCAAAGACCACCTCTACTTACAGGCACACCAATAAATCATTTCTGACATGGTAAGAAAATTAATTTGGGGAAGATTAATTAGCTACATTCAGGCGTTCAGCTGAAACTTCTGGAAATCAGATGTTGGGAGAGTGCTTTTCCGCACCGACCTAGGACAGATTCCCTTTCTCTCCTCTAAGGTCTGACTCAGTCACGCAGAGTCACCTCAAAGTGCAGCCCCTCTTTCACTGATGGAGGTCAAGGGTTCTGCCCATAAGGCTGCAGGGAGCTCACAACCCTACACTTCAGTCATTCAGGACAGTTGTCACTATCCAAGCAGCCGCCATCCGTTTCTTTGTGCAGACCTTGGGTGTTTTGTGGTTAAACGCTTCTCTAAAGGCCAGCCAGTTAGCTGGCCCACATGTCAGGAGGCGGTGGTCTCCACTGGTCTTTCCGGTCCTGCCCCTCCCAAGGCCACAGCTGCTTGCCTAGACACCTGCAGGCTCCAACTTGTCAGGAAAAATGCATTCCAAATTACAGCCTTCGTCAGCACCTCTCCAGCCCTGCTTGCTCGCCTCCCCCCTCCTCTCACACGCACACCTCACCCTCCTTTAGTTTCACCCCATGAAGAAGGCTGTGGGTCCTAGGTGGGAGGTTGTTGGAGTGGAGCCTGGCCTGGCCCTCTATTTATTTACCCCAGAACCTTGCTGTTATGTGGTAGGGACCGGATTCTCAGCATCTCTCAAGCAGTGGGAGGTTCTATTTTGAACTCAGAGATAGCTCAATCCCAGTATTTTTTCATTGCTTTTAGCCAAAACCTATGGACAGAGAATTCAGTGGCTCCCTCCTGAGGACAGAAGCACCTGGGGGTCTGGAGAGTCACTACCTGTGGGGTCAGAGTTCAGAGGGCCTCGGGAGACAGTCTAGTCCAGTGGGTTTCTAATTCTTATGTGTATAAATTGTGCAGAGGAAATCTCACATGGAACCCCAACATGTTCCACTTTCCATAACCTGAAAAGCACGAATGCACTGGGGAGCAGGAGGTCTTGGGGAACAGGGAGTGAAGGTCAGTGCCAGAAACAGATAACCAAATGTTTCTTCACTCCCAGGTCCACACGGTTTCCGTGATACCTGGATGGCTATCTAATTTTTCTCTTAAAGTCTTTCTTAAAATTTTGGGGGCATATTCACCATAATCATGCCCCAGGAAAAACACACTAGCTCCTCTCACAAGAATCTTCATCCATCCCCGCAGACAGCTCCTTGTGGGAGGCAGCCCCAGGCCAGGTTCAGTCCACCTGGGGATACCCACTGGGCATCCCTTTGTCCTCCCCTGAGCTCTGGCTCAGCACGGCCCAGCCCTCCTGCAAACCCCAACCACCCGCACCCACCTTCCCAGACAGTCCTCTCTCCCAAGCTTCCTGCTCAAGAGGGGACAAGTGTCCCTCCTGTGTTTGGGGCCACTGCCTAGAAAGCGCTCTCAGATCAGACCCAGAACAGGAAGGCTAAGATGGGGATTTTCTTCTTCCCTGGCAGGGCTCTCTAGACTGGAAGTGTAGGAGGTGGCATCATCAGGAGCAGGGACAGGGGATGGTTCTGAAAGTCACCTCTTGGGGCCTTAGGCCCCTTGTCTATAAAATGACAGCAGGGTGGGGATAAAATGATCCCATCTGAGTGATATACTTAGAATGGGGCTGGCACATGGTGAGTCCTGAGAAATGTCAGTTCTGATGATCATCATCTCAACCCATCATACAGCCTGATGGAGTCCCTCCTCTTACTGAGGAGGAAACTGAGGCCTGGGGAGAGAGGGGAAGGGTCTTGCAAGTCACCTGGATGCCCAGTAACAGAATGTTCATTAGCAGGGTGACAGAACCAGACTCCTGGCAAATTCCAGCCGCACGAAAACCTAAGTCATTTGGTGACCTACATACATATTTATAGCTGCCTGCTTCCAAAATGGGTTTTAGATAGCTGAATTGGAGTCATTTTTTGGTCCCATCCACTGTTCCCTTCCCAAGGAAGGATCAGGCATGCCCATGGGGCTTTCTCACGGTAACAGGAGGCTGTGTCCAATAAGAACAACTTCTCCAGTGGACTCAGAGGAAAAGTATGCAAAGTAAAGAAGCCAAGGCCTTTCCCGAGGTCTCGGGCACTTCTGAAAAGCCCTGGAAGCCAGGCCTCCATGCTCCTCGCAGGGCCCAGGAGAGAGCAGGAGTGGAGAATAGGGGGCTTCTCCCACCAGCCTGCGCTCTGTGCTCACAGCTGGATCAAGGGGAGACGGGGCCCAGGCTGGCACAGCGCATTTCAATAATCAGCAACAGTGGTGCAGGACCGTACTAAGTGAAGGGTCATTCTCTCTGAATGCAGCCCATTAGGATGATTCATGCACTTTTCCAACCTGGGAGCCGCAAGGCAGGCCAGGCCCCAGCGCCTCTAAGATGTGAGTACCAAACAGCGGCCCCCACCCCCATCCCCGAGTCACTGCCTGTTTATGGAGGACACGCAGCATCGGCCATAATTACCACCACCATATTTGCAAGTTTCCAATTATATTCAGCTTAATAGTGGGTGCTCAATAAACGGTGATTCACTTTTGAAAACAATGCCATGTTCTCAAATCCTTCAGCAACCAAGCCTCAATTAACTCTTTCTAACATGCAGTCCTCTAAGTTAAGCAGCTGTCCTTGAAGCCCAAAGCACTTTTTCTTACATGTACTTGGCACCCTCCTAAGGTACGGGAAAGTTACCAGGGACAGAACATTGCAATGTCATACCTGTCTGTAATGGTGTCAGTGGCTTATTTAATCAGAGTTACCCTGTGCTCATGATGTGCTCTTAGCTGGGAGGCAGACTCGGGCGGGTCCTTCCATAAGGCAATCAGCCCCTGGGCACAGCAGGGGCCTCACAAGGTGTGCTGGGCAGGAGCAAGGGTGGGCGGGGATGTATAGGGCGGTACTGAATTCAGGGACCTGAGCTTCATTCAGCGCTTTCTGGCTTCTCCCCAGGTGTGGCAGTCTGGGCACGTCTCTTTCCCTTCTCTGAGCCTGAGCTCTCACCCCTTCACTATGAAAACATCTTCCTCCAGGGGTGGGAAGAAACTGAGTCAACGGACCAAGGGATAACACCATCCTGGCATGGGCGAAAGCACTAGAGAACGGGGAAAGGATGTTGTTCCCACCTGAGATGCCACAGGCCAGGTATTTTAGTCTGGGTTCTCCCAGATGCAGAACCAGAAGCCAGGACTCAGGTGCAAGTGGTGTATTTGGGAGCTGACACTTAGGAGGGATGGGGAAATGGGTCATGGAGGGGATAGCAGCAGGAAAGCTGGGTAATCAAATCAGCTACTAAGGTGGACCACCCAAACTCCACCCAATCTGGAAACTTTGAACACTGTCTACATAAACCCACTGTTCAGAATCACTTTACCAAAGTGAGGAGGACAGGGGAACCAGACACCAACTAACCTCTGGGACGGCCCTTTGGAAGCTGTTCTTGAGCCCTGACTTCTGGGCTGCCTCACGAGTGTGGGAAGGATGATCACCCCATTGCAAGTCCTGCACAAAGCCTCGGGGAGAGATGCTGGTACAAGCTAGCTGGAGGAGGCTGGACTGGTGAGTAGGAAGGACGTAGCGGAGGCTGACAGCATCTGCTGCTGGGGGCCAAGAAGAGCCTCACACCTGGTGAGTTTACCCCCAGCTGCAGCAACAGGCGGGCCCATCAGATGGCCCCAGACTCCTGTCCCACTTGGCCCCTAGCCTGCCCACACCACTGTTCTCCTCAGAATTTCAGGTTCTTCATCCATGCAATGGGAAGAAGGATCTCCAGGTCCCATCCCCTCCAAGGGTTCTGAGCACATAATAATGGCTTTGAAAAGGTGGTGGAAACTGTACAGACTCATGGACGCAGGCCGTCCCTGGAAACCAGCCTCTCTAACACAAGCAATGTTCCCACACAAAGGCCCTGGGTCATTTTCTCCTGGGTGAGGGCCACTGTTCCAGGGAACAAGTAACCAGCACCTGACAAAACCAAATGGGGACCCTGATGGGCCACTAGTCCCTTCAGAGGCCTGCAATGTCACCTGGCAGCTTCAGGGAGAGCTGAAGCTCCTATTCGGTGGGTGGGCTGGTAGAGCACGTGAGGACCTGAAAAGGCCTTGGGGGCCACAGACCCCAGCAGGGTGAGCCTGTGTGCAGAGGGGCCACAGCCCCCCTTGACTGGCTGACGGAGGACCAGACCGCTGTGGGACCCACACTTCACCCACCCTGTAGCTGAGGACGCTGGCAGCCCGTGCCGGCTCCTGACCCCACAGGCAGAGAAGTGAGTGGCCTGCAGCGACACTGTTCTCAGTAGAGTCTAAAAATGCACCTCCTTGGTGCAGACATCTATGGCTCAGATCACAACCAAAAGTGCAGAAGGAGAAAATTCTGAACTGGCAGCTGGAGTTCTGACTTGTTCCAGGATGGGGTGAGCTGCCTGAGGACTCCCACTATGCAGCCAACAAAAGAGGGTAACAGAATCTTTTCAAAATTTATTTTTGATTGATTTATTTATTTTGGCTGTACCGAGAGGTCTTAGTGGCAGCATGTAGGATCTTCAGTCTTTGTTGCAGCATGCTGGATCCAGTTTCCTGACCAAGGAACCAAGGCACCCTGCATTGGGAGTGTGGAGTCTTAGCCATCAAATCATCATGGAAGTCCCCAGAATCTTTACTGGTTAAAAAAAAAAAGCCTTATCCTTGGCACTTCAGCAATTGACAAAAATCTGATTTCAACACAGAAACTAGGAAGATTCAATTTTTCTAAAATATAACACCAAAAAAAAAAAGTGAGAGAAAGAAAGACGCATATTTAAGTACATAAAAAAAAAAGGACTGCAAGACTTCCCTGGCTAGTGGTCCAGTCGTTAAGACTCTGAGCTTCCAATGTAAGGAGTACAGTTTCGACCCCTGGTCTGGGAACTAAGATCCTACATTCTGTGTGGATCAGCCTCCGAAAAAAAGGGGGGGGGTACTGGAAGGAAATACAGTAAAATAAGCACACGTGGGCATTGCACACTTGCTCCCTCCATCCCATCACCCATGGCTCTACAAGACTTCTCTCTGATCAGGCCCTCCAGAGCCCGGGGAGTGGACTAGTGGACTTAGGACCACTGAGTTTTCCAGGCTCGTGGACACATTTTCCCCATTCTCTTTGCTTCTGGATCCCATACCCAGAGGTGCCAGATTTGTAAATATGTGAGTGATTTCAGGAAGAAGGTACTGGCACCCCACTCCAGTACTCTTGCCTGGAAAATCCCATGGACAGAGGAGCCTAGTAGGCTGTAGTCCATGGGGTCTCGAACAGTTGGACACTTCACTTTCACTTTCACTTTCATGCATTGGAGAAGGAAATGGCAGCCCACTCCAGTGTTCTTGCCTGGAGAATCCCAGGGACTGAGGAGCCTGGTAGGCTGCCGCCTATGGGGTCGCACAGAGTCAGACACAACTGAAGTGACTTAGCAGCAGCAGCAGAGTGATTTCAGACCTGCAGCCTTTGCCCTGAGAACCCCAAGGTGAAGCCACAGTGCCCAAAGCTTTCAACACAGGGTGGTCCTATTGGCTCTGCCCATCTACATCCCAATGCTCAGTCCCAGCCTGGCATAAAGGGGGCCAAGTAAATGCTAGATGGGTCAATGAGCTAATTAATCAGTGGAGGGTTTGTTGGGCCATTCCTCTCCAGGGGGAAGCCTGAGTTCAAGCCTATAAGGGGCCCCTTATGCTTAGGGTACTAGAAACAAGCACATTTTCACTCAAGCACCTGTACACTTTCTGGCTGGGCCATCAACAGGCGGCATGACCTTAGGCAAGCTACACAACTTACACTCTCTCCCGAGTTTCCTCATTTATAAAGGGGAATAATACAAAGATTTACCTTAGGAGACTGTTACAAGAATTGTGTCTTAAATATTTGTCAAATGCTTAGAATCATGCACATAGCACAAGGTAGACATCATTTAAGTGTTTAGTAAATAAAATAAGTAAATATTCACACACATGCCTAGCATATGCACCTGCACTTAGACGTGAATGTACAAGCATGTCCATAAAGGCACAACATCCCCAGCCTCCCACATGCTCCAGGAGGCCAAGGACCTCAGTTTTTTGTTTTTTTTCCAGATAAGCTGTAAGAGTCAGATGTGTGCCCTCTACCACAGCCAATGGTCAAAGAGAGAAGGGCTCTGGTCTGCCCTAAACCAAAAAAAAAAATTCAATGAGCAAAGTGCAGTTAGGGCACTGACCGACAGCTGTGGCTGTGTACCTTGACCTTTCATGTCAGCTCAGCTATCTGCCTGAGCCAGGCTCCTGTGACAGGTGACCCCAGCCCCCCTGGTCCTCAGTGATGTACAGTATCTCTCCCTGGAGATATGGCACCACCAGAACAAACACTAGCAGGTGAGACGGCAGGAAAAGCCCTGACCACCAGTCCACCTGTCCAGCCTTCTTCCTCCAGGTGTATAAGGGGCATTTCAGTTTTTTCAACACTGTTTTAAAAAATCAAGCCCTCCTTTGGATTTCAATGGTCTGGGATACATCCACTACTTAAAGGGGTTCGCTTTTCCCGCAGCTTACTCCAAAGGCACGTTCCAGACCACCGAGAACCGGTCTCTATGAAATGCCAACATGATGCAGGACAGTAACCTCATGAATCAATCCGGAAGTGGCCTTAATTACTGGTGCACATTGTAAAATCGCCTTCCAAACAAGGTCATAAATCCCTCGCCATTGGAAATGTTCTCTCCTTAAAGAGAGGCAAAGGTATCTTGAACAGAGTTCCAGACTTATCAATTTCAAAAGAGTAAACTTTGATCCACTGCTGCTGTGTTAATCAAGTGATCGCGGAGGCTGAGCGCCTCTCTGACAAGGCACCATCAGGAGATATCCCCAGCATGATATCCTGTCATCAGCTTCCTCGCTTCACACACTTCTCTGCCAGGAAGTGAGACCCTGCTCGACTCCCTGGGATGACCGCCTGGAAATGTACAAGCATGTCCATAAAGGTCCGGTGGTGCCAGGACCTGAGAACCTTAAACCAGACCCTCCAAGAGCCTGAGGGTGCTCAAGGATGAGAACTGGCAAGAGGCTCAGACGTGATGCTGAGGATGGAGGGAACACCCACTGTCAGGCAAGACTAAGATTTTAACACTGTCTTACTTCATCCTCCTAATTATATTGTTTTCAGAGGAGATAAATCAAAGCCCAGAGAGGTTTCCTAGTTTCTCCAAGGCCTCAGAGCACATGAAGTGTTGCAGGTTCCAGCTCTGGCCAGCCTCCCTTCCAGTCTGTGGCTCTTCTGTGACACCCACAGCCTGCCGCCTGAGTTTCAAAAATCCTGGGTTCCTTCCTGACAGCAGAACGAAATCTCTGAAGGGAGGTTTGAAAGGAAGAAGAGGAAGCTGTGCCAATTTGGCTCAGATACACACCAAGTTGGGCAAGGGCCACCCCGACACTCCCTCATCAGCTGGGTGCTGGAAGTCTCCCTTCCTCTTCCTCGGCCTACCTGTGACTGGAACACACCTGCAACCTGCCAGGGCCACACCTGGGGAAGCAACCGCTTCTGCCTGGAGCTGTGCTCTGTGGCGGGCTTCTAGCAATTACTTCCCTCCATTGCTTACTGCCTCCTCCATCCTGCCCAGGATCCCACCTCCTCCTACTCCCCACAACCCACCACCAAAAATAGTGCAGGCATGTCCTTACACTAGAGGCAATGAGCGCCAGCGTTGTTATAAAGGTGTTCACAGCAGCTGTGAGGCAGTAGAAAGATAGGGTCCCACTTCTGCATACAGAAGCATCGGTCAGCACGGGGCTGGGGTTGGGGGGCGGGGTGGGTGGTGATGAGAGCCAGAAGGTGAACCTGAACACAGGCCCCTGCTTCATTAACAAGAATTAATAACTGGCTGTATTAACTTTGCCGACAAAGGTCCATCTAGTCAAAGCTATGGTTTTTCCAGTAGTCATGTATGAATGTGAGAGTTGGACTGTAAAGAAAGCTGAGTGCTGAAGAATTGATGCTTTTGAACTGTGGTGTTGGAGGAAACTCTTTTAGAGTCCCTTGGACTGCAAGGAGATCAAACCACTCAATCCTAAAGGAAATCACTCCTGCATGTTCACTGGAAGGACTGATGCTGAAGCTGAAACTCCAATACTTTGGCCATCTGATGCGAAGAACTGACTCATTAGAAAAGATCCTGATGCTGGGAAAGATTGAAGACGGGAGGAGAAAGGGACGACAGAAGATGAGATGGTTGGATGGCATCACTGACTCAATGGACATGAGTTTGAGCAAGCTCCAGGAGCTGGTGATGGACAGGGAAGCCTAGGATGCTGCAGTCCATGGGGTCACAAAGAGTTGGACATGACTGAGCAACTGAACAATTTGGGGAGAAGGATACAAACCCCAGAAGGATGTACTCCCTGGGGACATTTAAACCGTCACCCCAGCCAACCAGCCAATCTGAAAGGGCTCCACTTGAGTGGTGGACCTGAGTGGTCCACCTGAGTGGTCTGGCCCCACTTGCCCTCTCCACAGTTCTGTCATGCCATCCTCTGATCTGTGAGCAACAGGTCTAAACGGATGGCCCTGAGCTCTCCATCATTCTCGATCCCCTAATTGGAGCTGTCCTGACCTGGCGGCGCTGGCTTAGGGACCAGCTTGAGTGAGCTGCTGCCACTTTCCCAGCACCCCTGGCCAGCTGTGTCAGCTTGGTGAGTAAGGCAGGGAGGGCCCTCAAAAGCTGCCCACAGCCCCTTCCACCCAAGAAAAAATTTGCTCTAAAATATCAACACCCTCCCCAGAACTGCCTCCCAGATTTAAGAAGGGGAGAGGTTGCTTGGCTTTAAAAAGGAAATTGGATTCCCATTCATGAACTTTCCACACCAGGACACCTAACAGGTAAAACGGGTTCTGCCATTGATTAATGAGCTGGGGTAATAATGGGGCTCACCCTTTTGCTATTAAGAATATTAACCTTGTTCCTGGCCCAGGGATGTCATAAACCCAGGGCCCATGAAGCTCTCTCACAACCACACTATACATCTGCCAGATGAGGGGACTGGGTGCATGTCTCTAACCTCCAGGGTAAGCCAGGAAGGGACAGAGCCCTTTGGGAAGCCCACAGACACTCCACCAGGCCAGATGTGGGCAGAAGGAGAAATAATGCCATAACTTGCCATAGATATGCAAGAACCCAGGAATCTCAGCTGCCTGGGACCTTTATTAAAGTGATGCTGTGCTCGCATGGTCTAATGGCTTCTCAAAAGCCAAGCTACCCATTGGTGGCATTGACAGTGGTGTGACCTTATGACTTCCACCAGTAAGGAGGGACTGTCTCCCTTCATTCTGCACAAATCCGAGGGATGCTGGAGAATCACGTCCAGCTCTGGGCCCTGCACTTTAATTAAGAGCTGCCACCAGGATGATAAAGAGCCTGGACTCCATGTCTCATGAGCATAATTAAAGAGACTGAGAAGTGTGTATGTTCTAGATAAGATTTAGGGGCATGTGTGCACCGTGCAGGATGGATAGTTAATTCCTGGAACCAGATGTAGACATGTTCTGTGGGGCCAGAGACAACAGAATGAGGACCAACTGGTGGAGGTTATAGAAAAGATTTCAACTCAAGGTTAGGAAGACTGATCAAACACAGCTGTTCAAAATAGCACAGGATTATTTTAGGAGGCAGTGAGCTGCCTGCCATAGGGATCTTTGGGCAGAACCTGGGTGAGCCAGCAGAAGGACCTAGACTAAGCTCCTCTGCCACTGGGATCTCTGCTCCTTCTGCGATTTTTATGGTACCCCAAAGCAGGGGACTAGGGGTGGCGGAGGCAGCAGCTGGTCCAACCTTTTAGAAGTATAACCCTTTCTCTCACTTCCTCAAGAAGCCCCCAGCTTGAGAGCCCAAAGGGTGCTGCTCCACAGTACAACTGGCTCATTTCCTAAAAGTAGGTGAGGGTGGGAGGACACACAAGCCTGCCCACCGAGAGGCAGCGTCACCATCCAGGAAAGAGATGAGACATATCTCCAGATTGGGACCAGGTCACTTAGTGGGGGAGGGTCTCAGCCTACGCTAATCAGGGCCTCTTCTCCCAACTGATGGGTGGGACTGACCCAGGCCACTTCTGTTCTGGAATTCAGCAACACCCGTGGTAATCTAGAAGGGGACAGAAGGACAAATAGCTCAGTGTCTGCCCTCAAAGAGGGGAAGAGTCTAGCGAGAGATGTCAGCAAATTTCTTCTGTAAAGAGCCAAACAGTGGATAATATTTTGATCAGCAGGACATACAGTTTCTGTGGCAACAACTCCACTCAATTGCCACTGTAATGCAAAAGCAGACACATGTACAACTAAATAAGTGTGCACAACTGGGTGCCAATAAAACTTTATTTCAAAAAATAGGCAGCAGTTGGATTTGGCCCAAGGGCTGCAGTGTGCCCACCTCTGGGCTAGTCCTATGGTTCTCAACAGGTTGTGCTTTAGAATCCCTTGGGGAGTTTTCAAAAAGCACCAATGCCTAGGTTCTGCCCCAAATAACATTGAAATGGTGTAAGGTGAGGTCTGGGGTCAGTGTTCTCTAAAAGCTCCCCCAGATGATGGTAACATGCAGTCAAGACTGAGAATCACTGATCTCTAGCAGAAGAGAAGTACGTGAAATCCCACTATAATCTCACAATAATCCATAGGATTTGACACACCCAGCCCAGGTGAAGTGACTGGCTCGGGCTCATAAGTGAGTCAAGAGGCAAGGAATCCCAGCCCATGAGCTTCCCCAGCACACAGCAGACAGCATGGGCACACCCCCCCAACCCAGCGCTTGGGATGCAGGTGCTTTCTAGCGTACAACCCACAGTTCCAGGAAGACAAGACCCTGCAGACAGAAATCAATACCAAACACGTTCACAAGACACACTCTAACGCATGAAACCGGGCCCTCTCCCCAGACCAACCTTGATGACCTCGGACTAACTGGGAGACAGAAATCCCCAAACAACTTGCTTGTCTGTTTTTGAGAAGCAGCATTTAAACCAAATTTTAAACAGTTTATTAGTATCTGGGAAGAACAAAAGGGGACTATAAAAACTGTGTTTCCTCAATCTTAACAAGCGCAGCCACAGGAAACTCTTTACCAATGACACCACTGAGGACCTGCCAAAACGTGCTGCCTGCCTGGAGCTCTACCCACGCAGGATTGGGGCACAAGGAACCCCCAGAGCTCTGGGGAATGTTGCAAGAGCTTGGCTGAGGCTGGGCGGCCACTGGCAGTGATGATCTCAGCATCGACAGTGCAAACGCGATTGGTAAATGTGGCAAACCCAGGCATCCCTGGCCTTGCAGCAGCTCTGTGGGTGGCCAGAGAGCCTCTGAGTCCCAGACCTTCCCCTTCCACTGAGTCATGGGGTCAGTCAGGGGCTGGAGACAGCAAGGATGGGACAAGCATGATCATAAGACAATAAATACTGAGAGGAGAGACCAGGGTCTATGTGCAGTTCTTCTCATGTTCCCAACACCTCCTCACATGTTGTCCCCAACACCTCCTCACATGTTGTCCCCATTTTGCAGATGGAAAAACGGAGTGAGTGAGTAGCTGAGTAATGTGTCCACAGTCACCATGGCAGCAAGTTAGAGTCAGAATTCAAACACAGCTCCTCTGTCCCAGATTGTGGCTCTCAATGTTATGCTCCAAGGACTTAAAAGAGATTCCACTAAGGCAACTCTTTCCCTGCAGAGGTGATGGAACACAACCAGAGAGAGTAAGGGGCTGGCATGGGGCCACACATGGGGGGCTGGGGCAAAACCAGTTCCAGGTACCACCCTTTCTCTCTGTAGAGAAGGGTCCTGCCAGTTTCTCCGAGGATGGGCTCACTAAGTTGCTGAGGGCCAGCAGAACTGGAGAAAAAGTCACCTTGAGGGCTCCTGTCTGCTAGCCTGTGTGAAAGAAAGCCTGTGAGGAGACCCCACATCACTCAGGATCTTCTGTTCCACCTGCGTGGTGCAGAGGCCTGCTTGTCAGCCCTTCACTGTCCACCACGGTCCACACTCAGCTGCAGGAGTCACCAGCCAGCTTCCAGTCATGGCTCTCTGCCCACCCAGTGCCCTCCAAGGACACTCCATTCTCCAGTTACTGCACATTCAAATTCTACCTAGGCTCCAAGGCACAGTCCTCGAGAACATGAGCTCTGGAGTGATAGCTGAGCTCACATCCTAGCTGTGTCACTTTGGGAAACTTGTTCAACCTCTCTGGGCCTCAGTTTCTTCATCTAGGAAGTGAGGATAATAATGGAGCCCACCGTGCTTGCTTCGGCAGCACATATACTATAATTGGAATGATACAGAGACGGCCCCTGCACAAGGATGACATGCAAACTCGTGAAGTGTTCCATATTTTTAAGACAGCCTTCTGAATGGGAGAAAATAATAGCAAATGAAGCAACTGACAAACAACTAATCTCAAAAATATACAAGCAACTTATGCAGCTCAAGTCCAGAAAAATAAATGACCCAAACAAAAAATGGGCCAAAGAACTAAATAGACATTTCTCCAAAGAAGACATATGGATGGCTAACAAACACATGAAAAGATGCTCAACATCACTCATTATCAGAGAAATGCAAATCAAAACCACAATGAGGTACCATTTCGCACCAGTCAGAATGGCTGTGATCCAAAAGTCTACAAGCAATAAATACTGGAGAGGGTGTGGAGAAAAGGGAACCCTCTTACACTGTTGGTGGGAATGCAAACTAGTACAGCCACTATGGAGAACAGCATGGAGATTCCTTTAAAAATTGCAAGTAGAACTGCCTTATGACCCAGCAATCCCACTGCTGGGCATACATACCGAGGAAACCAGAATTGAAAGAGACACGTGTACCCCAATGTTCATCGCAGCACTGTTTATAATAGCCAGGACATGGAAACAACCTAGATGTCCATCAGCAGATGAATGGATAAGAAAGCTGTAGTACATATACACAATGGAGTATTACTCAGCCATTAAAAAGAATACATTTGAATTAGTTCTAATGAGGTGGATGAAACTGGAGCCTATTATACAGAGTCAAGTAAGCCAGAAAGAAAAACACCAATATAGTATACTAACACATATATATGGAATTTAGAAAGATGGTAATGATAACCCTCTATGTGAGACAGCAAAAGAGACACAGATGTATAGAACGGACTTTTAGATTCTGTGGGAGAGGAAGAGGGTGGGATGACTTGGGAGAATGGTATTGAAACATGTATATTATCAGGTAAGAAACGAATCACCAATCTATGTTCAATACAGGATACAGGATGTTTGGGGCTGGTGCACAGGGATGATCCAGAGAGATGATATGGGGTGGGAGGTGGGAGGGGGGTTCAGGATTGGGAACT
>SJYQ01024355.1:0-12351 GCA_006410935.1 Redunca redunca | reverse complement strand
TGTAGTGGGGCAACTAAGCCAGTGAGTCACAACTACTGAAGCCAATGCACCCAGAGCCCATGCTCTGCAACCGGAGCAGCCACCACAGTGAGAAGCCCAAGCAACACAACGAGAGGATAGCCCTCGCTCCCTGCAACTAGAGAAAGCCCACACACAATAATGAAGACCTAGCATGGCCAAATGAATGAATGAATGACTCTTATGTCTGTGTATGTATATAAAAGCATTCAGTATAGAGTTAGAGGACATGGATTCAAGTCCCAGATCTGCCTTTTGGTAGCTCTGTGCCTGTGCTTAACATCTTTAATCCACCTGTTTCCTCATCTATAAAATGGGCAGAGTAATCACAATTTCATAGCAATTGAGAGTGAAAGGAGATGCATAGGCAGACTGCACTCTGCACAGTGCACAGGCATGGCACTGGGTTGTTGTTATTGTTCAGTCCCTAAGTTGTGTCTCACTCTCTGCAAACCCATGGACTGCAGCAAGTTAGGCTTCCCTATCCTTCACTTTCTCCTGGAGTTTGTTCAAATTCATGTCCATTGAGTCTGTGATGCCATCCAACCATCTCATCCCCTGTCATCCCCTTCTCCTACCTTCAATCTTTCCCAGCATCAGGGTCTTTTCCAATGAGTTGGCTCTACTCATCAGGTGGCCAAAGTATTAGAGCTTTAGCTTCTGCATCAGACCTTCCAGTGAATATTCAGGACTGATTTCTTTAATATTGACTGGTTTGATCTCCTTGCAGTCCAAGGAACTCTCAAGAATCTTCTCCAACACCACAGTTCAAGAGCATCAATTCTTCAGTGTTCGGCTTTCTTTATGTTCCAACTCTCACATCTATACGTGACTACTGAGACAACCATAGCTTTGGCTATATGGGTCTTTGTTTGCAAAGTGATGCCTCTGCTTTTGAATACACTGTCTAGGTTTGTCATAGCTTTTCTTCCAAGGAGCAAGTGTCTTAATTTTGTGGCTGAAGTCACTGTTCACGCTGATATTGGAGCCCAAGAAAATAAAGTCTGTCACTGTTTCCATTGTTTCCCTATCTATTTGCCATGAAGTGATGGGACCAGTTGCCATTATCTTAGTGTTTGAATGTTGAGTTTCATGCCAGCTTTTTCGCTCTCCTTTTGCACCCTAATCAAGAGGTTCTTTAGTTCCCTTTTCCTTTCTACTTTTAGAGTGGTGTCATCTGCAACTCTGAGGTTGTTGATATTTCTCCCAGCAATCTTGATTCTAGCTTGTGTTTCATCCAGCCGACCATTTCCTATGATGTACTCTCCATATGGACTTCCCAGGTGGTGCTAGAGGTAAAGAACCCCCTTGCCAATGCAGGAGACATAAAGAGATATGGGTTGCATCCCTAGGTTGGGAAGATCCCCTGAAGGAGGGCAGGGCAACCCACTCCAGTATTCTTGCCTGGATAATTCCATGGACACAGGAGCCTGGTGGGCTAAAGTCCATAGGGTCGCAAAGAGTCAGACACAACTGAAGCAAATTAGCATGCATGAATTCTGCAAAGAAGTTAAAAAAAAACAGGGTGATAATATGCAGCCTTGACGTACTCTTTTCTCAATTTTGAAAAACTCCATTGTCCTGTGTTCGGTTCTGACTGTGGTTTCTTTACCTGCATACAGTTTTCTCAGGAGACAGGTAAGGTGGTCTAGTATTCCCATCACTTCAAGAATTTTCAGTGTGTTGTGATCCACACAAAGAGTTTAGCGTAGTCAATGAAGCAGATGTTTTTCTGGAATTCTATTGTTTTTTCTATGGTCCAATGGATGTTGTTAATTTGATCTCTGCTGCCTCTGCCTTTTCTAAATCTAGCCTGTACATCTGGAAGTTCTCGGTTCATGTACTGCTGAAGCCTGGCTTGAAGGATTTTAAGCGTTACCTCGCTAGCATGGGAAATGAGCGCCACCATATGGTAGTTTGAACTTCCTTTGGCATTGCCCTTCTTGGTATTGGAATGAAAACTGACCTTTTCCAGTCTTGTGGCCACTGTTGAGTTTTCCAGACTTGCTGGCATATTGAATGCAGCACTTTAACAGCATCATCTTTTAGGATTTGAAATAGCTCAGCTGAAACTCCATCACCTCCACTAGCTTTGTTCAAAGTAATGCTTCCTAAGGCCCCCTTGACTTCACACTCCAGGATGTCTGGCACTAGGTGAGTGACCACACCATCGTGGTTATCTGGGTCATGAAAATCTTTTCTGTAGAGTTCTTCTGTGTATTATTGTCACCTTTTCTTAATATCTTCTGCTTCTGTTAGATCCTTGCCATTTCTGTCCTTTATTGTGCCCATCTTTCCATGAAATTTCCCTTGGCATCTTTAATTTTCTTGAAGAAGTCTCTAGTCTTTCCCATCCTACTGTTTCCTCTGGTTTTTTGCATTGTTCATTTAAGGCTTTCTTATCTCTTCTTACTATTCTCTGGAACACTGCATTCAGTTGGGTATATCTTTCCCTTTCTCCTTTGCCCTTTGCTTTCCCTCAGCTATTTCTAAAACCTCCTCAGACAACCACTTTTTGCCTTCTTACATTTCTTTTTCTTTGGAATGGTTTTCATCACTGCCTCCTGTACAATGTGATGAACTTCCATCTGTAGTTCTTCAGGCATTCTGTCTCCCAGATCTAATCCCTTGAATCTATTAGTCACCTCCACTATAAAATCGTAAGGGATTTGATTTAGGTCATACTTGAATGGCAACTGAACTGAACTGAACTGAATGGCTAGAGATTTTTCCTACTTTCTTCAATTTAAGTCTGAATTTTGCAATAAGGAGCTCATGATCTGAGCCACAGCCAGCTCCTGGTCTTGTTTTTACTGACTGTATAGAGCTTCTTCATCTTCAGTTGCAAAGAACATAATCAATCTGATTTTGGCATGGACCATCTGGTGATGTCCATGTGTAGAATTATCTCTTGTGTTGTTAGAAGAGGGTATTTGCTATAACCAGTGTGTTCTCTTGACAAAGCTATCAGCCTTTGTTCTGTTTCATTTTGTACTCCAAGGCCAAACTTGCCTGTTACTCCAGCTATCTCTTGAATTCCAACTTTTGCCTTTCAATCCCCTATGAAAATAAAAAGGACACTTTTTATTGGTGTTAGTTCTATAGTGTGTTGCAAGTCTTCATAGAACTATTCAACTTCAGCTTCTTCAGCATTAGTGGTTGGGGCCTAGACTTGGATTACTGTGATATATTGAATGGTTTGCCTTGGAAACGAACTGAGATCATTCTGTCATTTTTGAGATTACACACAAGGACTGCATTTTAAACTCTTTTGTTGACTATGAAGACTACTCCATTTCTTCTAAGGGATTCTTGCCCACAGTAGTAGATATAATGGTCATCTGAATTAGGTATTCAGTAAATTTCCTTTTATTTGTAGATATTCAGCTACTAAAAATTACTTACATTTGGAAAATCGTTTCCATAGATGTTCTTCTAGAAAGTGGAATTTTGTTTGGCATTTGATTTCTGTTTAAATGCTGGTTAGTTTTTATTCTCACAAATATGGAGAAAACCAGATAAATATAAGGATCTAATTTTAGAATGCTCAATATGAAACAAAGCCCACAAAATATAAAATAACATGTATAAATGGGGTTCCTTCTGTACATTTATTGAATTGCAATCTTAATGCTTGCCTTTGTTTTATTAAAAAAAAAGATCTTAATAAGATCCTCTTAGATAACTAAAGGGAAAAACACCAGCTAGCCTTGGGGTGGGGGTGGAGTGAGCCCAATGACTTTTCTATGGTGCACCCTTTGAAAACAGCCTATGCTTGGCCAAATCGTCCCAAAGAAAGGCAATGCCAAAGGAAGTTCAAACTACCACACAATTGCACCCATCACACATGCTAGCAAAGTAATGCTCAAAATTCTCCAAGCTAGGCTTCAACAGTACGTGAACTGAGAACTTCCAGATGTTCAAGCTGGATTTAGAAAAGGCGGTGGAACCAAGGATCAAATTGCCAAAATCTGTTGGATCATAGAAAAAGCAAGAGAATGCCAGAAAAAAATATACTTCTGCTTCATTGACTATGCTAAAGACTTTGTGTGGATCACAACAAACTGTGGAAAATTCATAAAGAGATGGAAATACCAGACCACCTAACCTGGCTCCTGAGAAATCTGTACGCAGGTCAAGAAGTAACAGAACTGGACGTTGAACAATGTACAAATTGGGAAGGAATACGTCAAGGATGTATATTGTCACCCTGCTTATATAACTTATATGTGGAGTACATCATGTGAAATGCCAGACTGGATGAAGCACAAGCTGGAATTAAGATTGTTGGAAGAAATGTCAATAACCTCAAATAGGCAGATGGCACCACCCTTAAGGCAGAAAGCAAAGAGGAACTAAAGAGCCTCTTGATGAAAGTGAAAGAGGAGAGTGAAAAAGTTGGCTTGAAACTCAACATTCAAAAAACTAAGATCATGGCATCTAGTCCCATCTCTTCATGGCAAATAGTTGGGGAAACAATGGAAACAGTGAGAAACTATTTTCTTGGGTTCCAAAATCACTGCCGATGGTGACTGCAGCCATGAAATTGAAAGACATTTTCTCCTTGGTAGAAAACCTATGACCAACCTAGATAGCACATTAAAAAGCAGAGATATTACTTTGCTGACAGGGGTCCATATAGCCAAAGCTATGTTTTTTCCAGTAGTTATGTATGGATGTGAGAGTTGGACCATGAAGAAAGCTGAGCACTGAAGAACTGGTGCTTTTGAACTGTGGTGTTGGAGAAGACTCTTGAGAGTCCCTTGAACTGCAAGGAGATCCAACCAGTCCATCCTAAAGGAAATCAGTCCTAAATGTTCACTGGAAGGACTGATGCTGAAGCTGAATCTCCAATACTTTGGTCACCTGATGCAAAGAACTGACTGTTTAGAAAAGACTTGATGCTGGGAAAGACGAAGGCAAGAGAAGGGGATGATAGAGGATGAGATGGTTAGATGGCATCACTGACTGGATGGACATGACTTTGAGCAAGATCCTGGAGTTGGTGATGGACAGGGAAGCCTGGCACACTGCAGTCCATGGGGTGGCAAAGAGTTGGACATGACTGAGTGACTGAACTGAACTCAATTGAACTGCCCACATCAAGTCACAGATGGAGGACATTTGGTTTCTGCCATTTTTTTTTTTCTCATTGAAAATTTGTCAAGGTTTGTTATATGTTGTGGAATGGTTTTTGTGTGTGCTCAGTCATGTCCAACTCTTTGTGACCCCGTGGACTGTAGCCCGCCAGGCCCCTCTGTCCATGGGATTTCCCAGATAAGAATACTGGAGTGGGTTGCTATTTCCTCCTCCAGGGGATCTTCTCAACCCAGAGATCAAACCTGTGCTTCCCACATCTCCTGTAAGTCTCCTGGATTGCAGGTAGATTCTCTACAGCTGAGCCCCTGGAAAGCCATGTGGAACAGTTAGAAGTGGGAAAATAGCACAAGCACTGTGGCGGGTCCTGGGATTTTTGGATGAGTGTTAATGATCTGTAGAAGTAGGAAGGCTGCTGGTGAGAATGTGATAGCCCAGAGACACCCAAGGAATGGTGATAAAGAACACAGCTTCTCAGAGATATGATTTTGTATGATAATCTCTCAGTTCAGTTCCCTTCAGTCGCTCAGTCATGTCCGACTCTTGCAACCCCACGAGCTGCAGCACGCCAGGCTTCCCTGTCCATCACCAACTCCCGGAGTTCACCCAAACCCATGTCCATTCAGTCGGCAATGCCATCCAACCATCTCATCCTCTGTCATCCCCTTCTCCTGCCCTCAATCTTTCCCAGCATCAGGGTCTTTTCAAATGAGTCAGCTCTTCGCATCAGGTGGCCAAAGTATTGGAGTTTCAGCTTCAACATCAGTCCTTCCAGTGAATATTCAGGACTGATCTCCTTTAGGATGGACTGGTTGGATCTCCTTGTAGTCCAAGAGACTCTCAAGAGTCTTCTCCAACACCACAGTTCAAAAGCATCAATTCTTCGGTACTCAGCTTTCTTTATAGTCCAACTCTCACATCCATACGTGACTACTGGAAAAACCATAGCCTTGACTAGATGGACTTTTGTTGACAAAGTAATGTCTCTGCTTTTTAATATGCTGTCTAGGTTGGTCATAACTTTCCTTCCAAGGAGTAAGTGTCTTTAAATTTCATGGCTGCAATCACCATCTGCAGTGATTTTGGAGCCAAAAAAGTACAATCAGCCACCATTTCCATAGTTTGCATTAAATTTGCCAGGCTCCACAGTTGAACTTTCAAGCTCAAGATCTACCTCCCCCAGGCTCAAAGACCTTCACCTTCCTCAGACATCCTCCATATCTTCAAACCAAGTGATACATTTAATACTATCATTCATTAAACTTATTTTAGTTCATTTCTTCTCTTCCCAATTCTTTTTTGAGTTCCCCAAGAGAAAGGACTATAGCTGATTCAGTTCTCTATACCCAGTGGCCAGATCTATGATGTGCACACAGAAGGAGCTTAATAAATATTTGTTGATGAGTGGACATAAGATTAATTTTCTGTTTAAAGCCTGTGTTTGAGTATTGTTGAACATGTTTTTATCAGTGAAGGGAAACTGTAGCTAAGGTAATTTGTGAGCTGAAGCCATTGTTACCTCTGTTGCTAAGGGAAGTCAGTTACCCTGGGATACTAATTAACTGCAGCTATTGTGGAAATTAAGCCAGCAGCCCCCAGCAGGTTCAGAAAGCTGATGGGAGGAGGGAAGCTTGACAGTATCAAGAAAGTATCCCTTCTGTTTTCAGGAAAAGAGACTAAGGGAGGGGGTAGCTTGTACACTTTCAGCACCGTCACACCTCTGTGAAGCTTATTTCTCTTCCTTAGTGGGCAAAGAGTTTGTTCCCTATAATTAGTTCAAATAGTGGAGGCAAGATGAATAGACAGCCTGTGGCTGAGATCAACAGTTTGGTTTTTGCTAACCACTGAGGGGTAGGCATCTGGGGTGGGAGACTTTGAAGTAAAAGCAGCTCCAAGCCTGAATAAAAAGTACCTGTTAGAAGAGACTTTTGACTCTAAAATATGATGCCAGTTGAGCTGATGAAGGGAAAGCAATAAATCCATAAGAAATTTAAGAGAATTATCTACTCTGCTGTCTAAATTGGAGTTCAACAGTTTTAATAAAGAGATTTATTTATTTATAATTTTAGGAAACATCTCGACAACATACCCAAGGCTCACATTTTGGGACTTGGTCTCAAGTTGCTGTAACAGACTAGTTCCATCTAGTGATAGTGTACCTAAATTGCAGTTTGTTTTTCTGAGAAAATGAAAACATGGCCTTTACAAGTGGCCGCTGCAGCACTGAAGTCATGAAATTATTCAACAGCTGAGCACTGGCTTCATGAGAGGCCCTGGGCTAGGGACAGTGACAGATGTCTGAGGAAGGGAGAGTGAGTGTTTTGCACATTGGTTAAGTGAGACCATAATAAAAGTTTGGATTAACAGCAGGAGGTGAAAGCACCAGACCCCCAACAGGCATATAAAATAATATTTAGAGACCACAGCAGTTGAGATTAACTCTTTTCCTACTGACTCATGCTGTTAAAGATCTATACAAAAGCTCTGCTAAATGAGAGAGCCACAAGAAGGTAAGAGAAAAAAATTCCAGGAGGGATTCTGACCAGAAGGATAGAATGAAATCCAGCAACAACATGGTGCCCTTCCTTTTAATGAAGTAAATCTGATAATTTTCCAATTTCACCAGAGTGACACAGAGGTTTACTTAACGCCAGACTCACATAGCCAAATGCATGCTGGGTTAAACACCTTCCACTCGGAGCATCCGAAGCACAGTGGGCCAAGATACAGGTCTGGCAGTCCCCAGCCAGGGCTATTCTGTTCTAGGAATTAGTAGAGAAAGAAGTGAAAGTTGCTCAATCGTGTCTGACTCTGCAACTTCATGGACTATACAGTCTATAGAATTCTCCAGGCCAGAATACTGGAGTGGGTTTCCATTCCCTTCTCCAGGGGATCTTCCCAACCCAGGGATCGAACCCAGGTCTCCCACATTGCCAGCAGATTCTTTACCAGCTGAGCCATCAGGGGAGCCTTAGTAGAGAAACCACACCCTTTAATCCCAGGGGTGTGGAAATAGCCAGTGTGGATCAAGCCTTCTATATTTCAGAGAGAGGTGAGTTTCAGATCTCATCCTGAGGGCAGGGCTCACCAAGCTCACCAGACTGCAAGTGTAGGCTTTGGGCAGCTACACCCAGATCTAGGGACCTAGACCTTGACAACATTCTCCAGACTTCACAAACCTTTTCTTCTCTCATGTGTAGATATAGCTCCATTGGAGGCAAAGATGTTTACCCACCCAGTATCCCCCACCCCACCACATCATTCTCCTTTGGGTCACAGCCTCTTGTTCATGCCTAGACTCCATGTCCAAGTCATCTCTGGAACAACCAGTGAGCACTTTCTGCTGCGTCCCAAGAATTTAGTCATTCTATAAAACCCAAGCTCCTAATGAGTACAGATTTTGAAGTGGGTCTTCCAGGTTCCTCCTAGGTTATGGAGAGTGAAGTGGAGAGAAGTAGGGTTCTGGAATCTCAATAAAATCACTCCATTTTGTTCTGATTTTGGCAGATTAGCAGACAGACAAGACCCTGAACAAGATTTTGCCCTAGCACTTCCAGTTCTACCTCATCTAAGAATTTTTTCTGGTTTCGTCAGCTTTCATTGATATTCTGTGCCTTCTGAATTCCTGTAATAGAAAATCAAGGATTGTAAGCTTCTAAAAGACTCCAGAAATCAATCAGCAAATGGTTGCCTGGAACAGAAATCCCCTTCATAGGACCCCAATACATTTCATCTGATAACTACCTGACTACCACACCTTTCATACAATATAGAACCTACCATCTTACCAGGCAATTATTCCAACTTCAATCACTTCTGTTAATACCCTAGTAGCCCAAAAGATCTCTTCTATCCCACAGTTCTCAAATTCTTCCATGTTATAGCTTGAACCCACCATATGGGGGATTAGTAACATTTAGACAAGAACGGTTTAAAACATTTTCAAACATTTCTGTTTTAAAAGTATCTTGATTTGAAAGTGATGCTGTCTCTTACAAAAAACAGTTTGTAGGAATTCTTTTGCTAAAGCAGTTTGTAGTCATTCCCCAGGTACGTGTCTTCTGTTAAGGCAATGATCTCAGAATCCTTGCTACAAAAGCCCGAACAAAATGCTAAATCCCTTCAAGCACCTCTAGACAGGCAGATATATTTGGTGGTCAGCTGCAGAGCGCAGCTTGAAAACTGAAGTCAATCTGCTTTAGCCTCTGTGCTTTAGCAGCATTTCCCTAAATTGCTCTTCTCTGTTGCTAGTTGTCATAAGGCACCTTCTGTTGAAAGGGAAATTTGTGCATGTAAACCCCAAGAAACACAGATCCTAGCACAGATATCTGGAATCATAAATTCACATCAAAGCAGGGAACAGAAATGAGAAAACCTGTTGGATGGAAAGAATTCCCCCTTTTACCTTGCAAAAGTCATCAGGCAGGAACTTGACTTAAGCTGGTACAAAATAATGATTCATTTTTCAGGATTGAAGTGAAAACTCCCGACTATATATTTACCTTTAGTCAGAGGGGATTCGTTAGGGAGAGTAAAGGGATGGTGAATGGCATGTTGCGTAACTCCAGGGGGCACCACTGAACAAGTGGAGGGCTATGGAGAAGGCTCCCAAGAATGGCTTAGAGGATGTCTAGCAAACAAGTTGAAACCAGAGTAGGGTAGCAAGTGGCCCTGGATAATAAAATCAGTTAGCATTGAGAGTGTAGGTGTCTGTATGGGGCTCCAGCTCTGCAGGAGTCTAGGGAAATAAACCCAGCAGAGCACCAAAAAAACCACCCTAGTTCCAGATACTGATACATTGCTAGGGAAGGTGGAGGTATGAAATAATGAAGAGTCAACATGAGAACTTGGAGCACCAGGCTGTAAGTCTGACTTAGAAGAGGGAAGACTGGAGAGTAAAGCAAGCCTGGAAATTGCTGCTAGGGTTTCTGGTAGAAGTAGCAGCAGTTCAGAAAAGAGTGAAGCAGAGTTTACAGTTGGTGAATTTATTTGCCTCCACTAGAGCAGTTGGGAACTTGTCCAGCTAACCCTAACTGCATTCCTCAAAATCCTGTTGGGCTTCACACAAACAAATTAGAAAACCTGGACCTTTTTTGAATGTTTTAATTTCTACTGGGTATTTTATTTTTTTATTGAAGTATAGTTACTTTACACTGCTGTATCAGTTTCTACTGTACAGCAAACTGAATGATATATATATATATATATATATATATATATATATATATCTCCCCTCTCTTTTGTGTTTCCTTCCCATTTAGGTCACCACAGAGCACCAAGTAGAGTTCCCTGTGCTATACAAGTTCTCATTTGTTATCTATTATATACACGGTACTGTGTATATGTCAATCTCAACCTCTCAATCATCCCCATCCCCCTTCCCCCATGATATCCATACATTTGTTCTCAACATCTGTGTCTTTATTTCTGCTTTGCAGATAAGATCATCTTCACTATTTTTCTAGATTCTATGTGTATGTGTGTGCGTGTTAGTCGCTCAGTCGTGTCCGACTCTTTGTGACCCCATGAACTGTAGCCCGCCAGGCTCCTCTGTCTAGGATTCTCCAGGCAAGAATACTGGAGTGGGTTGCCATGCCCTTCTCCATGTAGATTCTCTATATATGTTTTAATATGTGATATTTGTTTTTCTCTTTCTGACTTCACTCAGCATGACAGTCTCTAAGTCCCTACACATCTCTGCAAATGGCATAATTTCATTCCATTTTAGGGCTGAGTAATATTCCATTGTATACATGTACAACATCTTCTTTATCCATTCTACTGTTGGTGAACATTTAGGTTGCTTCCATGTCTTGACTATTGTAAATAGTGCTGCAGTGAACATTGGGGTGCATGTAACTTTTCAAATTAATTTTTGTCTTTTCTAGATATATTCCCAGGAGCAGAATTGCTTGGTCATATGGTAGCTCTATTTTAGTTTTGGAAGGAACCTCCATACTATTTTCCATCGCAGCTGTACCAATTTACATTCGCACTAACGGTGTAAAAGGGTTCCCTTTTCTCCACACACTCTCCAGCGTTGATTATTCGTAGATTTTTGATGATGGCCATTTTGACTGCTGTGAGGTGATACCTCCTTGTAGTTTTGATTTTCATTTCTCTATTAGTGTTGTTGAGCATCTTTTCATGTGTTTCTTGGCCATCTATACATCTTCCTTATAGAAATGTCTATTTAGATCTTCCGCTCATTTTTTATTGGGATTTTTTTTAAAATATTGAGCCCATTAGCTGTTTCTATAGTTTGGAGATAAATCCCTTGCCAGTTGCTTCATCTGCAAATATTTTCTCCCATTCTGAGGGTTGTCNCCTTGCCAGTTGCTTCATCTGCAAATATTTTCTCCCATTCTGATGGTTGTCTTTTGGTATTGTTTATGGTTTATTTTGCTATGCAAAAGCCTTTAAGTTTAATTAGGTCCTATTTGTTTGCTTTCATTAACTCTAGAAGGTGGATCAAAAACTTCTTGCTGAGATTTATGTCCAAAACTTCCTCTAAAGTTTTATAGTGTCTGGTCTTACATTTAAGGCTTTAATCTATTTTTAAGTTTATTTTTGTCTATGGTGTGTTCTAATTTCATTCTTTTACATGTAGCTGTCTAGTTTTCCCACCACCACTTATTGAAGAGGCTGTCTTCACACTGTATATTCTTGGCTCCTTTGTCATAGATTATATGACCAGAGGTGTGTAGGTTTATCTGTGGGCTTTCTATCCTGTTCCACTAATGTATATTTCTGTTTTTGTGTCAGTACCATACTGTATTGATTGCTATAGCTATCTAGTATAGTCTGACATCAAGGAACCTTATTCCTCTAGCTCTGTTTTTCTTTCTCAAGATTGCTTTTGCTATTCAGAGTCTTTTGTGTTTCCATACAAATTGTAAAAGAATTTTGTTCTATTTTTGTGAAAAATGCCACTGGTAATTTGATAAGGACTGCCTTGAATCTGTAGATTGCTTTGGGTAATACAGTCATTTTCACAATATGTACAAAGCTGAAATAGAGACACAGACATAGAGAACAAATATATGGATACCAAGGAGGGGGAGGGGACTGTGAGGAATTGGTAGATTGGGATTGACACATATACACTATATTATGTATAAAATAGATAACTAATGAGAAAATAGTGTATGTAGCACAGGGAACCCTACATCATGCACTGTGGTAACCTGAATGGGAAGGAAGTCCAAAAGAGAGGGGATACATATATGCATGGCT
>SJYQ01024335.1:31947-190852 GCA_006410935.1 Redunca redunca | reverse complement strand
CAATATATAAATCTTTAACTTTTGAAATAAAACATTTTCAGTTTAGATATATTTTCATCTAGAATAAGTCTGGTTTTAAATTTCAGTGGCATGAAAAGTTCTATTATTTTTATTACTGTTGCTTTATAGTATAGTCCGAAGTCAGGAAGCCTGATTCCTCCAACTCTGTTTTTCTTTCTCAAGATTGCTTTGGCTATTTGAGGTCTTTTGTATTTCCATACAGATTTTTAGAATTTTTGTTGTTGTTATTGTTCTAGATCTGCAAAAAATGCCATTGGTAAAAAGTTCTGTTATTTTTATCATATTTGTGAAATGAGGTATTTTTTTTTTGGCTAGTAAATCAGAAACATTTAGTTTCTGAAGTACTTTACTTTGCCATAATGCTCTAGTTTAAAAACACATTTTCATTAGTTTTCCCCTTATAAAATCCCTTAAATAATTAGCAAGAAAGTACTGTAGGAATCTTTGTGAGAATTTTCAATGCCGTCTGTATAGATTATTTAAAATGTTCACTTAAGAAAGTTTGGGCAAAGGAAATGGCCTTATTTGAGTCGATAGTACTAAGCTCCAAGAAGTTTATGAATGCACAGAAGGCTTCAAATGCTCAGTTGCTCACCCATCCTCAGAAGGACCCTGGGTGAGGGAGAGGCGGGAGAGCAGGTGTGGCTACCCTCAGGCTACCTCTGTTTTTTTCACCCACCCAGCCACGTTCAGGAGTTAGGGTTTTTTTTTCCCCTTCTTTTCAGTGTTTACTAGTGGATTATTTGAGCCCTTTATTGCTTTTTCTCTCTACTGACATTTTGGCAGATTTTTTTCCCCCCTTCTTTTCATGACTACCAAAAGACAACTCAGTGCAAGAGAAATGAAATTCATGTCTACCTGTTTCTGGTATTAATTTCTAGGAATTCTGCCAAATCTTACTATTTATAATTGCACAAGTGTATTTCTGATTGGAAATCAGTAGAGGAACCTCCTCTGTTCATATCTATAACAATTGCATTTTTTTTTTTGACTAGGCTCAATGATGGAAATAAAATTCAGATGCACAAATTAGTTAAAATTTCAGTTTAAATAGAATTTTTAGGGAGTTGCCTAGTGGTCTAGTGGTTAGGACTCCGTGCTTTCACTGCAGAATACCTAGGTTCAGTCTCTGGTCAAGGAACTAAGATACTGCAAGCTACATGGTGTGGCCAAAAAAAAAAAAAGTAATATTTTAGCAAAACTGTTAATTATAGTGTGATTTGTGTAAACACTAATGAAGTGATTTATAGACAGAAGTAGGAAATGTTTCCCCAAGTGGCACCATCGCCACTCTTCAGCAGTTGGAAACCTCAGAGGGAAACACTAGTGGCATCACTACAAGGACATGAAGGACATGAAGGTTTTTGCTTGCAAATTTTGCATTTAACTGAAGTGGCCCTACCTAAGTCTCACTTACATACCTTGCCATTTACCGTAAACTCATTTTTCAGATCAAGAAGAATGACTTAAGTTGTATATTTGACTGTTACCCAGTGAGAGGGGAAGAACACGGCTGGGCACCTGTGTGGGTGCCGCGTGTTGTTGGTGAGTGTCACTGCCTTTTTACAGATGCGTTAAGTACTGGAGAAGCTCTGCCCTGTAAGCTGCACGTGTTAGACGCCCTGTGCCAGGGCCGAGCGAGTGCTGTGCCGCTCTGTCTGCTTTAACACCTTGAGAAAACTGGAGCGGTACTTCGGGCTGCATCCTCCTTTTGCAGATGAAACACTGGAAGCCTAGAGTTACAGTCGCTCACCTTGGGTCTTCGGCCCACAAGGATGGATCCAGCTTGGGCGGACCTGGGGGACTGTGCAGTGTGAGCTCCTGACAGCCTGTGTGCAGCCTCCCGGGTGGGAAGGGCGGCAGCCGGTAAAACCCTAACCCGGTCTCCTGCGGTGGGAGTAGAGTGCTAGTGTAATGACCACATCTGGGGAAGTCTAGGTAATTATATTTTCACTTGAACCTGACACTTTGGATTATGAAGTTCTCATCTGGTCAACATAGTGTAGGTAACCATTGTGATGAATATACCAAGATTGTTTCATTATTTGACATCTGTTTAGAATCAGGTAGATAAAATGTATAATGCATGATGCAGTGACTGACCCTTATTTGTCAAAGGATGTGTGTTAGTAACCTCCACGTTTACAGTTTTTTCATTGGTGACTTTTTTGGGAGGGTGGGTGTTGTTTGAAGACAGTTTTATGGGAAGCAAGGGGTATGTAAGGGAAAAACAAATTGCACATTTCTCACACAGGTATGGGCCCCTTGTGGTAATCCTAGTATTTATAATCTCTGACACATTGCTGCTCTATAAATGTTTCTGAAATTAATGTGCTCATTCTCACGAACTTAGAATTTTCCATTCTTTTACGAGTCGGTACATACTCTGCTCCTGTATTTGGGGCCTGTGAACCAAAACCAAGGGTTAGAAGAACCTAAGCTTTCCTGTCTGTGGGCTCTCTGTGCCTGGAATCTCCCTTCTGCCTCCATTGTCTATATTGAAAATTCTGTAGTTTGGATTCTGCTGTGAACTGTGGTGCTTGTGTCTGCTGGTAACCAAAGCACCATGTAATTGTTTTTGCTGGCCTGAAGGAAGAGCTTACAGTTTTACACATTATATATATTTAGTGGCTTGTGTGTCTTCTCATGAGAATCTTAGCACCATGAAGGCAGAAGCTTGGTTTCTCACACTGTTGGGTCACCAGTGCCTAGCACAATATTTATTGAGTAGAACTGAAACTTGTTAATGGTTGTGTGTTTGTGTTAGTCACTCAGTTGTGTCCGACTCTTTGCGACCCCATGGACTGTACCTTGCCAGGCTTCTCTGTCCATGGAATTCTCTAGTCAGGAATGCTGGAGTAGGTTGCCATTCAGTTCTCCAGGGGATCTTCCCATCCTAGGGATCAAACCTGGGTCTTCCACATTGCAGGCGTATTCTTCACCACTGAGCCACCCGGGTTGGAGGACAGCTATTACATCAGCCAGTCATCTGTGGCTTTGCTTGCCTTGGTGAAGGACCTCCCTTTAAAACCATGTGAAACTTGATACTAGGGAAGAACTGGATTATCTTTGTTTTCACTTCTGTCTGCTTTATTTTAGATTACTGCTATCATCATGTTTGGACTAGGGAAAACATACTGCTCTTCCCCTTTATGATTTTGAAGTGTTCTTTTCTAGAAACTGATCCTGTATTAATTGATCTTGTGTTCATTAGGAGGCATCCTAAGTTCTGCAGACACAAGACTACTCAAGGTGACACAAAAAGAGTGGGCTTTATAAAAGCTCCTTGATTACTGGTCCAGAAGCTCTAGTGTGTCTTTTACTAATCAGCTGGGTTCATTGGCTGCCATACAAGAGTTTTGCATTATGCCCTGAAACCATTTTTAAAAACCCATTTCCTGTTGCTGCATGCCAGTTATACGGTGTGCCAGCTTTTCCTTGCCATGACAGGTCCCTTACCTTTCGGTCATTTGGGGTGTCAACGTTCGGGTAGCAGAGAGTAGTTTGTTCTGCTTCATCGAGCTCCCCCTTAGTCCTGCTGTACCGTGTGGGGAAACACGCACCTGCAGAGTCCGGGGAGCTCCAGGGCGTTGGCAGTGGTTCTCAGGGTCGTCCGAGGTCAGAAGTGCAGAGGCTCCAGCCTGACTTCTGACCGACTGACTCCGGCTCTGGGGGCAGGGCCAGCTGTCGGTTCCAACGTGCTGTGCTTTCAGTGCATGCCGTTTGTGAACTATTGCCTTAGAGGGCTTAAGAGAGACACAAGTTGTAGCAGGCAAACATAAGTCATAACTGGCAGAGGTATGTATGAGTATGGTCTCTTTGACCTCTTTAGATTTGCTAACAAGGTTATTTTCTGAACAGTACTCTTAAATATGTTTTTGGAGTCTTGAGAAGACCTCACAGTTCCTTTTNTCCTAACTACTGGGCTGTTGGGAAAGTCCTAAGACATTCTTAAGTTTATTGTGGTTCAGTTAAAATATGAGTTTTCAATTTTATTTTAAAAACTTTGTGGAAGTTTTCAGACATATGCAAAAACAATGTTGTAATGAACTCTCCATGTTCATTACCACCTTTAATGGTGGTCTTCATTAAGATTGTTAACTCGATCAGTGGTACTGGTTTACATTTAAAAGCCATGAAGGAACTTGCTTTGAACATATATGCTTATGTTGGCCAGATATCATGGCTCTTGCTGAAATGTGACATAACAGTTCATGACACATTTCTTTTGGGGCGGGAAGGGATCAAGTGTCACCGTACATCTTTTTAAAGTTGGTGATGCTCAGAGGCATCTAATAGTCCTAACCAGCTGGGTGTTAAGCAAGGCCGTGGATCTCTCCACAGCCTCAGAACCTGGGGTGGAAAGGCCCTTCCTTCTTTCTTCCTTCCCTCCCTTTCTCTCTTTCTTTCTGTTTTTCTTGTACTTGAGTCAAAATAAACGTCACTTGCTTTGCCGTGTTTGTTTAATGCTCCTGATAGCAGTATGCCTTTTTTTTTTTTAAATTTAGTCATTAGGATGGAGAAGCAGCATGAAGCTTTAATAGAACAAAACTCATCAGAGAAGTGCGCTTAGTATGTTAGTCCTTTTCAGGAGATGATTTGTTAAACATTGAAGAGATACAGAAGAACATGTGTGAGATGTGATTAAGCTGTAGACCAAGAGTCCTCTGCCCTCCCAGAGAAAGGTACGCAAGGCCACAGAGGTGCCGGCCAGCTCTGGCGGAAGAGGCCGAGGCAGGGCACATGTAGGCTCTGAGGGCACCTAGGGCTTCTGTCTGTGCCCAGGACTCGGCCCTGCTGTTGTGGTGCGAAAGCAGTCGTGAACTCTGGGCAAAGGGATGAGTTGTCTGTGTTCCAATACAGTTTTATTTCTGGACCCTGAAATTTGAATTTCATGTAATTTCACATGCAACAAAATGTTATTACTCTTTTTTTAAAATTTAAGTTTACTTTTGGCTGTGCTGGGTTTTTGTTGCTGTGGAGGTTTTTCTGTTGTAGAGCATGGGCTCTAGAGAACAGGCTCAGTGGTGTGTCTCCTAGGCTCTAGAGAACTGGCTCAGTGGTGGGACGCCCAGGCTCTAGAGAATAGGCTCAGTGGTGTGACTCCCGGGTTTTAGGGTGCAGGCTCAGTGGTGTGACTCCCGGGCTCTAGGGCGCAGGCTCAGTGGTGTGACTCCCGGGCTCTAGGGCGCAGGCTCAGTGGTGTGACTCCCGGGCTCTAGGGCGCAGGCTCAGTGGAGTGACTCCTGGGCTCTAGGGTGCAGGTTTGGTGGTTGTCACTCCTGGGCTTAGTTGCTCTGAAGTATGTGGGATCTTCCTGCATCAGGGATTGAACCCCCGTCTCCTGCACTGGCAGGTGGATTCTTTACCACTGAGCTCCTATGGCAGCCCGTTATTATTTTTATAATTTATTTAATCATACACAGTTAAAAATCATTCTTAACTCATGGGCCATACAAAAACAAACAATGTGGCCACCCTGGTTTAGAGAAGAAAGCTAGCCTAGCAGCTGTAGGCCAGCTGCAACAATGGAGAATCCCCTCCTGCCCTGAGCCCACCTGTCCCTACCACGGCCCTCCTCTTACTTTGTGAAGCCTGTGTAGCCATCTTCTTTCAGCCCCCTGAGCTACCTCCTTCTTCAAGCCCTGATTTCATTTTTATTTTACTCACCTTTATTTTCTTTGTCACTTGACTGTGACAGAAACTCTGAGAGCAAAATGTTCACTACTGTATCCCCAACATTTAAAACAGCGGTCACTGAATGAATATTGCATTTATCATTTCTTTGTGTCAGTTTTGTTTGTGTTGAACTCTCTACTAGGGAATCACATTGCATTTGTTTTTCTGCGATTGGCCTTCTTTCCGCTCAGCACTGTGGTTAAGACCTGTTGGAGGGCTGTATGTGGTCAGTGTTGGTTCACTTTCTCTGTTGTGTAATGCGGTCTCCAGTTGATGGGCATTTGGATTGTTTCCAGCCTCTGCTGCCCACGTGCGTGGATGTCTCGCCTGCCCACGTGGGGTGTGATGCCGGTTCTGGCTGGCCAGCCTTCAGCTTGCCTGCTTCCTGCCAGATTGCTCTCAGGGTACCCTGCCAGCTCGCATCCCACTGATGTAGGGAAGTGACTCCTGGCTGCTCTGCATTCTTGCCAGTGCACTGTAGTTGATTCTGTTTCTTTCAGTTTTGCCATTTTGGTAGTTATGTAATAGTATCTGTTTGCGGCTTTACATTGAATTTCTTTTAGTACTCATTAGGTCAATAATCTTTTAATATATTGGTTATATCTCTTTCTTATGAAGAGAAGACATTGGCCTGATTTTCTTATGTTTTTCTTATTGACTAGTAACTGTTTTGTATGTGTGGATTACTATCCTTTGTCATTGTAAGCTGTGAATATATTTTTCCAGTTTATGTTTTATGTTTTTACTTTTGAGATGTCTTGGAACTAAAGTTCTTAATTTTAACATCATTGACTCTATCAGTCTTTTTCTTTATGATTAGTTTTTTTGTCTTATTTAAGGAGTCTTTCTTTACCAAAGGGTTACAGTTTGTTATGAGATATTTTTATTATTTATTCATAAAGCATGTATTGTTCCATTCAGTAAATATGTTTGATATTTAGGTGTTTTTTCTCTTTTTTTTTTTGGCCATGCCAATCGGCTTGTGGGATGTTAGCTCCTCCATCAAGGATGCAGCCTAGGGCCTTGGCAGTGAAAGTGCCAAGTCCTAGCTACTGGACCACCAGGGGAGTCCCTGTGTTTTCTGACTTCCATAAAGAGTCCTTTGATAACTCATAATTTATTTTAGTGTTTGATAAATTCCAAATGAATGAATATTCTTTGATGTACCTTGCGACTTATTTCTAAAATGGGACTGTAGTAAGAAGATGTGTTCTGTATGGAACCATGTCTCTGAAATTAGTGTCATCTCTAATGGATGCCTGTGTGCTCTCAGTTGCTTCAGTCATGTCTGACTCTTGGTGACCCCATGGACTGTAGCCTGCCAGGCCCCTCTGTCCCTGGGATTCTCCAGGCAAGAGCACTTGGTGGTTGCCATGCCCTCCTCCAGGGGGGTCTTCCCCACCCAGGGATCGAGCCTGTATCTCCTGCCTCCCACTCACGCCACCTGGGAAGCCCAAAATCCTAGTTCAGTTTGGCTGTATCTTGACCCTAACTCTCAAAATTCTGGACACCTAGGTGCATCTCACTTCTGCCTCTGGAAACACTTGTTTTATTTCCAGCCTGAAGTCAAGGTGTTAATGCATGTTAGCAGTTCTTGGACTCTGAAGCTTGAGGACAGGTGACGGTGACTGCCTCGACTGCCAGTTTGTTTCAGCTTAGCCGACCTGCGGGGGTTCATGCTGTGCCTGCAGCTGCTTCCTTTCAGTGGCATTTGTTAATTAAGCTGTTTAATTTTACCTTCTCAAGACTGACTGAAAAAAAGAACAGGAAGAAAATTTTAGTTTGTGGTTATAGCAGGGTCTTTTAGCCAAGTGCTTGCTTACGTTAGGTATTCATTTCATTTTTGTTTACAAAAAGTAGCATTGACTTGAAAAGTATCAAAAATTAAATAATAGGTCAGAAGTTAAATTTTATTCCACCCCTAACGTCTCAGGTATTGCCAGTTGAGAGGTTTAGGCATCGTGGTTTGTGTAGAGAGGCAGCTCTTTTAACAGGAGTCTCTCATCTGGGAAGCAGAAGGCCTGGGTTCAAGTGTTACCCCTCTGCCTTTTGTCTTGTGAATTTTGACAAGTTGTTTAGTTTCTCAGAGTCTCAGTTTGAGATAGCCCTTATCTATAAAGTCTAGTGTTTATAATCTCTGCCTTTGAGGGTATGTGTGCGGCTACTTTGTAAAGTGTAGGCAAATGTCAAGTGCCAGGATCAGTCTTTTTCAGACTTACATAGTGCTGGATTACTACAGGCCTAGCCTTTCCCACTCACATGTTTCTCTGGCTTCTTCTTGAACTGGTCAGGTGAACTCATTCGTTTGTTTAGCATTTGTGAACCCCTGCCTGTGCCTCGTGCAGCACTGAGCCCTGGTGATGAAGGCGGGCGGCGTGGGGCAGGCTCAGGTCAGCGATGGGCACGGCCGGTTCTCCGAGGGCCGAGGGTGAGGCCCCAGTGCGGGTGAGGCTCCGGTGTCGGCGGACTTCTCTATTCAAGGCCAGGCAGTGGACGCCTCAGGCTTTGCAGGCCACAGATAGCCTGCCACGTATTTCTTGAATTTTCCTCTTACAAAGGTAAAAAAATACATTCTTAGGGCAGGGACCTTACAAAACCTGGCTGTGGACCATTTGCAGTGGCCTCTGCAGGTTCTGAGTGTCTGAAAGGATCTGTAGGAGTTCAGTGGGAAGCAGGAGTGCCCTGTGCAGAGGCATGGAGGTGTGAGGGCCGCAGGCGTGGAGTGGGCTGTTCCTGTCAGATCTGGAGCTCAGCACGGATTGGGGAGGAGGGCGGTGAGCTTGGTGTGGAAGGCAGGATGTTTGCACTTGCTTCTGATCCAGAGCAGATGTGTGGGGCGGGAGGAGGCTGGGACGGGATGAGCACTGTGGTCCTACAGAGTTGTGCTCTGGAGGGGAGGCAGGAAGCAGGCGCCTGTCACTCAGGAGATGGCTGCCCGGCTGGCTCGCTCGGAGGGGAACCGGCGGAGCGCAGGGTTCAGTTCACAGTCTGCGCTCCTTTAATCATATAATGATGTGGTCCAAATAAATGAGGAAAGCCTCGATCAAGGGTGCAGCTGAGTAGCTGGAGAGAAGGGGGTGATTTGAAGCTGCTTTCTGAGTTAATCTCTGGGTCCTGACCAGGCGCATGGCGTGGCTGGGTGGCAAGAGGGGTCCCAGGTAACTCCCCTGAGGTGACCCGCTCATGAAGCTCTGTTTGCTCTGAAATACGAGTAGCCGTGTTTGCTTTGAGGAGGAAACATTCTTTCCTGGGTCCATGAGCCCCAGAAATTAAGTTGTAAGCAGAATTGTGTGTTTTTCCCTGCAGAGAGAACTTCAGGGCTCTTGCGGGATTACTAAGAAGGAGCCCAGCACCCAGGGGAGCTGCTCCTTAATAGATTGTATACATCTGGCACTCTACACAGGTTTAGGCTAATCATCTGAATCATGGGTTTTACTTTCCATGTAATACATCCCAAACTGCCAGGTAAACCCCAAATGCATACAGTCGCATTAGACTCCATTTAGAGCCATCTCAACCCTACTCCAGTACTCTTGCCTGGAAAATCCCATGGATGGAGGAGCCTGGTGGGCTGCAGTCCATGGGGTCGCTAAAAGTCGGACACGACTGAGCGACTTCACTTTCACGCATTGGAGAAGGAAATGGCAACCCACTCCAGTGTTCTTGCCTGGAGAATCCCAGGGACGGGGGAGCCTGGTGGGCTGCCGTCTATGGGATTGCACAGGGTTGGACACGACTGAAGCAATTTAGCAGCAGCAGCAGCAACTGGCTGTTAGAATGTTTCCCCCACCTCTCCTCTCCTCCGGAGACAAACAGCAAGACACGTATTTGGTACATAGGAGGCCGACCAGGTGTGTGGGACTCTGACAGGCATGGAATGTTTTCAGCACGCTATTGTAAGGTAGACAGAGCTGAAGTTTACAGTTAGGCTTCTCTTCATAGTTACATGCCTGTGAGAGGTGGGCATGTGTCCCTTTTAAGTAGGATTTGCCATTACCAAAATTGAGGGTAGTTTCTGCCTAGGAATGTGTGACCTCAGGCCCAGCCAAACCGAGGCAGCCTCATCAGGCAGGAGGTGCCGGGGCGCAGAGGTGACTTCCTCATAGCTGTGCTTGGACCTGGCCTTTCCTCTGGCGAAGTTCACCCTTTACTGTGTGAAGCCTAATTATCACTAGACAAGTTAATTATTTCTGTCATGACTAGGGAGTTCAAGAGATTATTGCTTTTAGGGATATGATATATGTTGCAACCACACGTGGCATAATTTACTACAAAACTAAAAAATGAGAATTTCTACCCCTAAGTCAAGATGTCTCCAGAAGTGTGTCACACTTGACACCTGTCCTAATGTTTTTCTTCGGAACTTGAATACAGATCAGGAGTCATGCTGGGAGATAGCTCATTTTTAGAATCAGAATTTTAAAATATTTTGACAGGTTGTAATGAAGTGCTAAAATCAATAAGGTAAAATTAAAATTTATTAGGGATAAACGTAAAATGGTAGACTTAAAACAAAAAGAAAATCAACTGAGAAAGTTGAGGGTGGGTGAGATACGTCCTAACTGTTCCTGTGTGCAAAAGACAGGGTGGTGGGGGATGTTGGTTGACTGAAGCCAGGATTGTCAAGCTGCTATGTGAATGGGAACATGAGAAATAGTTTAGGTTTTTCAGACTAATAGACAAAATCAAGGATATTATGTAAATACTTCTGTAACAAGAGAGAAGACAGAATTTTTTTCTTGGACAGAATCCAAATTATAACTGAGCATGATTTTTCATATCGGTCCCCTGATAAGAGAATGGGATTCTCTTTCGAGGGAAGAAGCGGGGGGATAACACTTTTCTTAATTGGAGTTTTCAAGCTAGTGCTGCCTGTCATCAGAGTCTGTCACACATGTTGGTCTCCTAATGCTGATCTAACAAGGAGGTATTTCATCTTCGAAAATGTCTTTCTGCTGATCGGTACTCTCAGATCCTGATATCCATGCAGGAGTATATCATTTTAATTGAGCATATTCATTGCTTGGAAGGCATTTATAGAATTCTCCTAGGTTCTTCTTGATATTTGCCTTTTAGCATGTCATCGTATTGCATATTAATCACTTCCGGTTGATGGTTGGAGGGGGGCTCAACTGCATAGTTATATGGATTTTGAAATATGTAAATTTTCATTATACTTGCATCAAGGTTCAAAAAATGTTGCTGGAACTGTAGCTTAAACTCAGAAAATATATCTGCTGTGAATTTGTGTGGGAATGGAAATCTCACTTCTCATAACTTTTGGAAGCTTGGGGAGTGTGTAAAGAAGCGTGGTGTTCCTTGTGATTCAGATGTTGGCTGTCATTGAAATGACTTTACTGCAATAGAAGGGCCTCATATAAGCAGCCTTGGAATTTTAGGTTGGGTTCATTAAGAAATGTTATCAAGTCTTTTGTGCGTGCTAAATAGCTTCAGTTGTGTCCACCTCTGTGACCCCATGGCCTGTAGCCCGCCAGGCTTCTCTGTTCATGGGATTCTCCAGGCAAGAAGACTGGAGTGGATTGCCATGCCTCCTCCAGGGGATCTTCCTGATGCAGACATAACCTGTCTCTTATGTTTCCTGTATTAGCAGGTGAGTTCTTTACCACTAGCGCCACCTGGGAAACCCTTAGCCAGTCTTTAGTTAAAGCTAATTTCATTGACTACAGTGTTCAGTAATAGTAGTAGTCGACGGAGGGTCTCTGAAGAGCAATTTCAGTCATGCTTCTGAGGTCAACAAGTCACAACAAAACCTACCCCAAACTGCTAAACTGCTGTGTGGAAGGACAAGTCAGAATATTTCAGTGAACTTTGCTGTTGATGCTGCTGGTTCAGCAACATGCAAGAGATTAGAAAACTTTGCACAGAATACCTGCTGATGAAGAACCCAGTGAATAACTGTAGTTTAAATAGCCATGTTTAAATGCTTTAAACATCTTAACGTTATCATGATCTTTGTAAATTTGACTAGCCAACCCTTTTCCTGCTTCCCATGTATTTTCAGTCAGCATTTGTATTCTGCTTCAGGTAATACTAAATTTAGTGTTTTGTCCAGTTCTTTGAAAATATTCTCCCCTGTAGTCCACATACCTCATTCTTGGAAGCCAGTTCCTCAGGACCTTCGACTCCTTGAATAACATCTGTTGACAAGCAGCCAAGGAAAGCCCCCAGAGTCGTTTGCATTGTTCTGTGACTGACTGTTGATGCTGTTTCCTGCACCCTCAGCTCTGAGCATCTTTTCTTACTGATAGTCCTGAGCAGGTTTTTTCTCAATGCATTTCTTTGGCCGTGCAGACATTGATGTAAACTGAAGGACCATCTAGGATTGTGAGCAGAGGCGTGGTGTGTCTGACTGAGATCTGAGTCACCTGCTGTGTTGAGAACATGCGCTGGGGTGGCTGGGGCAGGTGCAGGGGTCCTCTGTTCCATGGCTGTTCCCGCTCGGGTGAGTGAGGACAGCAGCTCAGGTTGGCATGGTGCTGGTGGCCGTGGCGCCAGGGGCAGTTTCTGGGCATGCTCTGCAGGAAAAGCCAACAAGATTGGGTGGGGAGTGTGGGAGGAACGGTCAGGGGTGGTGTCCCCTGTTTGTGGCCTTGGCCGTTGTATCAGGGGGCTCATAAACGTGGAGGACTCTGCACAGGAGGCTCGTGAGGGAAGATCAGGCCTGAGCTCTGTTGGGCATCTGGTGCAGTTCCCTTGGGCAACCTTTCGCTTCTTTGAGCAGGCTTGCAGCTGGTCCCAGATCCAGTGCATCTGTCAGGGTTTGGTCAGGAACACAGAAGCCACTCTAGATGTTTTTTCAACATAGGAATTAGAATCCATCGTTGTGTTGGAAGGGCTGGCAGGGTCGAAGGTCGGGGAAGCAGCCCTCACAGAGTGCGTCCCGGGGTCCCCCTCTGGGCTCATCGGTGATATGGACAGTTGGCGCTGCTGCCGCTGATCTCAGTGCGTTGAAGCAGATGGTTCCTGAGGTCTCTGTCTGGGGCAGCTGAAATTCTCCTTGGAACGTACCCGAGGTCTTGGCTGCCACGTCAACCTGCAGCTATGCTCCTGCCCACAGCTGCCTCTGGGGAGTACTTTTCTCCTTCGTCTCATCAGTCTTGCAAGAGTTTCCTCCAGCCCTGAACTGGGGCAGGAAGCAGTTCTGGCTTCTCTGTGGTGCTGGATGCAGGGTGGCAGCAGTCGGTCCAGGGTGACAGCCAGGCCGCGGTCTGAGCGAGAAACACATGGTAGAGCTATCAGTAGGAGGCAGCACTTCCGTTCAGCTCGCCTGGGAGGTAAGCTCGGCCAGCAGGAGAAAGGACAGAGCCTTGGGGGCAGTCTGTTGGTGGTGGTGTGAGTGCTGGTTTTTCAGAACTTAGTAACTTCCCCTCTTTTTTCCTGTTACTTTGTTCACTTAGTCAGTGATTAGTACAGATGGATGGCAAACCCTGTGTTCAGCCCTTTTGCAGATGCCCGAGACACGGCATGCCCACCTGTGAGCAGCGCCACCGTGCAGTATTAGAGAAATTTTGGCTAGAAAACTAGTTTGAAGCGTAAAGAAGCTTTTGTTTGCCCAGATGATTTTCATAATATATATTCACATTGTTTATATATTTTTGGTTTTTAGAAAGTTGCTTTTGACCTTTTTTTTTTTTTTAAGAATACAGTTTCCAGCTTGCCTAAGTATAAAACTGTTGGTAGACTGAGCTTAGAGGAAGGGCGATGTACATGAAGAGGTTGTGTATTTTGGACACTGGAGACCTTCACAGTTAACTTACATTATTGCAGAGTTGTGGGTTAAGATTAGCATCAAAAAGACCAATTCTTCTCCAGGGGTTCAGCCTATATGCTCAATTCGAGCCAACTATTATTTGTCAGTGTGAAGTGCTGAATGTTACTCAGCTTTAGGAAGAATTTTTCTGTCGTGATTGTTTTGGAAAGCCCAGATCTTGTTCATTGTTTTAACAGTAAATTATCTGGTTACTTTGGGAAAGCAGAATAGCACCATGATTTTAAGAGTGCTGGTAAGCTAGTTTTGAGCTCCTCTTGTAGCTCAACCTGAAAAGAATCTGCCTGAAGTGTAGGAGACCCAGGTTTGATCGCTGGATCTGAAAGATCCCCTGGAGAAGGGAATGGCAACTCACTCCTGTATTCTTGCCTGGAGAATCCCACGGACAGAGGAACCTGGTGGGCTACAGTCCACGGGGTCATAAAAAGTGGGACACGACTGAGTGACTAACACTTTCAAGCTAGCTAACACTTGAATCCCTGATTGCTCCCTTGCTTGCTGTATGACCTGGACAATTTAATTTCGTTAAGACACAGCTTTCTTATGTGTAACATGGAAACACTGATAGTAACCAGTTAGGACTGTGAGGAGCTGGTACTTGCAAAATGCTCAGGAGAAAGGCTGAAACTGCATGATGATCAGGGTTGATTCTGAGACTTAGTGAGATGGGTGTCAGAAAGCTGGCCAGGTTGGATTGTGCATTGAAATGAGAACAAGATGAGCAAGGTGGTAGAAGGAAATATTTTACCTGTTAGTGAAAGAAACATAGGTTTAGAGTGTGTGACTGGTGGAAAATTTTAGTTCACATTGTTAGAAAGGGAAAGGGGTTCAGAGTAGCCCGGGTGTCTGTCTATACCCATCTTAAAACATACCTGTTCATGCCAGAAAGGTGGAGCTTATCCACCTTACAGCCATCTTCGGGGACCTGGTAGTATATTTTATTATGTAATGAGGCAAGTTTAGTTTCTCTTTATCTGTCTGGAGCAAAAGATTTTACTTATGCATTTTAATTATACAGCTTGGGAAACGTTTAATTTTCCGCTCTTTTTGAACTAGTTCAATTTTTATGCTTATATTTTATCAGTTTTGTATGTTTGCTAAGACGCAGAACTTCATATTCTTAATAAAGATAGATTAGCTCATGGGTTAAATAGGAGTGCTGGCACACAGCAGGCACTGAGTCGCCCACTGCTAACATGGCAAGTGAGCAGCCCTCCTGTTGATAAAATGGAATGTTGTTACCTACTTGAATTCTCCTTACAATGAAGCAAAGACCAGTTGTAAAGCACACAGAAGTCAGTGCATCCATTCATTTATTCATGCATTGTCACTCAGGCATCAAGTATATGTTTATTGATTACGTGCTCTAAGTGTTTGATACAGTGTATATTATCGGGGTGTCAGTGGGGAACAAAACCCAGACCTGGGGAGTAACTGGGATGTTTTGCCTTTCACAGCAAGCAGGAGAAAGACAGTTGCAAGAGACTGGCATTTTAATGAATGGTATTTTCAGGTTTGTACCTCTTTAATAGAAAAGAAGCCCCCCCCTCCCCACCACCCAAAAAAAAGCAGAGAGCTTCTAAGAGCACATGGTTTTTTTTAACCTCTTGCAACCAACTGGAGTCAGAACTTCACTCTGGCTTTATTTAGTAGTGTGTAGGTCCTGAGGCTGCAGAGTTGAAGGAGGCTGTCTTGCTTCTAGAATCTTGTGTTTGAGTGGAGGGAGGGGCCGACAGGTGGGGTCGGATTTGACATCCACCCTAGTGGGTGAACCCTTGTGGCTCAGATGGTAAAGGGTCTGCCTGCAGTGCAGGAGGCCTGGGTTCAATGCCTGGGTCAGGAAGATCCCCTAGAGAAGGGAATGGCAACCCACTCCAGTATCCTTGCCTGGACAATTCCATGGACAGAGGAGCCTGGCAGGTTACAGTCCATGGGGTCGCAGAGAAATCACACTGACTGAGTGACTAACACACATGCGTGTGGACGCGTGCGCGCGCGCGCGCGCGCGCACACACACACACACACACACACACACACACACGTGCTAAACCAGAAGCTACACCCCAAGGGTGCTTGGGGGCAGAGCCGTGTCTCTCCTATTCACTGATGTGTGCTCCAGTGCCTGGTGCTGCGCACGGCACGTGTCAGTGATGCCAGAGGCCCCTCCGGTGAGTGACAGGACTGGGGGAGCACAGGATTGGGGTGTGGCCCCTCCAGACGCGCTCCCGTTCAGTCTGGGCAGGAAGGCGCCAGCAGAGGGACTGCCAGTGGCGCAGAGGTGTGAGGGAGGGCGGGCGTGCTCTGTAAACTGAAGTAGTTTAACTTCGCCCGAAGGTAGGCTTCTTCAGAGACACTGATGAAAGATGTTAGACTCTGGAGAGTTAGCCTGCGCTTGATCCAGAAGGGCCTCAGGCCCTAACATACAGGATGCACGTTCCCGACTTCAGGTCAACACTTCATATTACACGGTGCACGCCGTGTCAGAAAAGCTCCATTGTGTCTTGGGGTCCCATTCTGTTAGTGGCAGCTGGAGTACTGAGATTCTGTGAGCCACTGGTGAACTTGTCATCTTTGGGGGAAGATGAGGATATAGGATAAATAATTGTTTTCTCAGGAGTAAAAATAGTCTAAACTCTTGAAGGACAGGAGTCTTCTATTTCTATGTCTTGACTTCTACTTCCCTGGAAGAATGCCAGGTGTGTTGAGTAGATTCTCAGTATGTGAATAAACGAAAAACACCCTTGGCTCTCATGTGCACTGTTGCAGCAAGCATGTGGTGGGTTCTGGAAGGTAACTGCTGAGACATGGCCTTTGGCAGGGTCTCCAGGTGAATGAGGGGCAGAGGGGAGCGGGTCACTGATGACGGGACCAGGGTGAGTGCTGTGGACAGACCACAGGGAGTGCGAGGGATCGTCGCCTCCCTTGGAGCACTCAGTCCCCGGGTTCTTAGTTCTCTTTATAGGTAAGGTGAAGTCGCTCAGTTGTGTCTGACTCTTTGTGACCCCGTGGACTGTAACCTACTAGGCTTCTCCGTTCACGGGATTCTCCAGGCAAGAATACTGGAGTGGATTGCCATTTCCTTCTCCAGGGGATCTTCCCGACCCAGGGATCGAACCCGGGTCTCCTGCATTGGAGGCAGACGCTTTAACCTCTGAGCCACCAGGGAAGACCTTAGTTCTCTTTATACCTGCTGCTTAATTTCACATTCTCTGTGGTAGCCTTTTAGTAAACCTTCCACAGGGTCAGGCACACGGACTCTTCACGTCCTCTTTTTTTTTTCTTCACGTCCTCTTTCTGGGCTCGGCTTCCTGGAGGTCTCTGTTCTCCCGTGTTCTCAGCTGGCTGTTCTCATGCCTTCCCTGCAGTGTTGCCCGGTTGCTCTTTGCTCTTGCCCTTGGGCTCTCTCCCGGGTTGGGTTTCGTGTTTGGGGTACCCCTTGTCTTCGTCTTCCTTGACTGACTTCCCTGTCTTGGTCGAGCGCTGCATCCAGAGGGGAATCACTTGAGAGGGATGACCGGGGGCTTGGGCAGGGACAGGCCGCCTCCCATGTTCCCTCCCCCGAGCCTCTCTGCTGCGACTGTCCTCCTCTCCTGGCCCACAGCTCCTGTTCTGGAAGCTCTCTCCACTGTCACGTCCTTGTGGAAGCTCGTGTTCTCCCGTGACTGCCTCCTACTTCGTTATGCTTCCATTTCGGTGGAGGACCTTCTCCAGTGGCCTCCTGAGGTAGGACACTTGGAGCAGAAGGTTAGGGAGTGAGCGTGATTGAGGAGGGTGATTAAGGTGTGGCTGGTGTGGAGTTCTGTCGGCATTGCTCTGATCCATTGCTTCCTGTGCTCCGTGTTACTGGTTTTCCGTTCAGAAGCTTATTCTAATTTCTTATTCAATGTAACTTTTCCCCCTCCCATCTTTAGAAGCTTGTAGGAATTTAAAAATTTGTCCACCTCTTTTAAAATGTCATGAAGTGTGGGTTTCTTTTCATCTACTGTTCTGCTTATTCAGTGGGGACCTTCATTCTGGTAACTTTCATTCCTCAGTTCTGGGAAATTTTTTTCAAGTGATTGTGCTGTTTTTCTCCTTTCTGTTTCCTTGTTCTTTCTTTCTGGAAGTCTTGTTACCCACGAAACTGTCTTTGGCTGTCATATTTTTCTTATTCTTTCTCTCCAGTATACTTGTATCCCACTGTCCTTCCCTTTTTTCCTTCGTTTTTTTATCCTGCTCTCAGGGAGATGTCTTGAATTTAACTTAACCTTCTTTTTAGTTTTTTACTTCTATGTTCAGGTTCTTGAATATTCATGAGCATCCTATTTTTGTTTATTGATTGCATCATCTTCTTACCTCTAGGTTTTTGATTGTAGAGTTTCTGTTTCTCTCAAGTTATTTCCTTACCTCCCAACCCTCCAGAACCCCTTCCTTCTGTCTGACATGGGGAGGGCCTTTTGACTTTTACATCAGGGTATTATGGGTGGATGATTTGTTGGGGAATCCCCAGTGTATTTTTGGGTCTTTCTTCTTGGTCTGATTATATTCCCCAAGAATATTCTCTAGTCTCTTTCGTGTGGAATGCTGACTACAGAAATCTGGGGGCTGGGTGGGTGGGTGAGGGGTGGGGAGCGCGAGGACCCATCGTTGCGTTTTGTATGGTGATGAAGTCCACCTGTGTGTAGTCCAGCTGGGCAGGGGGCCTTCGGTCTAGAGCCACTCTGCTTTTCCTGGGAGTGGCCATCAGGGATGGGGGCAGCACTCGGACGCCTGGGGCTGAGGCTCTGGCTGCGGCTTGAGTGGACTTGCTGCTTCCTGTGGCCAGGCTCTGTCCTGCCCGCACTAGTGCTGCCCACTCTGAGCCTTCCGGACACGCCTGTGGACATGGAATTGGGTCTTAGTTTTTCCACTGCTGGCTTAGGACCTGGCTTTCTTGGCCTGCTGAGTCATTTACTATGCTTCCAATCTTTCATAGTTTCTGTTTCCTCCAAGTTTTGTTTTTTTCCTCTTTTTTGTTTTCGTCTTTATCTTTCGTGTGAGAAGCTTTTCTCAAAGGTTCCAGAATTCTTTTTCCCCTGTCATTTCTGCCTGAGCTGTGTTTTGTTTTTCAATTTTTTTTTTAATGTCTCTTTAGTGTAATTTTAGCGGGAGAGGGTGAAGTAGCTGTATATATTGTTGGTGATCTTCCCTGAGCTTACTAGCTAACTCTGTGTCATATTAATGCATGCTTGTTGATATGCTTTAGTACTCTCCAGGTTTTCACATGTGTTTTCTGGACCGAAATGTAGGTTTGAAGACAGGGACTTGATGGCGTGTTTTTACCCCTCATCCCAGGTCTGTCACTGCATGTGTGGTAGGTGATGAGACTGGCTCTGAGAGGGGTGGACACAGTGGCTCTTTGAAAAAGTGGTGGAGAGGTGGTTTTATAAATGCATGTTGTCTTTCCTTGTCAGGTTCTCTGAGACTGCTATGGAAAGAGGAAAGAGAAAGGAGGAGTGTTTGTAAATCATCGCACAACTTCCTCACGGAGTTTCGGTGACCCTCTGAACTGTGAGTCTGATTCTGTTGTTACACTTGTGTCTTGGTGTTTTGTTTTGTTTTGATTTTTCTTTCCCCTGTCATAGAGTTTCTTTGACACACAGTGGAGACAAACAAGAGGTAGTGAATTTTACAGAGAAGATGGGAGGAAAAATAGAAGTTATTCAGTCCCTTCTATATGTATACCTTCTATACTTTATATACCTTTTTGTATATATGGTTAACAACTACAGTAATAGCACATGGTTTAGAATAGGGCCAGCTCTGCAAACCCATGAACTGTAGCCCGCTAGGCTCTTCTGTCCATGGGATTCTCCAGGCAAGAATACTGGAGTGGGTGGCCACGCCCTCCTCCAGGGGATCTTCCTGACCCAGGGATCAAACCCGTGTCTCTTACGTCTCCTGCGAGTTCTTTAGCACTAGCGTCACTTGGGCAGCCCAGAATCGGGTCTAGTACCTGATAAATACCAGGGTATGCGATGGGTCCACTCCCCTCCCACATGTGCGTCACTGAAGGACAGTGCAGCTGCAGGTCCCAGTGCAGAGCGGGGATGCAGACTGTGTCTGACTCAGGGCCTGTGCCCTTTCCTCTGATACCGGGTTCTCAGGGGCTCTGCATTCAGATGGCAGCTTAGCTACTTATGCTTTACTAACTGCCTACACCTGGCTTTCCCATCCAGCAGGGCGTGATGATAGCCCTTCCCCAGGCACAGGCGGTGGGAGGTATGTGACGTGCTCACAGATGTCAGCAGTGGTCACTCCCTGGGAGGGAAGGTGGGCCTGAGAGACTGGGCTCTTTATGATGTGGCCATCTGTAGCTGTGGGGTGTGGCTCATGCCCCACAGTAGGGAAGTGGTAGAGTTGAGGTTCTATCCCAGTTTGTCTGATGTCTGAGGACTGCTCTCTGGTGAGTCTGGTGGTGAACTGAGGACAGGCAGCCAGAGAAAATGAACGTTGTGTCTCCTGGGGTGCTGGCGTTGGTCAGCACTCTGTTGTGTTGGTAAAAGCCTCATGAACTTGAACTTGATGGATTCAGACCTCATGACAGTTTATAACTGTGTTGAATTTCACTTTGGCCAGTGTCCTTGTCTTGGATGTCCAGGTGGCAGGGCCCTGGTTACAGTTTTTCTACTTCCTTCTGAGGGTCAGCTCACTTTTCTGCTTTGTTCTCTTTTCCCCCAAGCAGCTTCTGTCTCTACAGAGGCTAGGTATTAGGGAAGGGAAATTATGTCATGCAGTTTCAATTTCCGAGCAAGGCACGGAAGTCTTAGTCCTGTTTTTCCAATTCACCCCGCTCTTTACTGGCTGTGTGAGGAGCCTGGCCTCGTGCTGTGATGGTGTTGCAGGTCATGAGGTCACAGCCCAGCTCTTTGCATCCCCCTCCATCCAAATGATACGTTTGTTCCTGTGACTGTAATGTCCACTTGGGTGCAAGTCTGTTTCTGAGAGTCTTGGAAATAAAAGAAATTTTATTTCGCCTCTGCATCTTTTGTTTGATTCATAGGTGGTTTTTACTCAATGCAGAATGAAGGAATGTTTAATGCTTGCCACAAAATAACTTCTCTTAGTAGATCCAAACAAGGCAGAATATCAAGTGTAGCTTTTCAGTAACATTAGTGCTTAAAAATAGCTCATCGTGGTACAGCACAGGGAGCAATATTTACATGAGGGGGCAATATTTCGTAGAAGGCACTCAGAATTCTTCTTGGAATACGATGCAGCGGAAGAAAGGCCTGGTGGGAGGGCAGTGAGCCTTCAGGCAGACCAGCCCTGATGAGCCAGGGGCCTCTTCCCCAGCTCAGTGGAGCTTTTAGCACCAGGACTGCTGATAATCTACTGATTCTGGCTTGTCCCCTCCCCACCAGTATTTGAAAATACTTAAGCCCAGAAAGATAACCGTCTAACTGGTGTTCTCCAGACAGATGGTCAGACAGAAGGAGTCAGTCTGGCCTCCCCCAAAGTCAGCCTGGAGCTGCGATGCTAAGAGCCAGACCCCCATCCCCCTGAGTGTGCCGTCGTAAGCTCCTGGTCCTCCTGGGCCCTGCAGGGCAGCTCTGCTTCTGGAGCTGCTTTGCCAGAGTTGGTTCCTGGTTCTTGTTTGATTTGGTGTGTGTGGTGGAGGGCAGGAACTTGGGATGGAGGTGTTTTGCAACCTTAATTCTAGGAAAGCGAAGAAAAGTTTTGGAGGAGTTGAGTCACTGAAATATGTGTGGAGATTATTTTCAGGGTTAACATTTGTGGGAAGGTGGTAGACAGGAAGAAAGGCTGCCTCAAGACCCTCTGAAGACCCCCATTTTGTTAATAAAGGTGTCTTTTAAGCATCAGGACAACTGAGTACAACTGAGATAGATTGGACTCTGAGTTCTTGGGGCTCAAAAGACCTGTTTTTTAGTTTCTGGAATTCCAGACATTGTCCTGAGACTTCCCTAGGTGCTAAGCAGGATGGACATGGTTCGTGTTCTCGTATGATGTCAGTTTTGTTGGGGTGCCGACCTCTGCCGTGGGGAGAGAGTGTGCAGACAGTGCGGGGGGTCCGTGCTCGCAGGGCTGGGACCAGCCTGGTCGGCACAGGCCCCCCAGGGGCTGCAGTGCCCATGGGGACCCTGGAGGATGAGAATGTGTGCCCCAGCACTCAAGTGTTCAAGGAGCGGAAACGTCTCATGCAAAGGCCCAGGCAAGAGAGCTTGGTCTTTGCGGATATGTGAGTGTAGTTCACTTAAGCAGCGATTGCAGGTGTGCTTGCAGGTCAAGTGTTTTCAGGTGCGGCTGGAGGGTAGTCAGCAGCCTGACTGTGAAGGAGGGTGTGGAACCCAGGTGAGGAGCCGGAGCTTTATCCTGAGGGCCGTGGGGAAGGACTGCAGGGTGGATTTTTGTTAATTCATGTAATTACTATTCAAGGTAGATGGTAGCGGTCGAGATCCTGCTGGAAGCAGTGGTTCCCTAGCCTCCCCAGCTCCAGCTCCACTCTGCATCACCCCCCTCTGTAACCGTCTTCCCTTGTGGACTTTCTGGAAGTTACCTTCCAGACGCTGCATTCCATGTAGAACCGTGTCATCCGCAGCTTCAGCTTTAGGTGGTTTGTTGGTTTTCTCATGTGAGGTGTGTGACTGAGCCTAGTGGTGCTGTGTGCAGCGCGGGAGAGTGCTTTCCCAGAGGGGCCTGCCGGAGGATGAGAGGGGCTGGCTGTAGCAGGGCTGGGCGCTCCAGGGAAGAAAGTGCACAGAGGTGGAGCTGGATGGTGTGGAGACTGCACTCTTCAGAGATGTAAGCAGGCTTCATGGGAAATGTGGCATTCTGATTGTTTAACATTTGTTATTCATTTTTAATATCCCCATATCTGAGCCTAGGAGACACCAGAACTCCTGAATCCAAGTGATAATCTGAAACTGTTGATTTCGTGTATTGACTCATGGGGAGAAAATCCTTATAGATTTTGTGACACCTGTCACAAAAACTTAACACCCTTGGCATCTATCTGGCTGTGCAGAGCAGTCAGTGGAGCCAGGCTGTGCTGTTGAGCTGCTCTGGTTGTCAGGCATGAACAGGGCATTTAAGAAGCTGCTCCATGTTTGGCTTCACCAGGGCGTGTGGGCATCAGAGGGGTTGGAGATGCCACCAAGGTGTGTGAGCACCAGTCCTACCTGTGACGGCATAGTCGTAGCATCCCGGAGGGAAGGAAGTGTTCGTGACGAGGCCATGCAAGATCCAGGGTGGTTAGATTGGGTACTTTTGAAAGAACTATCAGTACATTTGAAGTGCTGAGGCAAAATCTTGACAAATAAGGTCCACAAAGACTCTCAGTGATTGCCAGCTCCGGGCAGCTCTTCTGTAAATGCCTGGCGGTTCTCGTGTATGATCAGGACCCTGCACTGAGTCCAGTGGGTCCTCTGTGTGCATGTTACCTGCTGTGTGAGGCTTCAGTTCCATGCTCACAGCCCTGTGAAGAGTGCGTCTTTATGTTTCCAGTCTTACACTGTGATTCAGAAATGTAGGTGAAGGAAATAGTCATAATCATAATAACTACCATTTATGTGTCAGTCATTGTGTCAGATTAGTATTTTAATTTTTTATAATAGTTCAGTAAGGTAATACTTACTGTTCCCATTTTATAGAGAAACTAGACTTAGAGACGTTAAGAAACTTGCCCAAGGTTTCATATGGTGGTCATCAAGCTTTCAAGTTCCTTTACGTGAACCCTTGCCCTGATGGTCCTGCTGTGGGTCTTGCTTTCGCAGCGGAGAGTCGCAGGCCCTCCCCTCAGTGCCGCGCCTCCGTTCTGTGCTGTCAGCCGCTGTCGACCGCGGTGCGTGTTCTCGGCGTGTCTGTGTCGCCTGTGCTGACCTGCATCGCCACTGTTTGTGCAGAGCTCTGCTGGTGGGTCACAGTCCGGGGTTCTCAGCTCAGACTGAGCAGAGAGGTGGTTTCACCAAATACTGGGAAAACTAGGGAAATGGGTCCGTTCCTGTCCCTAGAAGTGGGGAGACAGCTTTTCCTGTGGAAATTTTTATAGACTTTGGATCCCTCCCAGCATCAGTCTTTTCCAGTGAGTCAACTCTTGGCGTGAGGTAGCCAAAGTACTGGAGTTTGAGCTTTAGCATCATTCCTTCCAATGAACACCCAGGGCTGATATCCTTCAGAATGGACTGGTTGGATCTCCTTGCAGTCCAAGGAACTCTCAGGAGTCTTCTCCAACACCACTGTTCAAAAGCATCAATTCTTCAGCCCTCAGCTTTCTTCACAGTCCAACTCTCACATCTATACATTTTCACTGGTAAAACCTTAGCCTTGACTAGACGGACCTTTGTTGGCAAAATAATGTCTCTGCTTTTAAATATGCCATCTAGGTTGGTCATAACTTTTCTTCCAAGGAGTAAGCATCTTTTAATTTCATGGCTGCAATCACCATCTGCAGTGATTTTGGAGCCCCCCAAAATAAAGTCTGACACTGTTTCCACTGTTTCCCCAAAGGGTAGATGTCCCTTAAAAGAACATCTGCAGCAAGGTGGACGAACTTGGGAGGTATTATGCTAAATGAAATAAGGCAAAGAAAGACAAGTGCTAAAAAAAAAAAAAAAGAAAGAAAGAAAGACAAGTGCTGTATGTTATTACTTATATGTGAAACCTAAAAATACAGCAAACTAGTGAATATAGCAACAAAAAAGCAGACTTAGAGAGAACAAGCTAGTGGTTACCACTGGAGAGAGGGTATTGGGGAGGGACAGTAGAGGAGTGGAGGTGTGTTGCTACTGCTAAGTCGCTTCAGTCGTGTCTGACTCTGTGCGACCCCACCAGGCTCCCCCGTCCCTGGGATTCTCCAGGCAAGAACACTGGAGTGGGGTGCCATTTCCTTCTCCAATGCATGAAAGTGAAAAGTGAAAGTGAAGTCGCTCAGTTGTGTCCAACTCTGTGCAACCCCATGGACTGCAACCTTCCAGGCTCCTCCGTCCATGGGCTTTTCCAGGCAAGAGTACTGGAATGGGGTGCCATTGCCTTCTCTGAGGTACAAACTATTAGGTATAAGTTGCAAAATGAGCAATATAGCCAGTGTTTTATAATAATTATAAATGGAGCATAACCTTTAAAATTGTGAATTGCTGTATTGTACACCTGTAACTTAGGTAATATTGTACAGCAACTATACTTCAGTTTTTTTTAAAAGTTCTATTTTTTGACCATGTGACATGTGGGCTCTTTGTTCCCTGATCAGGGATTGAACCTGCACTCCCTGCTTGGTATGCACGAGTCTTAACTGCTGGACAACCAGGGAAGTCCCTAATACTTCAGTTTTAAAGAAAAGATCTCAGGAAAAATTTCAATTGAAAATATGGCCAAAAGGTTTGAGTAGGTATTTTGTTCATTTCATATGGATAAGAATAAGCACACAGAAGGATGCTCAGCATCATTAATCATTGGGGAAGGGCAGACAGCAACTACACTGAAGTACCATTGCAACGCAGTTAGAATGGTTAACATTAAAACTAGACAACGTGAGGTGACAGTGTCCAGTGACAAAGATGTGAAACAGGACTGTCTCGCTTTGCTGGTGGGAATGCAAAGTATAACCACTTCGGAAAACAATTTGGCAGTTTCTTATAAAATTGAATATATACTTACCATACAATCCAGTAATCCTATTTTGAGGTATTCTTTTAGATAAGAGAAATGAAAATTTATGTCTGTGTGCATGAATGTTTATAGCAGCTTTATTCATAATCATTTAAAATGGAAAACAACTCGAATGCCCATCAGCTGGAAAATGGATGAGCAGATTGGGGTCCACCCCTGCAGTGGAATCCTGTTGAGCAGCAGCAACAGGAAGGAATTAACTACCAACATAGGCAGCAAAGTGGTGCGTCTCCAAAGCATTCTGCCCATTGAGAACATGAAGAGCTCGTGTTGCTGGGGTTCCATTGATGTAACATTCTGGTAAAGGCAGAGCTCTGAGAGCAGAGATGAGCTGAGTGGCTGCTGGAGAGAGACCTGTTTTCCGGGGACATGAGGACACTCCTCAGGGTGACGGAAAGCGGCCGTTCCTCTGCGAGGTGGTGGCCACGCCACAGAGGACATTCGTCAGAGCTCCTGAGTCGGAGGTTTTCCTGTGTGGAAATTATACCCCAGGCTTCAAAGATAGGTGACTTCTGTGTGTATACGCATAGATACTGCACACACTTGAGCTCAGGTTTTCTTTCAGGCTGGATTAAACTTTATTTTTCTGGACGAGTTATCCCGGAAGTTGAAGTGAAGTAGATTTTAGCCATAGATACAGCTTCTGAAACCGTGTAACCTTGAAGTCCTTGGCTGAGTTTTGTATGCTTATTTATTCATGACCTCTAAAGCCTTTGTAATAATGTAGTTTATCTTCATATAACATGAGTGTATATTATAGATGTTGTGTAATTAGCATAAGTAAAAGATGTTTTAAAAGTTAAATTATTTTAGGGGATTTCAAGTTCTTCTAGCTCTGGAGAAAAATAGTTTTACCAGCATTTACAATGAGTAAATAATGTTTTGTCTGGTTAATGAGACAAATTTAATTATGCAGTCTTCAGCTGTTTTGTTTAGTCATCTGTAATTGTAGGATACAGGTATATTTTACACTGCTAGAAATACCAGGAATGCAAACAGAAAATGATACACATAGGCTTCACTGAGTTTAAGACTTAATTGCAATTGTAAGAACAGTTTTTTAGAAGCATGCAGGAGAGTTGCTTGTTATTGCTCTGTGGTGCTTTTTGATGTCCTCCAGAGTAGTTATTTAGCATTTTTTCCCAATAGGCCCTTGTTTATGTATAGAGTGGGGAAGGAAATTAAAGTGGAAGGTTGTGTGTGAGGGTTTTAATTTTTATTTAAAAATTAAAATTTGTTTGACTTTAGAAAGTAAGAAGGCCACAGTTTTAAACGATGACTTCATGATTTTATGATGGGAGGACGCCGCTCGGTGTGGGTACAGCAGAGTCAGTGGCACAGCGAAGCTGGTTTCTGCCCCTTTGTTGCACGTGCCCCTCTGTCTGCAGCCCTCCTTACTCTCCCATGGACACATAAGCTTCCCACGTTGTGTGTCCAGCCCTGCTCACCGCAGCTCCTGCCTGTCGTCCTCTGTACATGAGCACATGGCCAAGATCTGCTAGTGGCCTCTTGGCAGGAGGAGTATTGAGGAGCAGAAGAGAGGGTGGAGTTGTCCTGCTTACATTTTGCTGTGTGGCTCCATCCCTGTGTTTTCCTCTGGACCCTGCATTAAGTTAATCCTGGTCCAGAGGCCGAGAAGGCTGGGGTGCTTCCTTAAGTTGACAGCATTTCCAGGTGCTGCAGGGCTCCTGTTGCATCAATTCGGGGACGGTTTGTGGGGTGTTCGCTTTGATTTGGCTCGTGTTGTTGCCGCACACGTGTGGAGTGTACCATGCAGTGTCTCCTGAGAAGTTTTCATATGAGTTGCTTAAAGTTACTGTATATGCAGAATAGGAAAAAAATAGTGGATTATACACTTAAAAAATATATAACCGTATTTATTTTCCTATATTTTTCAAAGGATACTTACAGGTCGTCTTAAACAAAACGTACTGAAAGATATCAGACTCACTTTTAGCTTTTCTGGGTGACTTGGGATCTGCAGTGTGAACACTTGTCGCCTTCAGTGTGCGGTAACACAGCTTTTGCCTTTTCCCTTTTTGTCTGCGATAGACCTTTTTCTCTCCTTCAGATTCCAGTGTTTCTGTTTGTTGGGCCTCCTTGTGCTTTAGGCACATGAACTGGGTTCAGCAACAAAATGACAGTGGTCTACATTGGGTTGACTGCCTCAGAAAGCCCCTCCAGCACCCCTTTCTAGTCTGCTGCTCCTTGTTTTTTGTTTTTTAATGGTTTAAAATTGAAGTATAGTTGCTTTACAGTGTTTCAAGTGTACAGTGTATTTTGTTTTTTTTAGATGAAAAAAATTTTTTTCTTTTATAGAAAAGTTATAAGATGTAGTATAGGGAACTCCTGAATATCGCACTTCACCTAGATTCACCAGATGTTTGTTAAACTAACATTCTGTTACATTTGCCTGCATGCCCTCCCCCAACCCTGTTTTCCTCTTCTCTCCCTTCCCCCACCCCACCCTCTCTTTCTGTTTTTCCATGTACATGTACACGTGTATTTACTGTGAGAGTAGGTTGCCGCGGTCACACCCTTTACCTCTTAGATACTGCAATGAGTCAGGACTGGGGAAACAGACTCTTGGAGGGCATAAACAAAACCTTGTGTGCACCAGGAGAAAGGAGCAGTGACCCCACAAGAGACTGAGCCAGCCGTGCCCGTGAGTGTTCAGGAGTCTCCGGTGGAGGTGTGGGCCCACAGTACCTGCCGCGGGGCTGGGGACACTGACTGCAGCAGTCCTGGGGGGTGCAGTGTGCTGGCATAGGCCCTTTTGGAGGAGGTCACCGTTACCTCTGCCAAAGCCAGACTAGGGAGGGAACATAGCCCCACCCGTCAGCAGAAGATTACAGATTTACTGAGCATGGACTTGTCCACCAGAGCAAGATCCAGTTTTCCCCACAACTAGTCCCTCCCATCTGGAAGCTTCCACAAGCCTCTTATCCTCGTCCATCAGAGGGCAGACACAATGAAAACCACAATCACAGATAACTAACCAAACTGATCATGTGGACCACAGCCTTGGGTGGGCCACCCAAGATGGATGGATTGTGGTGGAGAGTTCTTGCCAAAGCGTGGTTCACTGGAGAAGGGAATGGCAAACCACTTCAGCCTTCTTGGTTGAGAACCCCATGAACAGTATGAAAAGAACAGAATGACCACGAGGTAATTCATGGCATTATCACATTTACAAAGGTTACCATTGCCTTTGCAGATCATACACTTAGCAAAATGTAGACACCATTGTCATTTTGTTGTTGAACTCAAGTTTGTGTGCCTGACCCACATGGAGGCCAAACAAACGAAAATGCTGGAATTTGAAGGAGAGAAAAGTTGAAGGAGGTCACCTCCAAACTTTTTGCAGGGCCAAGCAAGGAGAATGGGTAGCTCATGCTCAAAAGACCTGAATCCTGGGTGGAAAATTCCAGGGGAAGGGGCGACTGCAGGATATGTGACCCTCCTCTGATTGGCTGGTGAGAGGTAACAGGTTGTGTTCAAGGAATCACAATCATCAGTCTTCCGCTTCCATCCAGTTTGGGTTCTGCTCAGCCTGAAGTTACGGTCCTCCACCTGGGTGGGGCCCTTCGTTGCTGTAGAAGACCTATATCAGATGGTTACACATTATCTACCCTTTGAGGAGGAACCAGGACCCTGCTTTATTCAGGCACTGGTGTTTCTACTGCTCCTCCTCTCTTTCTGCATTCCCTTACCCCTCTAATTAGTAACTGTTTGAATCTGCCCTTTGCAACTCAGAGAAGGTCTTGGAGGCTGAAACAAGAAATGGAGGACAGAGCAAGACTTTAGTGCCTGGGAGGGCCCCAGGGCCCCAGAAAGTCCCTCCATGCCCCTCCGTGGTCACAGTCCCTGTCCCAGTCACTCACTGCTCTCCTGCCCCCTTAACGACTGTGTTCCTTCCACTTCAGGTCATTTTTGCCTGTTCTAGGAGTTTATGTCAGCAGAGTGGTACACTGTGTATAAACTGTGAAAGATGATTTTTAGCACGATGTAGTAGAGATTCATCTATATTGCTGTGTAGTTGGTTCCCTTCTATTGCTGAGTAGTGTTTCCTTGCAAGAGTCTATCCTGTTTTGTCTATCCAGTCTCTCTCCATCAGTTCAGTTCAGTTGCTCAGTTGTGTCCGACTCTTTGTGACCCCATGGACTGTAGCACACCAGGCTTCCTTGTCCATCACCAGCTCCCAGAGTTTGTACTCAAACTCATGTCCATTGAGTCGGTGATCCTCTGTCTTCCCCTTCTCCTCCCTCCTTCAGTCTTTCCCAGCATTAGGGTCTTTTTTTTTTTTTTTTAGGGTCTTTTCAAATGAGTCACTTCCTCGAATCAGGTGACCAGAGTATTCAGCTGAAGTTTCAGCTTCAGCATCAGTCCTTCCAATGAATTTTCAGAACTGATTTCCTGTAAGATGGACTAGTTGAATCTCCTTGCTGTCCAAGGGACTCTCAAGAGTCTTCTCCAGCACCACAGTTCGAAAGCATCAATTCTTCAGTGCTCAGCTTTCTTTATAGTCCAATTCTCACATCCATACATGACTACTGGAAAAACCATAGCTTTGACTAGACGGATCTTTGTTGGCAAAGTAATGTCTCTGCTTGTTAATGTGCTGTCTAGGTTAGTCATAACTTTTCTTCCAAGGAGCAAGAGTCTTTTAATTTCATGGCTGTAGTCACCATCTGCAGTGATTTTGGAGCCCCCCAAAAATAAAGTCTGTCATTATTTCCATTGTTTGCCCATCTGTTTGCCATGAAGTGATGGGACCGGATGCCATTATCTTCATTTTTTGAATGTTGAGTTTTAAGTCAACTTTTTCACTCTCCTCTTTCACTTTCATTAAGAGGCTCTTTAGTTCCTCTTTGCTTTCTGCCATAAGGGTGGTGTCATCTGCATATCTGAGGTAACCGATATTTCTCCCGGCAATCTTGATTCCAGCTTGAGCTTCATTCAGCCCAGCGTCTTGCATGATGTCCTCTTTCCATATAAGTTACATAAGCAGGGTGACAGTATGCAGCATTGATGTACTCCTGGCTATTGACTTTACTATCTACAGAATCTCAGGCAGTTTCCATTTTGACAGAGGGAAGCCTGTTCTTTCTTTTGGTTTAATTTCCATTTTGTTTTGTTATTGTACTGATATGGGATATTTGGTGTATTCTGCATTGTGTTTCATGCAAAATAGCTTTTCTCATCTGGGTTACCACACGCTGTGTTGTTTGTCCTGTACATAACCGTTAATCCCAGCTTCTTCAAGCAGAGGTCATTTTCTTCCAGCCACTTGCCCATCCCTCAGCGATGTGTTAGTGTAGCGAGCAGTGAGTGTAGCTGGGGCATGGTGAGTGAGCCTGAGAAGGGAGATGCCTGAAATCTTCATCAGTCCGCAGACTGCCCAGCACCTGCGTGACCCCAGCCCTGTGCTCTGCACTGCTGAAGGAGAGGTTTCCCCCAGTCTTGCAGATGATTGGTTGAAAATTTGGAATCATTTTAGGCTCTTCTTGTAGTTTTTTGTGTACATTTTAGTAACAGTGTCTCCCTTAAAAAACTATCTTTGTTAGTTTATGAAATTGAGATTAGTACAGCATAAATACTGATTTTTCATTACATAAGCCTTTATGAAGTGACGCATCATAAAATGAAGTGTGTGCCTACTACATAGTTTCTACCTGCTAATGACAGTGGTTTTGAAATGGAAAAGCTTGGTAGAATAGTGATGTTTGGGTGTATGTATGACATTTTCTCATAACCTCTGTATCACATTAGACATATCCCGGAACAAGGGGTGAATGTTACTTTCAGGCACTAAGATGAGACTCATTCTTCAGATTTAAATGGGAAAGATTTGGGTGTCCTCAAGTGGTAGTTTTCTTCTGGACCTGCAGCATTGATGCAGGCTGCCTGTTGCGTTTATGTGGAAACTCTTGATCCTAAATTGATCCTCTTTTGGTAGCTGAGGGCAAGTGAGACTTGGTCAGTCTTAGAGCTGCATTTTCACTGTTCAAAGCTGAACTTCATTGCCTTGTATGTCAGTAACAGGGGTATTTAACATATTTGAGAAAACAGATCACATATGTGCTTAATATTGTCATAATTTATAAAAGATGGAAAAAATCACTAAAAATGTGCTTATTCTCTTGAGTGTGACTTTTAATCTTGAGAGTAAATCTTTAGTTTGGGCTTCTCTTGTGGCTCAGCTGGTAAAGAATCCTCCTGCAATGCGGGAGACCTGGATTCAATCCCTGGGTTGGGAAGACCTCTGGAGAAGGGAACGGCTACCCACTCCAGTTTTCTGGGCTGGAGAATTCCATGGACTGTATAGTCCATGGGTTGCAAGGAGTTGGACACGACTGAGCGACTTTGACTTGACCTGACTTAGGTGCGAAGTTCAGCATAAACTTGCACTCATCAGGCACTGAGGAGTTTTCTGTGTGATGCATACTTCTAGACGACTGAAGAAAATGTATCTGCCTTTCTCTTTGCTTCCAAAACCCCCGGTTCCCCAGACCTTTTTATTCAGGTAAGAAGATGGGAAAGGGGGCAGGGTGTAGCTTTTCTTGCAGGATATTCTGATTGTGAAACTGGTGTCAGTTCTTAAGTGGATTTTATCTGGAAGAGGGTAGAAGGCATGGTGTTTGCATGGCACTTGTGTAGTGATCAAGATGGTGGTGCCACTCCAGGACACGCTGCGGCTGCTGTCGGGAGCTTCCCAGACGGCAGAGCAGGGTGGTTTCCTTAGCTGTGCAACAGACTCCAAGGGTGCCGCCTTTTTGCAGTGCCTGACTCTGTAAAGGAGACAAAAATGGGTTTACTGTGGATTGTGATAGATGTACAGAGAGGAGATTGTGTACAGAAAGGAGACTTGGGTTTCTTAGACAACTGTGAGAATGAGGTGGAGATTGACTAAGTTTTGTGAATGTTGGAATGAGATTGTTCTGAGTATAGTTTTCAGCAGAAGAAAGAATTTCAGTTAGCAACTGTGTGTAGAGATCATATTGTAGCAAGTATAGGTGGTGACTTCGAGGTCACATGGAAAGAGCTGTAAATGCCCTGGAAATCTTGGGATTTGGAATGTGTAATTACATTTTACAGGAAACCCTGCGAGTGGTGATGCTGTTATTTTTGTGTTCTCTTTTGTTCTTGTTAGATGAATTCATACTTCTATTTTTTACTTAAAGATAATATTTGATTTCCATTTAAGGCTTGGGAAATATACATTAGGAAATTCCTGTACTCTGAGTCTTAGGTGGTAATTCAAGGATCCCAGTGAGAGGACCGTGCTTTAAACCACCTGTAACCATATCCAGACTGTGTATGTAGAGCAAAAAGTAAATGCATATTCTCTCATAAATTCTTTAAATGCATTTTATACAGACATATTTATTTCATAACTTTTTTTTTTTTAAAGCAAAATCAGGTTTGGAGTTACTTAAAGGCACAACTCGGAGAAGGCAGTGGCACCCCACTCCAGCACTCTTGCCTGGAAAATCCCAAGGACAGAGGAGCCTGGTAGGCTGCAGTCCATGGGGTTGCTAAGAGTTGGATACGACCGAGGGTCTTCACTTTGACTTTTACTTTCATGCATTGGAGAAGGAAATGGGGCCTCATGGGCTGCCATCTATGGGGTCGCACAGAGTCGGACACTACTGAAGCGACTTAGCAGCAAAAGCACAACTGAAGTAATTAAAATTTCCCCAGGAAATAACTATAAAAGTATGCAGTAATGATTATAAAAAGAAAATTTAAAGTATTTTTGCAGATTCTTGGCCCTTCTTCTCCCAATCACATAATGGGAAGCAAAATAGATTTTTTTTAAATGTGTAAATTTGGTGTATATATTTTAAGTAACTGTTGTATTATAGGAGACCCATGTTCCTATGTTTTATAATTAGATCTCATTTTTTCCCCTACAGTCAGAATTTGAATATTTTCAGTTGTTCTTGTTAGATACCTTTTCATCTGTTTCTGATGTTTAGCTTTCTGCTTTTGAGTGAACCACTTAATTATTAGTTAAAGATACGTGCACAGGGCATATCCCTAAAGAGACTAAGCTGTATAATGGCTTTATTTAACTGAAGAAATTTCTTCTCTAAAAGATGATCTTTCTAGGAAGTTTTTTAAAAATGTTGTTCTCTAGAATATCTTACAGTGGATTGAAGAACTGTAGGTAAAGGTAAAATGTTTAAATCATTCTTTAGATTTAAAACTTGCATGGGACTTAGGTTGAAAATTTTATATAGTGTTTATTTAGTATGCATGTGAAACACTTTTATGTTGGGCTTCTCTCACTGAGCATAATGTTTTCTGATTTCGCCCTCATTGCAGCCTGCGTCAGTACCCTTCCTTTCATTGCTGAGTGATGTGCAGCAGGAAAGACTGCATTTGCTTTTAGGTTGTTAGCTTGCCAAAGCCTCTCATGCTTCTCTGACCTCTGGTGGCAGTTTTCTGTCGATGCCAAGCCAGGGTTCTCAGCCTCCTTCTTGTTCACAGGATTGGCAAATAAACACCAAAGTTCAAAGTAGCTGCAGGAGACCCGCTCGGTTTTATGGGTCTTCGCCCTCTGAAGTCTTGGCCCTCCTTGTTCTCATTCCCCAGCATCTCTCTGATTATTGTACTTTATGCACTTTTCCTGTTTTTCTAGGGGACATGCTGTTGCACCTCCCTTGGATTCAGACATCTCAAAAAAAGGGGGAAGGAGGAATCATTGAATAAGTGAGCTGTTACAGACTCTCCTCTCCTGTGAAGCTGTCATGCTCTGCCCATGTGGCTGGTGAATTTGAGTGGTTGCTGCTCTTATTCCAGCTCTTAGGACCTAAATAAGAAGGGTTTCTGCTGTTTCTTAAGAGGTGCAGATAGCCTTACGCAAGCATGGATTTTGCTTACCCATTTTTAGGGCTTGCCTCCTCCTTTTAACGTCAGACATCAATGAATTCAGGAGTTTGTTGGTTCAGTGTAAAAACTGCATTGCAACTGTTTCCAGAAAATAGATATGCTTTTACAGTTTAGTTACTGTGATTCTCATGTTCAAAAAGAAGTATTGAATCCTTTTATCGTTCTCAGAGGGAACTTTTAAAGTCGAGTGACTACTTAACACGCCTTGGGTAGAAATGTTTCTAGTTTCACGCAGCTCTAGGTGATTGCACTAGGTGTGGGGAGCCTTGGGGTTGTGGCGGATGGGCCAGTGGACGGAAGTGGAGTGTGGGAATGGGAAGGTATGGGCAGGACTCTGGCAAGGCATTTCTCAGGGACCCCAAAACATTCAGTTATCAAGATAAGTGATGTTTTAGCAGTATTTTTAGAAGTCAAGAATCAATGCAAAAGGTCCATGATGGATAGAACCAAACTTTTAATGAAGACACGGTCATTATTACTCATTTTTCCTTTTGCCCCAGCGCTGCTCCTTGTTCTCTCTCAACTTCTACTTACTTTGGGTTTAATTTGCTAATGCTTTTTCTCATTTAAGGTAAAAAAACCCAGACAACTCATGTTTCTGCCCTTTAAGTGCTTAAAGTTAAAAATTTCCTCTGTATACTCTTTCAACTCCATCCTAAAGATTTTGATCTTCTGTTTTTAACTGTCAAACCCGTGCTGAATATTTTTTCAGTTTCTCTTTTGATGTGTTAGACTGTGTGTTATTTAGAAAAATAATGGGAACTTTACTAGATATCATTTCTTTAAAATAGTTATTTTTTGTGTTCATTTATTCTTTTTATTAAAATATATTTCTTGAAAATCCTTGCAGTTTAGAACTGGGAGTTACCTAATCTCTATAGAACATGTTCCTTTTTTAAAAATTAATGAGTATTTTCCAGTATCAATGAAAAAATTTCAGCAAACACCGTTTTTTTTTAACACATGTATGTAGTCACTCATCTTAATGTTCCAGGCTTTGCTCATTCTCCTTCTTGTCAGCATGGAGGCAGTTCCTAGTTTTTTCAGTGTTGCAGATAACCCTCTGAATCATTTAAGCCTCAAACAGTACAGGAAGTTTACTGGGGGTTTCCTCGACCAGTCTGCCGGGAGCGTGGTTATTGGGACTTGTGTGTTTGTCCTCTGTGAGCTCTCAGCTTCCTGGAGAGCCGGGCTCTGTGCTTATTAAGTCACTGTGCCAGCCTAGAAGATGCAAAGTAATACCTTTGATGATGTCAAAGCCCTTTATGTTATGATATTTAATTCTTCTAACAGCTTGAATGGTAGATGTCATTTTAAAGTTCATTTAACTGATGAGAAAACCAAGTCAAAGAGAAGTTGGAAAAACGTGCCCCAGGTCACATATCTACTGTGTGGCAGGTCAGAATTCAAGGAATATTTCGAACAAACTGAATGGACAGCTTGGGGCTTTCAGGCTTAAGGAGATGGAGAGGTGACTGTCTTGGCTTTGGAGTCATGTGTGGCCTTGACTTTTGCAAAGTCTCATCGGATCCTATGTCCTGTACCTCTGAAAGCCTGTTTCCTTTTTCTTGAAAATGGCGATACTAGTGATGATCTCAGGTTTTCTTCAGGGGTTAATTTCTGTGAGCCACGTAAATCCCCTTGTCCAGTGCCGGGCCAGTGTCAGCAGTGCTGGGCCGGTATCTAGCCTAGTCCAGGATGGGTTGTTGTCTCTCTTTTTCCTTCCTCTTGCACGGCAGGCTCATTCTGATGTCTACAGGCTTTCCCCCTTGTCCATACAGGTAGACATAATTGTGTCGTATTTGCAGATTTGTTGTGAAACGTGAGCTGCATTCTTTTAAAGTGGTTTTAACATTTTTTTTATTGGGATAGGCAAAACATACAGAACATAAAATTTGCCGTCTTAGCTGTTTTTAAGTGTGTGGGTCAGTGGTGTTAAGTGTATGAACATCATTGTGAAACAGATCTCTCGGCTTATCTTGCAAACCTGAAGCTCTGTACCCTTTTCCCCTCTTCCCCGCTTTCTGGTAGTCACTGTTCTGCTTTCTGTTCCTATGAGCTTGGCTACTTTAGATGCCTCGAGTAAGTGGAGTCATACAGTACACATACAGTACCTGTGTTTATTTCACCGGTCGCAGGATTTCTTTCCTTTCAAAGGCTGAATAATGTTCCACTGTAATGTACACTGCGTTTCTGCATTCAGCCATCGACTAACACTTGGGTTGCATCCTGTTTCTTGACTATTGTGGATACTTGCTGTGAACAGAGGTGTGCGGATCTCAAGACCCTGCCTTCAGTTCTTTTGGATGTAGGGTTCCCCGAGTGGGACTGCTCGATCACGTGGTAGTTCTAGTTTTGACTGCTTTGAAGAACCTCCGCTCTTTTCTGTAGCAGTTTCACCATTTACATTCCCACTGATGGTATGCAAGAGTTTTTGTCTCTCCACATCTCTGCCAACACTTGTTATTTTTATATTTTTTTTTTAAATAGTAATGATCATCCTGATAAGGGTGGTGTTGGTTTTAATAACTTTTAAAAAACTGAAGTATGGTTGATTTATAATGTGCCAAACTCTACTGTACAGAGAAGTGAATCAGTTATACACATACATACATTCTTTTTTTAGTATTCTCTTCCATTATGGCTTTCATAGGATATTGAAGATAGTTCTTTGTGCTGTACAGTAGGACCTTGTTTATCATTCTGAATGTAACAGTCTGCATCTACCAACCCAGACTCCCAGCGGTTCCTCCCCTCTGCCCTTCCTCCCTGGCAACAAGTCTGTTCCCTGTGAGTCTTTTCTGTAACAGATAGGTTCATTTGCGCCATATGTTAGATTCCACATAGAAGTGATATCATATGGTGTTTGTCTTTCTCTTTCTGACTTCACTTAGTATGGTAATCTCTAGTTGCATCCATGTTGCTGCAGATGGCATTGTTTCTTTTTTATGGCTGAGTTTAATAACTTTTTAATGATAAAACATTTTAGGTGGAATTGAAAAAGTGACTCTATGCTTCTGGCTGAGTTGGAATAGCATCTGTTGACACCAGTGTGACAAGATCAGAGGAATGGAGGAGGGAGATGGGCAAACGAAGCCAGCCACCGTGCAGCTGTGTTTGGACAGAGAGAAGCCTCACTGGTGCCTCTTACTCAGAGTATGACTGGAGGAAGGACTGGATCCATGCTGGGTTCTTCTGTCAGATTACACTGTAGAAACGTCTTCTTTTTCCAGGCCACTGTGAGGGATAATTTAAAATGTAGGTGGTTGATGTGTCCCTCTTTATAGCTCAGGAATGTAGGTTGTAGAAGAGGCTCATTTACCAGCAGGGGTCCCCCTGGCCCCAGTGCCCCTTTTAGCTATAGCCGTCTGCTTACAACCTGCAGCCGCACGGCCTGGTTTTTAACCAGATGCCAGAGGTTCTCTTGGGTTCTTTCCGCTTCAGTTACCTAATTCGGGGAGCCAGTGCTTTGATACTGTCACTGTTTGCTAAATAAGGTGAGTGGTCAAACTATGGATAAATTGGATTTGTAGGGTAAAAAATATATGGTGATGAAATGATGGGGTAGGTTGGATATGCATATGCCTGTTCAATAAAAGTTTCAAAGTTGAACAGTTTCAACATATTAATTACTTGATTGCCTTTGATTATTTGTGTCTTTTTGGTCAATATACACAAAAACTGCCCTCTACTTCATGTTAAATATATTTAGGTCGAAACTTTCGGTTCGATGAATGTCTTCTCTCACCCTGTGTTACTGTGCCTCTGCTGTCCATTGTATTTTGAAAACTATAGCAGCATCTTCTCACACATTTCAGGGTCCTTTTTTCCCTCATAAACTTTAAACTGATTCTTAACCTGGAATTTAGTGCTGATCTTTTATGTGGCAAAATAAATAAGGAATGGCTATGAACTAGTGTCTCTGGGTGGAGAAGGCAATGGCAACCCACTCCAGTGTCTTGCCTGGAGAATCTCAGGGATGGGGAGCCTGGTGGGCTGCCGTCTATGGGGTCACACAGAGTCGGACACGACTGAAGCAACTTAGCAGCAGCAGCAGCAGTGTCTCTGGGAACCCTCTAGTTCAGAATTATTTAGATTAATAATAGGTTCAGGGCTTTCTGCCTTTTTAGAAGACATTTTCCCTCTGTTTCATCTCTTGAGTGTGGATTCATCCATTAGGATGGATGGGTGTCTCCTGGTGGTTTGGGTGCGTCTCTCAGGTACCAGCTGCAGGCTCAGCATCTTGTCTGGGTGTGTTCTGGGCAGGATTGCTGACACCAGGGACCACCGTGGGGTGTTGTGTTGGGGAGAGAGTGGCCTGTCTGTCTCGTGTTCTGCCCTCAGGCACATTTCTTCTCTTCTTCTTTGTCCCTTTGGTCCTCACCGTGACCCAGTAGTCATCCTCCAGAGGCCAGGTGGGGCCTGCCTCCACTCCTCTCTGGAAAGCTTTGCAGCCTCTGCAGGTAGCATCACTGGGGTGGTGATTGAAGGGTGTGGTCTGGCTGGTATCCGAGTGCTGGTGCTATCCCAGCTCCACCCAGCTAGCTTGATGTTAGGTATGCTACTTCATTTCTCTGCTCCTCAGTTTGTTCACCTGTCACTTGTGGATTTTAACATCATCTACATTTTTGGTTGTGTTAATTGAGAAAATAGGTGTAAGGCACTTAGCCAATTGGGGTTCCCAGACGGCACAGTGGTAATGAATCCACCTGCCAGTATAGGAGACGCCAGAGAAACGAGTTCAATCCCTGGGTCAGGAAGGTCCCCTGGAAAAGGAAATGACAACCCACTCCAGTATTCTTATCTGGAAAATTCCATGGACAGAGGAGCCTGGTGGATGACAGTCCATGAGATCACAAAAAGCTGGACATGACTGGGCAACTGAGCATGCATGCACACTGAGCAGATGGGTAAGGAGCACAGACTGTGGGCCTTGCTGGCTGAGTTTGATCCCCAGCTCTGCTCCTAGAAGCCCTGTGACCTGGAACAAGGTATCTCTCTGTGCTCCAGTTTCTTCATCTGTGCAGTGAAGGTGATAGAGTCTGCCTCGTGGGAGTGGTTTTTAATAACTAAATAAGTCAGTATTTTAAAAGTACTTGGCAGTGGGCTGGGCTTGGCATCATCATTATCATATTCTTATTATTAGTGTTGCTCTTGTGCTGTTTTGTGGCTAACATTTTCACGGTTCAGTAAGTGATAGTCGTCGTCCTTGTTTTCCAGGTGAACAGACTGAGGTTCAGGATGGTGAAATGATTCTTTCTTCGTCCCACGGGTAGAACTGGGGCTCCTTTGCATCTTCCAGTTGCAAGTCAGTGCCTTCCTCAACTTCCCCAGAGCTCCTCCAGAGTAACGGAAGGGAGGTATGGTAATTGTCACGAAACTTGGCTGGGAAAACAAGTAATACCAGTACCATCACCTTTTGGAGTGTGTTGTGTTTTGAGACCTATTGTCTGTTTGTCTTCAGAAGGTAATTATATCCATTGTTAAGACTAAGTTTCTTTAGTTCTTACCAAGTCATAATTTTTATTGATATTAAAACTTTCATAAATTTTTTTTTCTGTGTTTGTGATGGAGACATTGAGTCACAGTGACATTGAACAGATAATTCTCTGAGTCTGAATGGAAGTAAGCTTAGAACAGGCACCCAACTGACAGAAGTTGGGTATAGTGTACCTGTCAGTTGCTAATGGATGTACCATGTTGTAAAAGTGTTAATTTTATTTAAATCTGTAACTATTGATTAATGAGGCATAAAGAAAGGCAAGAGAAGATAAATTTTGAATTGTATATATAATGTGAAGTACATTATATGGTTTTACAAATTCTTCTTGTTGGTTGACATAAAACCATTTACCAGCAGCGCTTTACTCTTCTAAGAAGTACTGCCGAGGAGTTTTGGTCTAACTTAAGGCAAACTGTGGAAACCGTGAGAAGTGTATGAGAACTTGAACATCAGGGTTGTATCTTTGTGAGCTGATGTTGTTATGTTTGTAAGCAGTTTGTTTCTTAATAGTTCTTTCCCAGTGACTTTCTTTTCTTCTTACTTTAAAGATTCTTTATTTCTTAAAAAAATTTTTTTTTTTAAATCTTTTTTTGGCTGCACCATGGGACATGTGGAATCTTGGTTTCCTGGGCAGGATTGGACAATAACGCCCCCCCCTTCCCCCACATCAAAAGAGCAGAGTCTTAACCACTGGGCCATCAAGGAAGTCCCCCCTGGTGACTCTCTTATTTCAGGCCAGGTTTCTGTAGGGAAGCCAGAGTGGGCAGACCTACAAAGTATGTGAAGTGTTCTTTTGCTCACTAACTTTGTTCATAGCATTCTTTGGTAGCCTTCCAGTGGTTTTCTCTAATCTTACACACTAGTATCATTTGGTACTATTTAACATCTGCAGTGGAAGTTCTGTTCGGAGTATCAGAATACTTCAGTTGTGTGGTTTATTTTTTATGTCAGATGGGGAAGGGCATTTCCATATGGTTTCCTAAAATTCACATCAGTTTTTCTTTTTCCATTCTTATTGGGAGGAAAAGCAAGGTTTGTAACAAGTATGACGCACGTATTCATTCTGTGGATTTTTTTCAAACTCCTTTGCTGGATCTTTGAGGCGAAGCAGTGCCCAGGACTAAGGCTGGCCGTGCTGTCACGGAGCTTAGTGTCGGGCTCTCACACCTAGAACCTAGACTGCCCTCTGCCATCTCCTCCTTACCTACGGGGTGAGAAGGAGGTGTGGAGTGCGGCTTATACATTGTGTTGACTGTATTAGCAGTGAGGCCCTGGGGACAGTGCACAGACTTGTTGGTGTCCTTCCCGCTGTGGAGAGCTCGTTGTGGTGGGGCAGCTGGGCAGGGGACAAAGGGCAGGAGTAAGTCATGGGGGGCTGTAGGAGGTGCGTGTGCTTTGGGGCAGATGGAACTGGGATTAGAGTATGGCTATGGACTTCTAGACGAGGTGAGTGGAGTGAGTAACATTTGAGCCTTGTGGTTATCTGAGACAGGAGCGTCCCACCTAGAGGGACAGGCTGTGTAAAGGCCCTGCGGTTGTGCATGCCTGGTGTGGGCTCAAGGCAGAGTGGAGATCAGGGTGGTTGGAGCTGAGAAGACCCTGGGGTTGGGCTTGGTGAGGACCCCAGGTGTGGATGGGAGGGCAGCCTTCAGGGCCTTGCAGACCATGCTCAGTGTGTAGGTTACCTGCTTGGGGATCTGGAGAACTTTTGGTGAGTTTTAGCAAAGGAGTGAAATGGTGTGCTTGCTTCATTTGAAAGGAAGGGTCAGTTGCAGCTGCTGGGTTGAGAGTGGAGTATGGGGCAGCCAGATTGGAGATGGGGGAGCGGGGTTGGCTTGTGGCTTTGACCCATGTGCAGGACAGCAGAAGACATAGGGCAGTGGGCAGGGAGAGGTCATGGCCCAGGTATAGTTTCAAGGCAAGGATAATGGGTTTTACTGATGGATTGCTTTGATCCTCAGAGACAGAGAGAGGAGTCGGGGTGACTAAGGCTTGGGGCCTGAGCAAATAGTAATCTTTCTTGTAAATTTTAATTAAGTTTACACTTGTTAAGTGGACTTACACTTAACTAGTTGTTCTTAGCTAGACAGATACTACAAAGAAGTTGTTTTAAATATCAAAGAACTTTCTATATTAACATGTAGAATTTCATAAATCAGAGCTTAAAGGGATTGCTTACTTTTTTCACTTCTGTTGCCATTAACTGTAAGCCTTTCCTGTTCTTTTCAAGATGTCACTGGATTGGGAGTTTAAAAGCAGGAATTGTTTTAATGTTTAGCAAAAAGAAAACAGGAGTAGAGATATCACCAACCTGGCTAGGACTCGTCGTTTTTCAGCTCTTCGGCCTGAGGCAGGTCCACCTGGAACCTCAGGATCCTCTTCTGTAGACACAGGGGAAGAAATGCTTTGTTGGGATTGTGTTCAGGATTGAAGTCCGTCGTTTCCTGTGAGAGCAGCTGGCACAGGGCTGACTCGCAGGTGCTGCCTGCTGTTCCCAGAGCACCTGCATTCTTCTCTGCTCTCACACCCGTGGCTTTTTCTTTTTCTTTTTAGCAGCCCCGAGGCTGCTGAGAGCTTCCCTTGTATCACAGTTGGTAAAGAATCTGCCTGCAAGACAGGAGACCCTGGTTCAATTCCTGGCTTTGGAAAACCCCTAGAGGAAGAAATGGCAACCTATTCCATTATACTTGCCTGGAGAATCCCATGGACAGAGGAGCCTGGCAGGCTACAAGTCCATGGGGTCACAGAGTTGGACACAATTTAGGGACTGACCCACCACCGCCAGAGGCGCTGAACTTCCTTGTAGCTGCTGCTTCGTCAGGCCGCCTCTGGTCCTCTTGTCCTGGAGAAGTTTTGCTTCTCTGTATCTTTCCAGCCTTTTCGACCTTGCACACCAGAAGGTGACATTCGAATACTGAAATAAAGTATCAGTTAGCTTGGTTGGAGGGGGAGAAAGCTGCTGCTGGCTGGTTACTTCATCTGGACCCTAGGCTCCCCCCTCACACCCGCTCTCCCTGGGCGCCTCTTCCGCCTGTGCTGCACTCCGCCCCCCCATGCACTCTGGCCCACCCGCTTTTCTGGACAGCTGCCACCTCGCCTTCTGGGCTGTGGGCGGAGACCCTGTTCCCGGCCCTGTTCCTGGACGGCGGGTGGGCTTAGTGACCATGCCTCTGCCTGGTTGAAAGGCCCTGTCTTTACTCATTTTTTGAAGCGGTGGTGGCACTGTTTTTGCTTCGATGTGAAAATTAGATGTAATCAGTATTTGCTGCGTGGAATACAGTTGGTGACAAGGAAAGGTAGCTTTGAGTTGTTTTTTACATTTTTGAGAATCTTACGTTCCAACAGAGACTTCCAGTTTGCCTGGGCCATTTGTAGTCTGTTGGTTGATGGTTCAGATTAAGCCCTGACCCCTACTTGTGGGGCTGAACCAGATGCCCAGATACCTGGGATGTGCCTCGATGCACCTGTGGCGGCCGTGGGCCTTTCTGTCCTTGGCTTGCCTCAGTAGCGGGGCAGGCTGGGCTGGTTTTCAGGACAAACACCGGATCTGTCTGCCTCTCTCTTCTGCTCTCTTTCTGGCTAGCTTGCCTGTGTTTTCTGGAGCCCCCTTTCTTCCCACTGTTGCCTGAGTTCAGAGTTTTCTGTGGTAAATGAAAGTTTTCACTGTGGCGTAGGGGCAGTCACTTGAGTTAGGCCTGCAGTTAGGAGCCCGAAGGTAAAGCCTGCGACAGACTGAGGCATCCCTGGACACAGCCTTTGTTCAGTCCCCACCCCGCAGCGCCCAGAAGTTAGTGAAGTCATAAGGTCCTGTTCACAGTTAAGTAGAGTACTTGTCTTTTTATTAGCATGTGGGGTTTTCTACTAACAAAGTTACCCATATATTAGGAGGGTAAACTGTGCTCAGGCAAGGTTCTAGGAGCCTAGTTACTTATTATCTTCCTGCTAAGATAATATTATCTCACTGCTCAGATACTAAGTGTGGAATGTGTTCAAGTAGCTGAATTTTTTAGATGACCTTGATTATCTCTCAGTTTGAATGAAGAAAGTAAGTAGCTTTGCATTTTTAAAGAAAGTTGCTCTTACAGATTATTAGAGTGTTTTTCTGTCCTGCTTGTTCAGTATGAATTTATCATTATATTTTAAAGCTAAAAAAAGAAATGCATCTTGTATCCCTCAATATTCCATTAAACTAATTTTGAAAGTATCTGGCAACCTCACATTCTTGTTTTTATATGTTTTCTAGATAGTTTTTATAAATTTACAAACTTACTTTTCAAGTATCAATCTGAAGAAATACCTTAACCTGAAATATATTTGGGTTCCTATGGACATAGTTTTTACAGACTTGTTTTTAGTGTTGATCAGGGTTTTATTTTCAAAATTATTCTAATTTCATTAAGATAATTATTTTTAACTGTAAGGTCAGAATTAGGCTGGTAAAATGCCAGAAGCACGACTTTGAAAACAAAAATGGTTTGCACAGGCGCCTACAGACCTGATCTGGGTCAGACTTGATTTGCAGCTTACCCAGTTTTAGAATCGCCTGTCAGTTCTGTAAACAGAAGTCAGCCAGCTGAATTGAACAGAAGGGTGAGATTAGCATATTAATAAGGCGCAGGCTCCCGGTGGCCCGGGGCTCCTCCCTCTGTCCCTCCTCCTTCTGTCCCCTCCTCCCCGCCCTCTCGCCCTCCTTCCCTGAATGAATCTAGGAACAGAGATGCTTGGGGTCACGTTACTTGCTGGTTTCTTTCTGTTCAGGAGCTTAATCCGGCCAGGACGGTCTGTGTTTCAGATTGCGGAAGCTTGAGAAGATTCTGTAACTGAGAGGCATTCTTCAAGCTGCTGGAAAATATTACAGAAGGAACACCTCCCAAATTTTGCCTCAAGCTCTGAAAAAAGGAGCGCAGAGGGGAAGCTTAGTCTTGAATGTGGATTGAAGCAAGTCCGGTGGGAGTGATGACCGGGGACTTGGTGCGCGGACTCCTGGCGTGGTCTTTCTAGGACTGAGCTTATGTTGTTGGAAGTGGTGGGCCAAGGGGCCCTGGAACCCCAGGCGCTGTCTATGGAGAAGAGCGGCTGTAGTCCGTTTCCAGTGTGTTGGGCTAAAGGTATAAATACTTAAAAATCTGTTCAGTTTAAGTTTCATTGAGATACATGCTTTTGCACTAAAAAGATGGATAAGAGTTTGCCAGGACTTATTTCAAATAGATTTACAATTAAATTTAAGGAAAGATAGAAAATATTTGGTATGGGTTTGCAACTATTGCATAAAACCATTTAGAGAGCATTTCAAATAGTAAATAAAATTGTTTTTATGAAAATGCATTTAAGTGAGTAAAATTTTTTTTTCTATAGCCTGTCCTGTGTCTCTTAAAGTTTCATGTTTTGAGTTTTAATCAAGATGTCCTCATTCATTCTGCCATGTGGAAGTTTTTAAAGGATAAAGAGATTAATTTTTAGTTTAAACAGGACTATAGGAAAAGGAATAATATAGATTTTCCTATTTCAGAAATTGGTTTCCTTTACTCACTGTAAAGATGGTATATTTATTTGGAAACTCCTTGTTATTGCAAGGTGGGCTTGTCTCTAAGGATCGGCAGGGCTGTGAATAAATAACTTTCCCCTGTAATGTGGTTAGAGGCTTCAGTTATATAAAAATAAAAACAAAATGTAGCATTTCATTGTAACACGTGTTTGAGGAACACGTTTAGAAGTTAAGAATGCATATAATTCACATATGAATAAGACCAAAATGGGTAGGCTGCTTTACTTTAGTAGTGAATATTTTATTATTGAAAAAAAATCTAAATATCTTATTAGAAGTATGAACTTTGGAAGAGATTATAGTGTTTTTGCTTGTCCCAGAGCAATCGATTGCAGGCAGTTATTTTTCCGTTATGTTTGCTGACTGCAGAGTAAATAAACAGAGGCATTTTTATTGGAATATCATTCTGATAGAGGTGGGCTTTGGGCGTGAGAAAAGAGCTTACCTATACACAAGAGGGAAAAGGTAGAGAGGGTGTTGAGGTTGGGTCTGTCTGCCTGTAGGGCTGGAACAGGTGTCTTCTCAGGTGGACCATTGCAGAGCAGGTTCTAACAGCGTGGGGGGTGGGGTGGGTAGGGGGTTGTACCCTGTCCACTCCTGGGAGTCCAGGGCCCCACGGGTGTCAGTGCGAAAGCGCCGTCTCAGGACAGGCCCCTCTGCCTTCTCTGCTTACTCTCTCACCCTTAGGTGTTCATCCTGATTATTTTTTGCTGAGTGATACAGACAGCAGTGTTCTTATCTAGGAATTGGCTGAATTGGTTGTTTTCAAGTGTAAAATCACTACTTTTAGATAGAGACAGACCTCAAACCCAGAGACTCTGTATCCAAAGCTCGGTCTGCAGTTGGATGTCCTGAAGCTCACACTGGCTCTCATCAGTCACATTAACATTAACTTCATAGAACAGCCATGGCCAGATGTAAGAAGATGTGTAAAATCCTAACTAGAACAGGCTAAAAGTAATAGGACCCATATTTGTGTACTTTGAACTGAAACCTTTATCCTTAAAAGAGTCTGGAGTCTTTTCTATAATAACATTATCGTACTGAACTTATGTTAGGGATGAACTTAATGTATGAACTTAATGTTAGGGAACCTGCCTTAGACTGCACCCGAGGAATAGTGTATTTTAACATGTTTTAACATATTTAAGAAGACGTCATTATAAATTGTGTTCAACTATGTCATAATTTCCTAGGCTTGAAGACAGTTTAAATTCAGACTGTTGAAGTAAGTGTAAATGTTTACAGTGCTGTGTAATTGGCTGCAAGGCTACTAAGTGCAGAAAGTCCTCCTTGGAAAGTTCTTTGATTATATCAATGTGTGCATTGTTTGTTTTGTTCTTTTGAAAGACTAGGAAGGATTGAGAGGTGTCAGAAACAAATGTGCTGTTGATTCCCTCCTGCTGCTACCCCCCCTCTTTCAGTGGTAGATTGAAATTGAGTATACTATTAATAGTTCCTTCATGTAATTCTGGATCCTGTGGTTAAAATCACGTTTTTTCGGTATCAGTATTTTAAACATCATCCATCCATCTGTCCATCTCTGGGTATAACCCCTCTTCTCTTCTGTGTCTCAGAGTCCAGGGGTCAGCTGTCTCTTGATATCTACATGTTTTTCATAAGCATCTGATACCAGCCACAGAGGAACTTCTTATTTGTTGCCACTGAAATCAGTTCCTCCCCAAATCCTCTGTCTAATAAACATGTCAAAGCTCCATCCACTCAGTTCATCATGCCACCAGACCCAGGGTGCCTCTCTGATGTTTTCCTCCATGTATAAGGGATCCATCTTTTTATCCTGACGGTTCCTCACCTTCTCCCATTCTGGGCTCTGGAAGTTGCTTCCTGTTTGTCTTCCTGTGTCCTCACATGTTCATCCTTCACATACCTGCTGGAGGGATTTTGTAGAAACATAAATCTGGTGTTATTATTAAAACTGCCTGGTGGCTTCTCTCTAGAATCAGGTGAAGCTGCAGCCCCTTCACCTGGCCTGCAGGGCGCCTTGTCTGGCTCTGCTCTCGTCTCTAGCTCTGGGCCGTTGGCCTCCCGTCTCTGTTGACTGTTCAGCGCCCAGGACACCCAGAGTCTTTCCTCTCAGGCCTCCTGCACCTGCCGTTGGCTCTTCGCTCACCCCTCTGCCCAGCCAGCTCCAGCCTACCCTTAGGTCTCCACTAAACCAGCTTCTCTCTGATGTTCCTTCCTGAGTCTTTGCTTCTGTCTTGTGTTTACTGTTATTGATCATAGTGTATTATACTTGTTTGATCTCTTCTTTGCTGGATGGTAAACTTAATAAAATCAGGGGTTGTGTCAGGTTCTGCTTGACAAGTAATTGGCATAAATAAATGTTACCTAATGAATGAGCAAATTCTATGTACAGTTAGCTAATCCACTTGCCTTAAAAGTTGCTCAACAAAAGCAGTGAATTGTCTCTGCGTTTCCTCTTGTAGCAGCACACGTGCTGCATTCTAGTTCTCTCAACAGATGGGTCCAGGTCGGCTCCCAGGGTCTGATGGCTGCGCTGGGAATTACCTCCTGGTCCTCTGCCATGCCTGTGGGACCACAGCCATGTGGTCTGACAGCTTGAGGAGCTAATGGACTTGTGGGGGAGACAGGTTAAAAGTATATTTTTATATAAGTGTATAAACCATGTTATAGTTACAGTGTAACTATCTAGATATCTGTATGTTTACAGTCAAAGAAATCAGATGCTTTCCAGAGGACACCTGAGTTTCTGAGTGCCCAGCACAGTGCCTCCGTGTCGCCCCCAGGGCACACTGACCTCAGTGGGTCCTGTCCACCGTGCGCCTGCATGAGGCCCTGCCCACCTCTCCTCCACCCTCGTTCCCCTCCCCAGCTCCTGTAGGCCCCAGCCTCTCAGCTCTGTGCGCACTTAGCTCCTGAGAGGCCCCTGCTTGGCTGGCCTCGTCAGCCTCTTGCGGTGTTGCTGCTCCTGCTGGAACTTTGCTTCTTCACCCGTGAAGCCTTCAGGCCTCGGCTCCGCGTGTGGCCCTTGGTTTCTCACCAGCCCCGGGCTGGGCCCTACCCTCACTGGTGTGGCCGGTGACTCACACAGCTCTGCCTAGTTGCTTGTCTCCTGTTACCTGGTTCTTGCAGCCAGGCTTGGGTCTCATTATTTTTTGATCCTCCATAGTGGGACGTATTAACAGCACCCAGCAGTTGTTTGCTGAGTGAAAAAGAAACCTGAATTGGTAGAGTCTGGGGCATCTTTGATTCCGGCCGAGAGGGTGGGGAGGGTCCTCCGTGCTGTAGGGATCTGCACGCAGAGGCACTGAGAATGATGTGGGCGTGTTCTGGAGACCCTGGGCTTCTCCACTGATAGTAGTTTGAGTCGCTCAAGGCCACTGGAGGGGGTGAGAAGGGAAGGCTTGCCCTGCACCCTGTTTCTCTAAGGGCTCTCCTTGCTAATTCTCTGCCCACCTCTGAAGACCGGGGCTCCACGGCTGGGCCTCGGGCCTTGTCGTGCCCTCCCCGGGCACAGTCCTCCCCTTACCCGACCCCACGGGAGGCACATGTCCTCTGCCTCTGCACCTCGCCGTCCTCCTGCCTTGGGCGCCATCCGCCAGTTCCTTGAACTCCTCCTCAGGTGTGGATGCGAGTCCCCCTCCCAGGACACCTCTCCGGTCACAGTTCCCTCTTTGAAGGAAGCCCCAGCCACCTGGCTCCGATTCCCTGCGTGTCTCCCTGGTGCTGGTCCCTTTCCTCACTTTGCAGGGACTTCACTGTGTAAATGTTGGTGCAGTTGTTTGTGTCCCCTGCAGGGAGCAGGTGTGTCTGGAAACCAGGAACATAACAGTAACAGGTCTCTGCTGCTGCAGGGAGGGAGGGGACGGTGAGGAGCAGGGGTGCGTTCTGTGTCCAGGATACTGATGTGACCGGAGCACTGCCGTGAACCCTCTTCACTCCTGTTTAGAGTCCTGTCAGCGCTGGTTCCCTCACCCACAGGGCTGGTCCAGTGGGGATTCAGACCCTTCACTCATGCTCATTGTGTCTGGGGAAGGGGCCGCTCATTTTTCTCGGGGTTTTCTCCACAAGTGGCTCTAGAGCTCTAGCAGGACATGGGGTTTTTGCTTAGATATGGCCTTCTCGGCAAGGTGGGGAAAGCGTGTGCCCCGGTTTATCCGTTTAACACTCACCGCCCCCAGCCCTGCCAGTTCTCCTGGTTTGGACAGTAAGGCATGAGTGTACCGCCTTGACCACCCTGTGTGAAATGGGACCCTCCTGCCACTCCCCCCCTTCCCTTTTGCTCTCCTCACCAGCACTTGTTCCCCTGCCCCTGTGGTGAAATGCACACCTAGGAGGGAACCGGTCTGTCCTGCTCGCGCCTCCTCACTCAGGAGGTCAGGAGCCTCCTGGGCAGGTGACTGAGGTCTGTGTGGCCAGAAGCCTTGAGAAGGGTGGTGCAGAGTTTTTGAAAAGTAAATAACTACTGAGTTCTTTATAGTGGCTTTATGGTTAGTGATACTGATTTTTAAAAATAGTGTTTACAGTAAATTTTTAAATTGTACTTGTTACAGTTGTCATTAGCCACACATGTGAGACAGAGTGTGTGTGTATGTGTGTGTGCGCGCGCACACGCAGCTCTCCTAACTAGGCTGAACACTCTTGAGGTTAGGGTTACGGCTTTTTTAATCCATACTAGAAGCTGGCTGAGTAAATGTTTGTGCAGTACCCGTTACTCTCAGGGAGGTGTATCTCCTGCGTTTGCCCACAGGGCCCCGGCAGGAACAAGTGGCCGGGGCAGCTGGCTGTNCTCTCCCTGCACCAGCTGCCTTGTCTTGTGTCAGGTTTAGGCTTTGACACTGCTCTCAGGACCCCAGCTTGGACCTCACCTTGTGCAGGAAACCCCGACCACGTCCCGCGTCTGAGCTGGGCCTTCCCTTCCCCTGGTCTCTCCCCAGCACCGTGTGCTCAGGGTACTTGTCTGTGGTGGATTTTCTCAGGAGGGCCTCTCATCAGGGGCTCCTGGAAGAGTGCATTACACACAGGCCGGGGAAGGCTGAGCTAGTAGGTGGGAAGTACATGACACACTAAATAAAGTTATAAGGCAGTTCAGTGGTTTTGATGCAGGTAACCTAGCTGACTGAACTTGCCTAGGGGTTGGCATGGGGTCCATTTGTGCAGGGGCTTGCACACCCCCATGTGCTGTGCTGAGGCTCTGTGGCTCGCCCCTGGACCAGCTGGGATCTGGTGTGGAAGTGAGCATGCACACTCGCAGCTGTGTGACTTGGGGCAGTTGCCTAACCTCGGGGCCTTAGTGACCAGGTGAGTAAGTGAGGTGACTGATGGGCGCCACTGTCTGTGTAGGGCTGCCGTGTGAAAGAGACAAGTCAACTGTGTGAGGGGGCGATCGGGTTGTGGCAGTCCTACTGTGTGAAGGACTCCTTGAGGGAATTTCTTCTAAACAGGTGAAGCTTTTTGATGCTGTATGTGGTGTATTAGATGTGAACTTAGAAGCGCTGAAGGGATAATTTAATGTAGGTTTTCTACATTGATTTTGATCATCTGCTTTGATAAATTCTACTTTATATCATTAAGTATTTTAGTTATAAAATAATACATAAAAATATTTTACCCATGTTTCTTTCATCTGGGAGATTTAGTTAGTGACAAAGAAGTGTTTGAGAAAGTCTAATGTGTTTAATGTGTTCAGTAGTAATTGGGAATCACCTGGCTCCAGGGAGACAGGGTCAGCGGTGGTGTTCCCAGGAGACCTGCGGGGGGTTGCGTCGTGTGGCCCAGGTTCACCCAGGCACCCGTTCTGTCCGGCGTTCCAGCCAGCCACACTGCCGTCCATTCTTTGCATCCCAGTAGCTGCTTATTGAATGCCACCAGCATCGCTGGGGAGATGGCCCTCTTCCTGTTGTGTGACGGCACCATGGCCAGTCAGCACCAGAGAAGTTGTGGCAGACGTGTGCCTGCGACAGGACGTGCAGCTCACAGGCTTTCTCCCTGACAGCCCCTGTGCAGGCTGGGGACCTGCTTTACATAGCATTCTTCCTGTCACTCGTGATCCATCGTGTACACTCAGTGCTTGCCAGTGTTGCTGGGATGCAGCGGTGAAGAGCCGCGCGTGCTGAGAACAGTGGGCTGTGTCACTGAGCTTTAGGGTTTTAGGGGCAGAGAATGTCGTCAGGCAGGACGATGGGCCCCTGCGGTGTACCTGACCTGAAAGAGTCTTCAGAGCTTCAGTCTCAGACGGTCACAACGCAGCCACTGAGTAGCTTTGTCTTCCTGGAGTATGGTGACTTTTATTTTAGACTTTACACCTGCTAATGGAGCTAGGACTGTGCACCTCTAACAGTTGTGGTGAAAATGAAATTAAATGGGACAGTGTGTGTTTATGCCTTGTATGTAGAGCCACTCAGTAAGTGGCAATTTTAATTATTTGTAATGAATGTTGGTACTGGCTAGACTGTTAATCTTAGAGCTAGGTTTCATGTGTCAGTTTTAAGGAAAAATGAATTTTGTAGCCATGTGTAAAAACTTGTGCTTATTAGTGTCTTTGCATTTTTTGGTGATAATGTCCCATATTTTTCAATAGAGTCTTAAAGACATCTGTCTTGAGTATGCATACATGTGCATATGTATGGCCATATATCATAAATGCAGTTAAAAACTCCTTTCATAAAAGATGGTAAATGAGTACTTTCATATTTGCAGACATCACACATTTTACTTGTTTTTCAAAATAGCACATGCATGTGCCAGTAAGAGAGTGGCAGAGGCAGAAATGCAGATATTGAGAACAGTCGGCATTTATAAAATGTGTCCGTGTGAATTGCTTCTGTGCTGGATTTGTAACTGTGGCTTGGGCAATTAATTTTAACTAGTGTGCTTTGGCACTGCATCTTTCTTTTGGTTTATTGTTGGATAAAGAGTCTTCTGACAAACTTTTTTTGTTCTCATGTTTGTAAATAAAGATGTGTAATTGAAGTTACAGCATCCATACAGTGAAGTACATAAATCCTACATAGCCTGGCCCAGGTTTTCTGCCCCCTTCCGAATCCGTGTTGGAAGATTATCAACTCCCAGCAGCCTCCCTTCTGGCCCCTTGCAGTTGGTGCCCCCGGAAAGGAAAGCTGAGTTGATTTCTGTCACCATGACAGGTCACAGTTAAAATATAGACAAATAGGTTATCATACTTTGAATACTCTTAATTTTCAATCTGAAATACATTTATCTTATCAGCACACTATTAATTTGGGTTTTATAAAGAAGATATATGTTATATTTTGCCATTCTTGATTTCCTTAAGATTTTTTTTTTTAAGTCTCCAATATTCATTTACTTTTAAGGTCTCTAACTAATTAGGGATCTTAGAAATTAAGTAGAATAAAGTGTAGAAGGAAAGTGACCCAAACTTGGGAAGGCATGTGGCATTGTTCCAGGCACTGAAAAGATGCCCACTCTGTATCTTTAACAGTGCAAAGGAGGAGGCCAGCATTGTCCACACAGCTTCTGGTTGTCATTCTATGTCCTACACTTCCAGATGAAGGAAGAAGCACTGCTGCATTCGTTAGCTGAACATACACTGTATCACTTGTCTGTTGCTGAAAACAAGACATCTGACATGTAATGGCTTCAGAGGACACGAATTTTTTGTTCTGTTCAGGTCTGCAGTCTGGGCAGGGCTCAGCAGGGCCGGCTCATCTCTTCTGTGTGGTGGTGTTTGAGGCAGCACAGCTGGGAGCCCAGGGGTCTTTCAGGGTGGCTCTGTCTCAGTTTTCCAGAGGTGATGCTGACTATCAGTGGGAAGCTCAGCTGGAGCTGTGGTTCTTGGAGCTCTTATCTTGGGTTGCTGGAACTTCTGTCTAGTGTGGTGGTGGAATTCGTGAGTGAGCATCCCAAGGGCACCATAGGAACCTCGGTTCCTTCTTTCCTTTTTTTTTTTTTTGGTGTTGCCTTTAATGACCTAGCTTAGGGTGTATCTTAGCCTAGTCTTGAGCCAGTTCAAGTTTGAGGGGAAGGAACATAGACTATGCCTCTTGAAAGAGGTGTCAGAGTCACACTGGAAGAGGAGCACTGGGAAAGGGGCAAGGTTGAAAATATAAACTGTGACGCCCTGACATTATAACACCAAGTTCCGATCGGTCCAGTCACTCAGTCGTGTCCGACTCTTTGTGACCCCACACACTGCAGCACGCCAGGCCTCCCTGCCTGTCACCAACTCCCGGCACCTGCTCAGACTCATGTCCGTCGAGTCAGTGACGCCATCCAACCCTCTCATCCTCTGTCGTCCCCTTCTCCGCCTGCCTTCAGTCTTTCCCAGCATCAGGGTCTTTTCCAGTGAGTCAGTTCTTCATGTTAGGTGGCCAAAGTATTGGAGTTTCATATATATCCTTCCATGTTACAGTATCAAACATTTAAATAATGTTAGCTTCTCTGTCTAGTAAAATCACTGTGGGACATTTAGGATACTCAGGTTAGTCATTTTATGAGAAAATAAACCCAAATCATGGGTGAAAGAACAAAATTGAGAAAACTTTCACACTTGTCTAGGTTGTTTAAGGATTTACTTTAGGGTTATTATCAAATTCTTAAATCTCTTCAAACTAGTTGATGTCATTAATTCAATTTGCGTTCTTTGCTTCTCATAGTTTGGCAAGCATCTCCAGTTTTATTAAAGGGCCAGCTCATCACAAGCTTACCGAGATTACTCTCTTGGTAGGATCTTAGTAGAGTGAGTATAAGCAAGGCAGGTCTGGAGTAAGATGCTTGTGGTCCTCGTACTTTTCTTCCTTTTTCTTATGCTGTCTTATGGAGCATTAATATTGGATTGTGCAGTGAGCCTCAGGGTCAGTGCCAAGGCTTGTCAGCTCCTGTGTCCTTATACCTCCCTGCCTTGGGATTGCGTTGCTTCTCCCAAGAAAGAAGTTAGTGTGTGAGTGAAAGGGAGTCCTGAAGCTGGAAGGTCGGCAGCTGCCACTGACAGTCCGTCCGCTTTCCCCGTTTACTAGTACAGTGGGCGCTGGCCTCTTGCTGCCCCAGGCAGCCTGGTGCCTGAGCGGGGACTCAACTGGCGGTGGCCCACAGACTGGGGCTCTGCTGGGACTGTCCACAGTGTAGGACCAAGTAAGGGCAGAATCTGGCACAGGCATCTGGAAACCATAGCAACCTGATGGTAGTTTTATGTTCATTGACTCTAATGGTAGAAGTTTTGTGCTTGGCTTTTGTATTTTTTGTATTTTTAAATTTCATTTTTCTAGAAATTTCTCCCCATTGTATTTTACAAAGTATTGGTTTGTGACAGGTTGGAAATGAAAACAAAGCTGGTCATTTACCACTGATGGTTTGAAGAACAGGGGTCTAAATTACACAAGTAAGCTAACTTTAAAAACCTTTTCATTTCCTCTTTGATAGTTTTTTGAAAAAGATCTTCTATAGTGTATATAAGTAGCCAGGTGCCTGTAACTGGTTAATCTTGAAAAGGTCTAAAAAATGCAGCCAGCCACAGATTGCAGAGGGCTGCAGCTACAAACTCCAGTTGGAGCCCACCTCTCTGGTGAAGGAGGGCGAAGGCAGACAGAGAGTTGGCAGCCCCAGTTGTATGTCTTCAGCCATGGGCCAAAACCAAGTAGAGAACCACACAAACAGCAGAGAATTCTCTTAATTGTTTGGAAGCAGAGGAGTCGGTATAGCAGAGAGCAGCACTTAGGACTTCTCTTTCCGTAGTGGACGCCGTCCCACAGACTGACCAGCCCACATGCCAGGCTCTCTGAATCCTCAGTCCTGCAGAAAGACAGATAGGAACACCACCACTAAGGGTGGGTGGTGGTTAACAGACTTGCACATGGAATTGTCCAGAAAGGTCAAGGAAGGCTTGATAAGGTGGAGGTGTTGGCCAATGTGAGAGTTCATAGCACAAATGGAATTTTGACAAGCAAGTCAAAGCTCAAATTGATAAAGCAGAACCACATTCTGTCATGGAAAGCAGCTTCTATTATGGTGACATCACAATGGTTTATCCTCTAAAAAAGTTTAGACCTACTTTTTAGAGGTTTATGAAGGATTTTGCCATTGAGTTTTGGCCACAGGGGTATCTGGATTGTGCATTGTTTCTTGTTTAGCACCTCCCTGACACGCTACCTATCACGCATCTTGCTGACCCAGGAGCAGCGTAGAGTAAGGGTGCCATCCCTTGTGCAGGGAAGGTCCACGTGTAACTTGTGCTCAGCCCCCTGTGTGTGGGCTCCTCTGTACCCGCAGTTCCACTTCTGGGGATTCAGCCAACCAGGGATTGTGTAGGTCTGTAGTGTTTATTTACCATTGAAAAAGATCTGCATGGAAGTGGACCTGGGCAGTTCAAACTAGCTTTATTAAAGGGTCAACTATAGTGATTTTTTATCACTAGTGTATCATTTCTTCTGACCACTCCAAAGATGGAATGTTTCTTTTCAGGAAGCAATTGATACTATATTTATTCGTCCTTACTGTCTAATTTGGGGAGCAAAAGAGATCACTAAAATAAAAGATTTTGAAACTAGGCAGTAAAATTAACACATTTTGTTTTCCTATGAGATATTACTGACAGATTTAGAGTCTGTGATTTAAAGGGGGTGGTGGTGGTGTTACACTGTTTATAGATAACAGCAAGTTTTGAACAGAGGTGAAATAGGGTTCCCAGACTTGTAGTAATTTGTTTAACAAATATTTATTATGCTGCTGTGAGTCAGGTGCTGCTCTGGGTGGAGGTGTTGGGGGTGGCTGGTGGTGGAAAACAGTGATTATCCAGGTTCAGGTCTCAGGTCTCCTCAGGCTCACCTACATACAACACATCATAGGGAGAGAACAAAGAACAGTGTTGTTACGTTAGTGTATCAGTACAATGCGTTTTAACCTGTGCATTTCAAATATTGTACACTGATAAAACTTATTTTTTTTTCCAGAATATGACAGATACCTAGCATCTAGCAAAAGAATGGCCGCTGCTTACCTTGACCCAAACTTGAATCACACGCCGAGTTCAAGCACCAAGACTCACCTGGGAACTGGTGTGGAGCGTTCTCCTGGGGCCATGGAGCGAGTATTAAAGGTCTTTCATTATTTTGAAAGCAACAGTGAGCCAACCACTTGGGCCAGTATTATCAGGCATGGAGATGCAACCGACGTCAGGGTGAGTATGTTTTCCTGGGATGCACCCTCAGTGTGTGTTTAGGTTAAATGTTAATGGCACACACCGAAAAGGCAGGGTAATAATTGTTATTCCAATATATCAGCGATGCTAGCTTTTCTCTGTAGTGCTTACTGAGTTAATATGTGACTGACTAGAGTTTTAATTTATGTAAAATTTCTTAGAAAAATAACTGCATCATATATAATGCCATTGACTTGTTTTTCTTTCCAGTTTTTTAGAAAAAAATTCTTGAAATACGTAGGAAACAAAACAATTAAAATTCTGTGGAAATAAATTGTTTTCTAGAAAGTGTAATTTTGAATCTCTTTGCACGATTCCAGACAGGACAGATTCTTAAAAAAAAACAATGTCTCCTGTATACACACGCCCAACGAGGTTCTGGGGATGTGAAAGATCCTGCCTGGATAGCCTCCAGTCTGTTGTGGGTGGGGTCCCAGGGGCCTTAACTTCAGCGCGGTGCGGACGGCACTTCCCTGGGCCCTAGTGGCCGGGCCCGCAGGGCGTCACTGCACGGGCACGTGGGAGTCGCTGGACAGGGCTTCCTCCGGGTGCTGGTGAGAGTGGGTGGTGAAGAGCTGTGGGGGCAGCACTGTGTAGGCAGAGAGGGCTGAGAGGTAGGGGTGAGCACCAGAATCTCAGAAAACCGAGTTCGGAATGTAAGCTGTCAGGATGTTTATTTGATCCAGTGTTGAGGAAGCCTCTTCTCCCTGCTGCTCCTCTGCTTAGTCCATATTCATCTTTAAGGAGGACAAGCGTCCAGTGAGGAAGACCATCAGATACACTCCTTCCCATTTATTATAATGAGATTAATTTACTGCTCGTTAACTTACATGCCTTAACTATTTTTAAGCACAACAAAGGAAGTGGTAGAAGTTAGACTTAAGGCTATATATTACATATAAATTATATGTAATATTGTTACCTCTGTGGTACTGTAATACTGACTATTCAGATGGATTATTCAAAGGAGAGTCATTCACTTAGGATTGAAATATGCTTTAGTATCTGTCCATGTGCTGTACTTGAAATAGTCTCTTTTCACAAACTTTTTATGACACTTGCTGACTTTCTCTAGTTTATCTATAGCTCTGTTTCATATTTAATCTTATAAATGCAACTCTGGAGAGGAAACCTTGTAAATGTAACATTTATGGGAAGGCTGTTAGGGCATTTTGCAGTTGTATAAATTTCAGATACAAGAGAGGAAATTCTTTAAACCATTGCATCAACCTTAATAGAGTTCAGAGTATTTGTGCAGGAGGGGAGCCTTTCAAAGGTTATGAATTTCCCAAGACATTTAGGAGATGTTAAGAGTTTCTTATATCAGGAGTTTCACTTTGGGAAGGCTCCGTGACAGATGTGCCATGGTTTTAATAAATGTGCTACACATGAGAGGATTTATACCGTGGAAAGAACCAGGGATCACTGGGCACGTGTCGGCCTTTAGCCAGTGTTAGAACCTTAGCAGCAGCAGCAGCAGAACCTTACCAGCATCAAAACATTTGTATTGTGAAGAAAAATTTAAATCAGATAGAAACACATAAGTTATGAGAACATATTTCTCAGACTTCTATGAAGATCAATATTAGCAAATCTATGAGGCCAAAGAGCAAGTTGTTGTACTTCACAGTAATTGCTCAGTGTTTAGAATTTAGCAAGTCCTAGCAGTTGGTGATTGATTTTCAGCATGAGGCAAAGAAACCTCGATTGGCATGGATTGACCCCAGCCCTCCCCGGGAATAGCATGAAATCCACATGACACTGGATCAATGTGATGGCAGGTGGGAATTACTCATAACCCACTTTCATCTAGTGCTGTAACATCTGAAAATGCAGGATTTTCATGTAAATTAAGATGGATCTAAAGGCCAACCATTTTCTGAAAGGAGATAGCTTATTGTTATCTAGAGTTGCTTAGTAATTAGACTGAGTCTCAGACCCTGTTGCTGCACTGCCCAATGTCGCTGTATGCCACTACTGAATACTTGAGTGTAGCTAGTCTGACTTGATGTTTTCTAAGTCAAGGACTGAAACTGAAACTGCAGTACTTTGGCCACCTGATGCGAAGAGCCGACTCAGTAGAAAAAGACCTTGATACTGGGAAAAATTGAAGGCAGGAGGAGAAGGGGGCGGCAGAGGATGAGATGGTTAGATAGCATCACTGACTCAATGGACATGAGTTTGTGCAAACTCCGGGAGATAGTGAAGGACAGGGGAGCCTGGTGTGCTGCAGTCCATGGGGTGACAGAGAGTTGGACACAACTTAGCAACTGAACAACAACAACAAAGTAAAAATAAACCCTAGATTTCAGAGATTTAGTACGAAAAGGGAATGTAAAATATCTCATCAATAATCTGTTAGTTTTGTTCTTGGCGTACTAGGTTAAAGGAAGTTATCATTAAAATTAAATTCACTTGTACCTTTTTACAGTTTTTTAATGCAGCCATTAGAAATTTTTAAACGGTGTACGTGGCCTGCTTTATGTCCCTGCTGGACAGCTGTGTTCTGTAGAAAGTAGTTTTCTGAGAGGCTGCTTGGCTCAGGAGAGCCAAAACCTGTGCAGATTCCTTTTTACCAGGAAAACTCAGAATTCTTGTTATAATTCATCACAGAGATTTTCATTCATTTAATTAACAAATTTTACTCCTGTTACATGTGTGTGCTAATTACACACTAATAGCATAGTGGTTGCTGACACGATTCACAGGCCTCCGCTGTGAATAGCTGGAGCGTATAGAGCAGCTGCAATAGGAGAACCGTGCTCATTGAAGGGCTCTGGACATCGCAGGCCTGGGCCTCGTGGCCTTGACACTCCTGGCCCTCACCAGCCATGTGTGCAGTGCCTGGATGTGAGGAGGTGGGATCTGTGAGATGAGCACACGGCCACGCTCCGTCTCCATAACCAGCCTCGCCCTGTGGCCACATGCCACCAACATCAGGTGCAAGTCGTAAATCCAGTCATGATTCCTCAACAGGGGTACAGGCTCCTGTGTCCTGCCTGTAGTCAGTAGCCCCATGGCCACAAACATCACTTCTCTTGACCATAGGCTAGTGTCAGCGCCATGTTCCAGGCAGCTCTGGAGGTAAGTTTGGGGTCAGTGCAGAAGAGCCCAGGTTAGTGTATGGAGAAGATCCAGATTCTACTGGAGAAGTCTCCTGCTTAGGAAGAAGCGCGGTGTTTGCATCAGACTGTTATCAGCGATGCCAGATGCAGGGTAACACTGAAACAGGGTCTTCAGAGGCCCTGGGGGAAACACCTTGTGTCTCTGAAGTCTAAACCAGATACATTGTCAGCCACCAACATGTGGGATGAAGGTGTCTGTAAGAGCAATAAGGATGTGGAAAGTTCATTCTGTAGGCTGCCTTTGGAAACTCAAGTAAATGACATATTGGAGTGCGAAGAGATGTGGACCTGGAAGGAAGTCCTGTAGTGAATGCCAGAGGCTGGCCCAGGCCCCACCTGCCAGCCCCTTCTGGCCTCTTGGGTCTTTGTAAATCCTTACAGCCGTGGCTGTGGTTCCATCCCGCGCTCTGCTTAATCCACACGGCACCCCATTCTGGCTGGTCTCATCTTCAGTTGAAGACGTGACGCTCCCACACTGTATCTCTGCCTCTCTTCTCTGTCTTCACTTTTGTTCCTCCAGAAGAGCCATCCAGTGCTTCAGATGAAGGGTTTCCCCTTCTTTTACGTAAGTAGGCCCCTTGCAGCGTCTTTCTTGCAGTATGCTTTTGCTCACACCTAGCGTCCAGTATGTTAGCTTGTCCTGTCCATGTTGCCTTTATACGTACCTGGAACCCACACCTCCCAGGGCCTCTCCTGCACACCTTTCTCGGAGCCCTGGGTCTCCTGACTGACGCTCGCCTTCCCCGTTGTCCCTGCCCCGTCTGTTCACAGCGCGGCCGCCTGAGCCGTCCTGTTGACACGAGAGCCAGAGTGCATCACTCCTGCATTAGGAGCCTTCTACACCTTCCTCTCTGGAGTGAGCACGCCAGCCCTGCAGGAGCCCCGCCTGCTTCTCTCCCACTGTGCCTTGTGGCCTTCTGTCCTGGCACTACCCCCTTCTACGTCCTGCTTCCTGTCTCTTTCTCTCACGTGCCGGTCTTCTCGTCAGCAGTCTGCTCAAAAGCCCCAGGAGCTCCCTGTTCTTCAGGGGCCCCCAGGGACCTACGGGATTGGCTCCTTGTCACCTTTCCCGGACCTTCCAGAGCACAGCACATCCTTGCTGATGCCTTGTCTTAGTTCAGTGACAGGCACTTCAGACTTGTGGTCTGCACAGCTGGACAGTCACACACTTGTGTTAGTTAAGTCCCTGAGTTTGTGGCCATTTGTTCTGGCAGCAACGAGGAACTGAGGGTGACTGTAGATCATGAAAACAGAAGTGCCTGCTTTGTCCTGGGGACTGTTAGGAGGGCCCCGCGTCTGCTGCTGGACCAAGGGCAGGAGATGCACTGCCTTCCCCAGAGCAGGGCTGGATTTCTGCATCTTGTTTTGGTAACTGAGTGATGATAGGTCCCGACCTGTACAGTGTGCTTAGAGAAGATGGTAGGAACCTGTTGGTTTCCTGAATGTGAAGAGCATCTGAAGGAGAGCGCACTGAGAACAGTGACCCCTGGACATAATGAAAGACACGTTGTCCTGATGAGTGTACTTGGCTGTTCATAGAAATGATGAGATGGACAGTGTTGAGAATTATGCTCATGGCCTCAGATATCTCTAATAAACAGCGAAGTGCTGCCAGTGATCCTTGAGGAGATAGCTGAATGCATCAGATATCCCTTTTCTCTTGTCCCCTGCCTCACCTTCTTCACAGACAGATTCTTTTGCTGCATTGTCCATTGTCACGTCCTTCTCCTGCTCAGCTCTTGACTTTCAAGGGTCAGGCTCACGTCCTGCCATGGTTGCATTGCTGGCACCAGACCAGATCACCTACCTGTCTAGGTGATCTGAATGAATAGGGCAGGGGCACACATTGTGAGTAAATGGATGTGAAGGACAGAGCTGCACGAGTGCTCTCCACCCAAGGAAGGAAAAGGTCACTTCCTTTCAGAGCACTGTCTAAAAGATAAGTGGCCACATTGAACCAAGCAAATCATAACAGGAACTTCCAGAAATGACAGTTTGACAGAATGACAGCTTCATCTCACTAGTTAGTAACCATGGAAATTAAACTTTTAACAACAACCCCCCCACCCCCAATCTTGGTCCATCAAATTGATAAACTTTTTTTTTTAAGTTTTTCAGTGTTCTCTTTTCTCTCTCTCAGTGTCATTTGTAATAAGAAGCAAACACTGTTTAGGTTATATTCATAATACAATACACTTACAGAATTACAGAAAAAGTCTCCATATATGATTTAAAGGAGTATAATTCCTTATATAAATGGAAATGATTAAAAGCCACAGGACCTAGAAAAGATGTTCACTGTTGTAAAAGAAAAAAAAATAAAAGAAGGGAAATTTTACAGAATATGTTTGAAGGAAATGGTGGTTAAATAATAATGCTGTTTGCTGATTGTGCACTACCAAATTCAGTCCACTTACTAAAATGGTTAGAGCTTCAGGTATCACTGCCATTGGTTCCTACCTTCTGTCTCCAATTTCCAAGCCTCATAAGGATGGATACTGTGTCTACCTTCCTCAGAACCTCAATTCTGCAAGAATGTTCAGACCAAGTAGCTATCAATGAATACTTATTAAATGAGTGAGTGACTAGAAATGCCCTGATTTAGCCTATTTAATAAGAGTATACTGATCCTACCCTGTGATTAATCGATTAACATACTGTCCTGAACTCCAGACCCATATAACCAAGTGCTTACTGGGCATTTCTACTTAGATATTCTAAAAAGCTGAATCTAAAATCCATCGAAATGTACTTGTCATTTTGCCATCCTGTTTCCAAACTGCTTTCATGTGAGTTTGTATTTCACTGAATGACATAAACATCTACTTAGCTATCTGAGGCAGAATGCATCAATCTCCTTTTTTTTTTATCCTTGTATTGGATATCTTCTCAAGGTCACCAAATCTTGGTTATTCTACCTACAGAATATTTTTAAAGTATATTTATTTCTATCCATTTTTGTGTCTAGTCCCCTTATTCAAACCACTTCTTTTTCACCTTAAAATACTGCAGTTATTTTTATTAGGTGTCTTTAACTTTTATTTTTTAGCTATTTCTCCTCTCTAGAGCCAGAGTGATTTTTCTAAAATGTGTACCTGGGCATTTCTCTTTCCTCTTGCTTCTCTGGCAGAATCTGTTTCTTTTCTCATCTTCACACTACACCCTTGCCTTCCTGAATTTCTTTTTTCTTTTTCTTTTTTTATCGAAGGATAATTGCTTTACAGAATTTTCCTGTTTTCTGTCAAACCTCGACATGAATCAGCCATCGGTATACATATATCCCCTCCCTTCTGAACCTCCCTCCTATCTCCCTCCCCATCCCACCCCTCTAGGTTGATACAGAGCCCCTGTTTGAGTTTCCCAAGCCATACAGAAAATTCCCCTTGGCTGTTGATTTTACATATGATAATGTAAGTTTCCATGTTACTCTTTCCATACATCTCACTCACTCCTCCTCTCTCTCCATGTCCATAAGTCTATTCTCTATGTCTGTATCTCCATTGCTATATCTCCCTGTAAATAAATTCTTCAGTACCATTTTTCTAGATTTTGTATATGTATGTTAGAAAATGATACTTATCTTTCTGACTCACTTCACTCTGTATAATAGGTTCTAGGTTCATCTACCTCATCAGAACTGACTCAAATGCATTCCTTTTTATATGACCCACTTTATAGAATAACAGAAATAAAAACAAAAGTAAACAAGTGGGACCTGACTAAACTTAAAAGCTTTTGCCCAGCAAAGAAAACTATAAGCAAGGTGAAAAGACAACACTCAGAATGGGAGAGAGTAATAGCAAATGAAACAACTGACAAAGGATTAATTTTCAAAATGCATATATAACTCAATGCTAGAAAACAACCCAATCAAAAAGTGGGAAAAAGACCTAAACAGACATTTCTCCAAAGAAGACCTACGGATGACTAATGAACACATGAAAAGATGCTCAACATCGCTCATTATTAGAGAAAGGCAAAGCAAAACTACACTGAGATATCACCTCACACCACTCAGAATGGCCCTCATCAAAAAGTCTACAAGCAATAAATACTGGAGAGAGTGTGGAGAAAAGGGAACGCTCTTGCACTGTTGGTGGGAATGTAAATTAATACAGCCACTATGGAAGACAGTATGGAGATTCCTTAAAAAACTAGGAATAAAACCACCATATGACCCAGCAATCCCACTCCTAGGCATATACCCTGAGGAAACCAAAATGGAAAAAGACACATGTATCCCATTATTCATTGTAGCACTATTTATAAAAGCTAGAACATGGAAGCAACCTAGATGTCCGTTGACAGATGAATTGATAAACATTTTAAGATCCAGTGTTGGCGTAAGATGAAGGACAGTATGTAATGTTGTCAGTTGTAGTTGGTATAGTTTTGTTGGTGTGCAGTTTGGCTGTACTTATCAAAATGTCACACTGTCAGTAGCTCTTGACCCTGTACATCTGTTTCTAAGCAGCGCTTGTACATGTGTGACGACAGCTGGAAGGGTGCTTGTGACAGGATTACCTGCACTTCCATCCCCATTTTGCCCCAAAACAGGGAAGCTCAAAAAGAAAATAACCCTCCCCCAGCAGTAAAATGGCTGAATTGCTGTGTTCATGATGAGATGTGAGCACCATGCAGACACTGGCTTCTTTTGTTTTCAAATTTGAGAAGAACCCTTTCCTGTGAATATCTAACGTGAGAATTCAGTCAGGAAAACTTATGTGTTTCCAAGGCCTGGGCTATGATATAAATGAGGCAGCAGAGGTTACAGAGTAGCTAGGGATTGTTTTGTGTACTGTAGGACTAGTTTATCCTGAGCCTTTAAAGCCGGGATGAGAAATTTAATTTGGATCCCATGAGTGGTGTATTAAAAGCCCTCATCCTGCCAGTGCTCTAGAGACAGTCCCTTTTCTAAAGACACGTATCCCAGAAACCATACATGCACTGACGTGTGCGTGTGTTCTGTGGATGTGGTGGTGTTTGAGTATTTCATTCTCAAGTTGTTCAGTTCTCCAGACCGAATAGTTGGTTCTCAGAACTACTTGTTACTGTGTACCTATGTGCATTCAGCATCAAATATTTAAGTACCTCCTGTACTCACGGTCTTGGCTGCTGTCGCTATGGAATGAGAAGTGACATTTCTGAGAGTCCTGGAGAATGAGAAGTAGAACTGAAATCAATATGGAAGCATAATGGAAAGTGAAAAGTGAGATAAAAGGAAATGTCTGTATTTATTGCTTTTTTTTTTTTTTTAGTGGAGAGTGAAATTGCTAACTGTAGGATCAGGTTTAGGTACCAGATCCTATAGTCTGGGGACTCTGGTTACACACCCAGTCTTAAAATTATTCTGGTGTCTTCTGGCAGTGTGATCAAGTGAACTGACAGAAATACTGTCTGTCCCATTAAGACCTCAAGACTAGGAACCTACTTTCCCCCCTAGTCAGCACCACATTTTTGGGACCAAATCCCTGTAGTTTACACCGCTTCTCTGCAGGTAGGCTCCAGTATGTGCCCACGAGTCAGAGACATGAGGGTAACCTGTGCGAGAGGTCACCAGGGCAGACACCCAGAGAAGGTGGGGTTCCTCCTGGGGTGTCGATGGCAAGCACGAGTATAAGGAATGGTTTGCACCTGCCTTACCCCGCTGCATCTGGGCATGGAGGGATTGCCCGACTGGGAGCACAGCAGTAGGACGAGAGGCGCAGGCGTGGTGCGGAGCCCTCGCAGAAGCAGGGCTGCTCTGGAGCTCTTGCCGCTGGGGGATGTGGGGTCGAGGGGGGGTGGCTGGGTGACCAGAGTCTGTGTGCTCTCGATCGTGAGCTGGCAGAGCAGCAGCAGGAGACAACGGCGCTTTTGTGGGAGCTTGAAAGAGGCGCCAGCCCCTGTCCTTTGCATCCAGGGGTTTGGATGTTGGCAAGGAGAGGCTGCACAAGTCGCCTTTCAGAGAATTAGCAGAAAAAGATGTCCCTTGCTGTAGGCAGAGCTCACACCCCAGAGCACAGGTTTGCAGGTGAGCTTGGGACTGGATCTGGGTTCTGTCCTCCCAGTTCCCCCAACGCCCCGCAGGACGCCCTCTGGTAGTGCTCAGCCTGCACTGAATTCACAGTGGCCCTGTATCCAGAAGCCAGAGGGATGCTTTATGCTCATCCCAGTCCCCCTTCCCTTGGTGGCTCAGCTGGTAAAGAATCCGCCGGCAATGCTGGAGCCCCCAGTTTAATTCCTGGGTCGGGAAGATACCCTGGAGAAGGGATAGGCTACCCACTGCAGTATTCTGGCCTGGAGAATTCCTTGGAACATATGGTCCATGGAATTGCAAGGAGTGGGGTGGGATTTTCACTTTCAGTCCCCCTGCCTGAGTTCTGTAGGCTATCGATCCATTGAGAGTTCATCATCTTCTGAAGCTGCGGATGGCTCTTCCAGCCGGGTCCTTTCTCTTGTCTTCCCCCTGCCACTCCTGGGCTGCATACACAGCCTTGTGCTGGGGACTGAGGAGTCCATGAGGGCGGTCGGCAGGTGTGGGAGCACAGCACACACCCTGCCCATGGTGTGGACTCCCTGGGTCCCTGACAGTTTTGTATACAGGACACGTTGTTATTTATCTCTTCTTTGGGGTAGGGTTGGGAACACCCTTAATTGTTCATCAACAGCATTGTGTCACAGAAAAGAAATACTAGTGTGTGTAGAACTTTTACATTGTAAGTTACATGACAACTTCAGTTAATTGCTAATTGTTAGAAACCAGTGCTTTCTCTAGTAGACAGTACTGATTTTTCTTAATAGACATTTTCTTGTTAATATCTGCATCATTTAAGAAAAGTTATTAATGGCCTAAAAGATTGAGAAGAGTGCAGTGGACTATGATTCACACGCCCTCATGGAAGGACAGCCTGTGGTTTCCTTCGTATTCCCAAGTGGGTCTTCCCAAGTGTGCTGCCCACTTACAGACGTGTACACACGACTACCACACCTCTGAGAGCACCTTGCCACAGCTTGGGATACATGCCACCTTCTCTAGGGAGCCTTCTCTGATGCCCTCCTTCAGAGGTTGCCCTCATCTCCTCTGAACTCATGGACACACATGTTGGAAGCATTAGGTTGGGGGCTCTTGTGGATTGCTGTATATTAACCAGTAGAGAGCAGATGGTTAGGCCCACCTTGAGGTAGCTTTTTATATGTCATCAATATTATCAGAAACATGACTTTAATTATGTATTCCTAAATCTGTGTGTTTGTTTTTTTTAAATGATACTAAGGGTGCAGCTTGTTCTCAGCAATACTGTTGGTTTGGAAAGTATAACCCTCCCCAGGTCTCATTCTTAGGAAGCCCCCCAAGGGGTGGCCCATGTGGGTGGATGAGTTGGGGTGATGCAGTGGTGAAGCTGCAGAAATCAATAAAGAAAGGGGCAGTGTCTCTTCTTGTGGTTTTAAAAACACTTTTCTTTGTTCATAAAAATACTATTTGTGAAAAAAGATTCCTAAGTAAAATTAAGTGATTTATTTAAATTGATACTCTTTTTACCAAAGATTTCTGATGATTAACTGAAAGAAATGAACATTGCATTAATTTCTAGCATGCAGTTTTTGTTTATAACAGTCATTTCTGTGGGGGGTATGTTTTAGGGCATCATTCAGAAGATAGTGGACAGTCACAAAGTAAAGCACGTGGCCTGCTATGGATTTCGCCTGAGTCACCTGCGGTCAGAGGAGGTTCACTGGCTCCATTTGGATATGGGTGTCTCCAATGTGAGGGAGAAGTATGAACTTGCCCACCCACCAGAGGAGTGGAAGTAAGATTACAAACCTACTTTGGGGTGACTCGGACGTGATTTGTTTTGCATATTAGAAACACACATGAAAGGATGATTTTCTATGTTTGCTTTTCTCACTGATGGTCACTGGGACTCCCGCACACATAGAGGTGACCGGTTCTTGTTGACCAGCGCCCTCTTCTGCACTTCGGTGTAGCCCGTCTCCGGGCACCCCTGGCGCGGGCTTGCCTGAGCCGTCTCACTGCGTTCGTTCTCCTGTGGCGGTCTTGGCCCCTCACCCTCCTCTTGCCAGTGCTGCTCTGTCCAGCCTCTGCTCTGAGCCCTTCCCGAGGCCTAGTGCTGTGACTTCCTGTGTGGCTGGCACCCTTTCGTGCCCGGAAGTGGCCACACCCGATTACCGTATTAACGTGCTACAGAACTCACTCTGTCATGCCCAGTGATCGCAGCTCACCTAAAAGAGTCGGTGTCTGTGTGATGTTCACATACCACACTGATGCTGGGAAGTGATCTCAGTGAAGTCATGCTGACTTTAATGAAACTAAAATCATTCAAGGTGAAATAAAAGAAGTCCTTATAGTTGTCCTTTCTCTGGTTCTCTCCTAATAATTATTTTTCACTTTTCAGTAAACCATGGTGTTTGTAGGAAATTGTACACCTAAAACACTTAATGTTTGCGAGTATAAGGGAGCTCTTCCACAGGAGCCCCTGTTTTTATAGGTAATGCTGCAGAAATAAAGATGATTGTAGTGTAAAGAGGGCATTCAAATGTCAGTTACTTTCACTTCAAGGATCTAAATAGATAAGATTAGACATTTAAAAAGAAAAACATGTTTAGGTGAGTAAATCTTTAGTTGAATAAAAATACTATCCCAATTACAGCTTATCAGAGAAATATAATTTTCAAATTTGTCAAGTAGCTGGAACTGACTTAACAAAATAGTCTGTAAGAATATAGTTTGGTTACTTTTCAACAATGGCTGAAAAAGATTTGACCTCCATCTATTTGGTCAGTTAATTAAGCAAGTGTTTAAAAACTAAGAATAGCTAAAAGTTACCTGAACATATCTCTAGGTATTTTTAATTAAAACAATTCTGTTAACGTTCTGAATTTATGAAACATGTCAGAGGCAGCCTTCGTTATAGCAATAGTCTTAGTCCTCAGTAAATTGTTGAATGCAGATCCCGGGGTATCTAAGCTTTGTTTTCATTCTTTTAAGCCAACTTATTTAACCTTAGTAAAAGGATGTAGGCACTGTTTTATTTAGTGGAGCCTGGATCTTCATAAGGAAGATTTGACTGACGCTCCTCGAATGAGGGGTGGTGAGGATGATGACATTGATGTGTTGTCACCATCGAGTGGCTGTTAGGAGCCAGGCACTGCCAGCTGTGTGCTGTTTATAATTCGTAAACTCTGTATTTCATTCACCCAAACCCAAGGAGGTGAAGACTTGTTATCCTTACTTTGTAGATGAAGACAGAGGCACAAAAAAATGGATTTAAGTTGCATTCACATAGTTTGTGGTACAGTTTCCATTTGGATTTAGCTATCTGACTTCACAGTATGGGTTTTTAAAATTAACATGCCCATCTCAATGGAAATAATGTGATCTTCAAAACTGAGAGTGTAGCTAGGCTTACAAGATGAGTGAAGGTGCATGGGTTGTCAGTAGAGGTGATGAAAGAAGAAAATGTGATCAGAGATACCGGTGATACATGTGTGATATCTTCAGGAGCGTGGGGATTAATACAAACTGTTCTAACATTAGTGGGAATAGGAGGCTGTTAAAATAATCAAGCATACTTGAAAAAGAACAAAACAGAAGTTTTGGAAGTCATTGGATAGATAAAGCAGCAGATTAGACTTAGCTGAACAATTAGTAAACAGGAAGATGGATCTGAGAAAACTTGCCCAAAACATAGCACAGAGATGAACAGATGGAAATTATGAAAGCAGATTTATGTAACATGAAGAATGAGAAGGTCAGCCCTTTTCTAACAGGAACTCTGAAGAAGAAAATAAAAAGAATGAGGAAGAGGAAATAATCTGAAGGGAAAATAGCTGAGAACTTTCTAGAATCAGTGAGTGACAAGAGTCCTTAAATGTAGGATTAACAGAAAAATCTCAAATTGCGTAAATCTAAATGCATACTTTGGCAGATTATAGCAAAATAGTGTATAAAAGAAAATGAAAGGATGTTAAAAACAAGCAGGGAAAAATTGAACTTCTCACAGCATCATCAATGCCAAGAAAATGGTGGCATAATATGTTCAAAGTCATGAGGAAATGTAACTGGCAGTCTGTATTTGTTTGCATGGTTAAATTACCTCAAGAACAGATACCAGTGAGCACTGGCTTCACGAAGGAAAACTAATGATAACAGATGTTTTTACACTAAAAAAAGTAGAGCTCAGTACTGGGTGCAGGTTGGAACAGGGGTGATAGAATAAAGCTTTGTCAGCTAAGTATGAGGGTAACAGCTCCAACATTAGAAGTACAGCTTAAACGGTCATTGGCAAGTAGATACTAGAGAAACGTAGGGATCAAAAAGAAGGAAAGAAACAGAAGCAGCGTGGGGAAGCAAGATGAATAGAAATCACAAGTGAGATGCACAGATGCTAACAGTGGATGATTGTCAGAGGCTACTAGAGTGGATTGAACCATAAAATCAAGCTATCTGCTGTTCACAGGATGTATCCAAGACTGTGACGTTCAAACATTTTTCTTTGACTAGGAGGAAACCATGTGTTTTATTGTGAGATCTAGCACACGTGTATGCCTGTATGTGTGTCTCAGAGCTGTTTATATGTCCCAGACCTACACATTTCACCAGACTATACTCAGCGTTATTATTTACGCTGAGGTCTAACGGTTTTCTCGGCAATGTTCTGTTTTGTTCTACGTTAGTAAAATGAATTAATAAATGAATAGTGAAAAGAATTTTCCTGCCTTCTAATGAGTCCTGACTTTCAATTTGAAAAACTCACATAAAACTTGAGTATAAATATACCAGGCAAATAATAACCAGGAAAAAAGATCAGTATTGTGCTGTTAACACCCTGTGAAATAAATTTTCAGGCAGAGAAGCTTTATTATGGATGTAGAGGGCAACCACGTAACAGTAAAATGCTCATTTCACCAATAATTTAATAAGTATAGAAATAGATGTAGCTCTTAAACTTATAAATTCCTCAAAATATGTAAAGCAGAACTAGTCTTAAAGGAATAAGACTTACCTTTCTAATAATTAAAGGGAAGTACACAAACAATAGTTAGTAAACAGTAGTTTATATTTAACTGTTTTCTCTAATGTAGAAATACAGGATCCTGCACATAACTGTATATTCAGCAACTTAAAAACATGTTTCTAAGTAATTTATGGTTCAAAGGAAAAGGCCCAACCTCCTGACTGCCTGGCTTTAATGGGCTCTGACCCTTCACCGTCCAGTCTGCCCTCTGCAGAACCTCCTGGCTACAGCCATTCACATAGTCCTGTCTAAGTACAGCCGCCCCTCAGTGTCTATGGGTTCCCTGGTTCCACAGCCAGGGAACCAGGCTTCAACCAACTATAGATCCAAAATTCTGGGTGTGAGGGTGGATTCCAGAGAGTTCCAAAAAGCAAAACTTGAACTTGCTGTGCCAGTAACTGGTTACATAGCATTTACATTGTACATTGCATTGTAAATAATCCTGATGCTCTCAAGTGTATGAGAGTTTGTGCAACGTTGTGCAGCTTTCGTGCACAGACTGTACCATTTTACATGAGCATTTCGGGATCTCGGTGTCTGTGGGGTTCTGGGACCAAAGCCCCTGTGGATACCAAGCATGCTTTCTTCACTCAGCCTTCTGGATACCAGACTCTTCTGGTGAAGGTTTTCCTCCTGCTTCATTGACCATCAGTCTTCTCCTGCTGACGTTGATATTTGGGGCTGCTCCACTGACCTCTTCCTAGCCTCCCTAGACTTGCCTTTGGTGTTAAATTCACACTTTACTTGGATAAACTCAGGAAACCAATGGACAGGTTACTACAGTAACCCAGGAAAAAGTCACAGAAGATGATGGACCAGGAGAGTAGTACTTGGAGGAGCGAGAAGCAGCTATACTGAGATACGTTACAAGGTTGAGCTCAGAATTTGCGAACAAATCTTTTAAAATGTGAACATCCAAAGAAATGTGTAAACCATTCCCACTCAGAAATTTCCAGGCGCTACCCCTGGCCCCGACTCACCCGGAGCTCACTCCCGAGTTTGTGGTTGCCTCTTGGTCTTTTCTCCACCTCCTCCACTGCCTTCACTTGAGCAGCTGTGGTCTCTGAAATTTCAGTTTTCATTGGTACTCAGGTTGGGGTCTCATTTGATGGTCTCTTCTCTGTTGCCTGCCTTCTTGTTGAACAGAATCGCTCTTGTCTCATTTCTCTCTTTGCCTTTGTCTTTTCCAGCTTTCCACTTGCTCAGCCTTGGCCACACTGGCTCTTAAACACGCCGAGTGGATTGTGCCTAGTGCCTTTGAACTCGATGCTCAGCTGCTGCATGTGCTGCTCTGCTGCTGCTGGTGTGGCTTGGCCCTCCCCTCGTTAGGGCAGGTGCTCTGCTGTCACCTCCTCCCCGGGCCTTCTCCAGCCTTTCTGTCTGCAGAGCCCCCTGCCTGCCTGGGACAGTCTTTCTCCCTTAGGGCCTCCATCGTATTCACTGCTCTACTGCTGGGTTCTGGTCATGCCTGGGATAAAGTAGGCACCCGGTAAAATACAGTTTAAGTGGAAGTGAATCAGTGATAATGAAATTATCAACTAGGAACCGAATAGTACTACTTAGTAACAGTCTTCTCATGTTAGCTTGCTGCTTACTGGGTGTCAGACATTGTGTGAGAGGCTTGATAACCTGCCCATGGTCACACAGCTTCAGTGGGTGGCAGAGTGGAAACTGGCTTCACGCACCAGCTCTTTCTTCTCCCTGCCTGTGTTCGGTGTGTGACTTACAGGAGACAGAACGTGGAGATCTCCTCCCTCAGTCCGTGAGGGCAGCTGCAGCTCTGGCTTAGTTCTAAGCAGGATGTGAACACTGAAACGAAAGTGCCAGGACTCATCAGAATAACGACGTTAGTTTCTACTCCTGTGAGGTTTTTGAGCGTAGATTTTTATTTTTCACACTATCTGCTATAGCATCTATTCATATTGTCAAGTAAACCTGAGAGCTAAGCTTGTTTAATTGAGTCTTCAGTTCTTCAAATGCCTCTGTAAGCACGTACAGCACACATTTGGTAGTAACTGTCTCAGGCAGGGTGGCCCTACAGAGTTGTCACGCCATGTCATCGGGGAAGGGAAGGGCTGGTTTCATACATGTCCTCATAGGAAGAGGAACAACAGAATTAGATCCTGCCTTGAGCAATACACAGAAGTCCACCTGAGGTGGTGGATCGAGTTTTTAAAAAAAGTTTACTGAAAACATATAGTGAATGTGTCTTTAATGGGACATACAGTGAATGTGTCTTTGGCCTTAGAGCAGGAAGATTTTCTTAATACCCCAAAAATGTTCATTCTTAAAAGATGAGAATAGCAAATTTGCCCTTTATGAGATGAAAACATTCTGTATATCAAAAGATGTATTTTTAGAAAGTGAAGAAAGGACAATTCCTCAGTGTTCCAGTGGTTTAGCTGCTTTTACTGCTGATGGTCTGGGTTCAATCCCTGGTTGCGGAACTAAGATCCCACAAGTTATGAGGTGTGGCCAAAAGGAAAAATGCAGAAACAAGTTGCAATTTGTATAATTGACAGAAGATGGTGTCAGGAGTTCTGCTGATAAATATAAGGATCGTAAATTCCTCAACAAATGGGCAAGAAACATGAAGGTATTTTCATATAAGGATAGACAGGTTTGACCTGTCATCACAGGAAGACACCGTCAGCTTCCTTAGTGCTCAGGGAGGTATGAATCTGGACCAGTAGATTCCATCTACACTGTTTGGTTGACAAAAAGTATTAATAAGTTGTCCAAAAGTATTAATAGCGGGAAAGGTTAAGGATCTGATGATGATACTGAAACGCCAGTCTTGGTGCTCAGCGCACTGTGAAGCCAAACAAACTGAAACGTCAAAGAGTTTGCAGCAGAGGAAGGCGTATTGAGGGTGATGCAAGGAGATGGGTGGCTCGAGCCTTTAAAACCCCAAGCTCTACGAGAGCTTTCAGCAAAGCTGTTTTCTAGGAAAGGTGAGGGAGGGGCGGGGCTAGCTGTTGGAAACTGCTAGGGGTCAGAGCCTTTGTTCCTAAGGTCAGGTCATGGCGAGGTAACGATGCTCCTGTGAGTCCTCACCAAACGAATGTTATTCTCTGTTCTGACAAGGGCCAGTCCCCAAGCACAGCCTTCCCTCTCCGAGGTCCAGTTCTGGCTAAGTGGAGGTGAGCCCAGCTGGTGGCTCCCTCAGGGCCAGGCCCCCACACCCTGCCCAGCTGTCATCACTGAGGGAGCCAGGTGCCCAGGACCCAAAGGGCCCTCAGGCTCCTCAGGCCACCCAAACAGGCAGGGAGGGGCAGGTCCTGCAGACTGTTGCGGAGGCAGGGATCGGGGAGAGGGTTGCTGCCACCTCAAGGCCTGGGCCCGGCCAGTGGGTGTCCTTGACGAGGGCTCTGGAACCCTGTAGGACACAGCCTGTGGCCTGCCCCCTGGGCCCCCTAGCTCACCATCTGGTGCTGACCAGTGGCTGAGCGGGACCACTAAGTCACTCACTGACCGTTGGTTGCCTGGGCAGGGGCCCGCTGAAGCACTGACCGATGGCTGAGCTGGACCTCTTGAGGTCGCTCACTGACCACTGGTTGCCTGGGCAGGGGCCCGCTGAAGCACTGACCGACGGCTGAGCTGGACCTCTTGAGGTCGCTCACTGACCATTGGTTGCCTGGGCAGGGGCCCACTGAAGCACTGACCGTTGGCTGAGCGGGACCTCTTGAAGTCGCTCACTGATCGTTGGTTGCCTGGGAAGGGGCCATGTAGTACCAACCAAAGGCTGAGCAGTACCGCTAACAGTCCCTGACTAACGGTTAGTCACCTGGGCAGGGGTCCACGGAAGCACTGACTGATGGCTGAGCGGGGCCAGTAACCGTTGCCTGAAAGCAGGCGCAGAGTAGCATCAGGCACCACAGCTGCGTGCTCAGGACTGTGCGTGGCTGCGCTAAGTCCAATTCAAGATCTTGCCTGCAGCTTAGCCTCCGCATGACATGGCCTCGGTCCTGCTGTTGCACTTCAGGTTCTGTCCTTGAGAGACTTGCGTTTCTATACTAGGCTGGAGACCCGAGGACGTTCATGGAATAGCCAGTGACAGAATATTCACAGTGGAATGTTGCACGAGTCAGAATGAGGAAAGCATCGAGACCTGCAACTCTGGATGAAATTTAGCCAGGTGACAGTGTGTGATAAAAGGCAGTCCCGGGGCAATGCTGTGGATGCAATTAAATACTGTTGAATTGCACACTTTAAAATGGTTGCTTTGGGGGGAGTTAGGGATTCCATTTGGCTTGTGAGAGCTTAGTTCCCCGACCAGGGATTGAACCTGGACTCTGGCAGTGAAAGGCCCAAGTCCTAACCACTGGGCCGCCAGGGAATTCTCTGAAATGGTTGCTTTTTATGTGAATTTTACCTCAGTTAAAAAACAAAAAGTAAGTCCCAGAGGATGACATACAGCATCGTATACAAGTAAAAAGCAAAATAAACATAAAAGAATATTGTTGGGAACACATGAGGTGGGTGAGACAATATGGGACATGTAGATACAGGGTCAGGAGGAGATGGTCAGTCCAGGGCTTCTGCGGGAACCGCGCCTAGCCTCCAGCCTCATAAGGAGCCTGTGCGGAGCCTCAGGTCTGCGGCAGAGCCCACAGCCCCTGCGCTGCACGCACCCTGCTTCCTTCCCAGTCTGCTCGCCTGGGCCCGGGGTCCTGGGAGATCCCGGTTGAGTAGGTGGTGTTTGCTAGGCTCTGGAGTCAGCCACAGAAGTTTGAATACAATGCCCTTCCTAGTTTGTCGTGTAGCCAAAAGTGCCACACAGTTTTGAGAGCTTTACCCCAAGCAGATTTAAACTTTAAAGTTTTGTACCTAGATAATTGAATTCTAGCTAGCTAAATTTTGGTGTTCTGAAAGCACTTACACCGAGTGGTCTGAATTCTGAGCAGGTTAATCAGATATAAACAGCCTGGTCCTTTTGGTGTGGGATTCAGGGCTTTGAGAGCCAGGCCTGAGAGGAGGCTCTGTTGGTCTTTGTGAGAGAACTGTGGGGCTTCTGCAGAGCGAGTGAAAAAGAAAGTCCTTTTCTTTGTTATCAGATGTGGTTCACATTCTCCTGTTCACAGCCGATGAACAGCTCCTCGATCTGCAGAGACATGATTCTTTTTTCAGACCTTTTGCAGGAGGAAAAAAGTCCTTTATTTAGAGGAAAGGTATCTTTTTTTCATAGATGACAAAAGAAAATGACTAATGATAGCTGAGGAAGTTTTAGATTGTATTTTGATAGTTTTCTGTTTTATCTTGAAATGACATTATCTGTACATATACCTTAATTTGAAAGGCTAGTTTTTCATTATGATACTGAAATCAACAAGAATTCTTTAGAATATTTAAATCAGTAAGACAGTAAATAGAAGAACATTCTGACAAGTTTGGAAGTGACACCTTTTAGAAAACAGGATGGACTTCCAAATTTGCTGATTAATTAAACGTTTACTGGATACATCTGCACCAGACACAGCACAAAAATGAACAGATTTCTGGCTGGTCTGTGGCTACAAAAAGCTGATGTTCGTTGACCAGGCTGGTTTAAAACTGGCTCTGGTGGGTATTTTGTTAACACAGCTATAGGACAGTCAGTCTTAAGTTTGTGAGAATTTATTTTTATTCTCAACGTGTTAGCAAAAAGTTGCAAAAACAGTACACAGAAATCCTGTGTACCCTTCAGCCTTCCTCCCCTAAGTGTTAAAACCTTAGTTAAGTACAGTTCAGTTATTGAAACTGGGACCTTAACGTTGCTGCCGTAGTGCTAACTGATCCCCAGATGTCATCAGGGTTCAGGGTGTCCATCTTCCAGCCTGGGATCCCCACCAGAGCATCGTGCCCCTCTGTGTCCTGTTGCCTTGGTCCCTCTGATCTGCGGCAGGTCCTCAGGCTGTCTCTGTCTGTCGCGACCTTGGCCCTTTTGAAGTGCACTGGCTGGTGGTTGTGCTGTTTTCTTCAGCTTGGGTTTGTTTGGTGGTTTTTTTCCCCCCATGATTATATTGAGTTTAAGCATTTGGGGAAGAGCACCATAGTCAAGCTATTGTGTTCACTTAGCATTTTATCAGTGACTCTTTGATGATGATAAGATTCATTTTACTGGGCCTCCCTGGTGGCTCAGAGGTTAAAGCGTCTGCCTGGAATGCGGGAGACGCGGGTTCAATCCCTGGGTCAGGAAGATCCCCTGGAGAAAAATGGCAACCCACTCCAGTACTCTTGCCTAGAGAATTCCATGGAAGGAGGAGCCTAGTAGGCTACAGTCCATGGGGTCACAGAGTTGGACACGACTGAGCGACTTCACTTTAACTTGGATCATTTGATTTAAGGTGGTGGCCAGGTTTCTCTGCTAGAAGGTTGTTTTCCCCCCTCTTTGTAATTAAGTGATATCTTCTGAGAAAATAGAGACTCTGCAGTTTCTCTCTCATTGTATTTTTGCCTACTCAACATCATTGATGATTCTTCTTTGCAGTATTTATTAGTGTAAATTCTGCCAAATGGTGAATTTCTATTTCTGTCCTCCCTTCTAGGCTTTTAAAATGGGAAGTCTGTGTAAGAAGAGCTGCCCACATCCCACTGTTTGCAAGGGTCATCTGCGTAGTTTCCTGAAATTGTACTTTTGTTTATTTCACTACACACAGTCTGACTAGCTAAGCCTTCTCAGTATCAGGGTTATCTGAATATTCATCCAACTCAACTTTCAAAACCATTTCCTACTCCTCCCCATCATTAGTTCATTAGTGAACTAATGGGTATCTTGGTGCTTACAGTTGGAGATAAGACTGAGGAAGTTAGGCGTTAGCGGCATCAGTGGTAATATATTAATTTAGGCAACAGAGGATGAGATGGTTGGATGGCATCTCTGACTCAATGAACTTGAATTTGAGCAAACTACGGGAGATAGTGAAGGACAGGGAAGCCTGGCGTGCTGCAGTTCATGGGGTCGCAAAGAATCTGACACGACTTAAGTGACTGAACAATAACAATTACTTAGAAGCAGAAACGAAAGGATGATCTTACCTGGGGCGTGTTGTAGTTAGCTGCTGTTCAGAAATCATGGAGTGGCCTAGAGCAGAGACGTGGAAATGTTTATCAGGACATAGCCAGGCTCTTAGAATAGTAGCAGAAGTTTCACTATGAGGAAAATGGAGAGTTTCCTGGAGGAGAAGGGAGAGGGGATGCTGGCGCGGCTGGGCCAGGACGCTGTGGGCGCCAGGCATGGGGTTTAAGGACTGGGGCGAGGTGACTGGACTGGAATTGAACTCAGAGACTTGAGCGGAGTTCCAGTAGGGCTGTGAGGGAGGAAATGCTAGATTGTAGTGGATTGAAGCAGGGAACAGGAAACCCCATCACAATCTAGAGACCTTGCCCAACCCCACAAGCAAGACCCAACCCACATACACTCCTCTCTGTTCTAAGCATAGGTGTCTTCTCTTAGGTTCATGCTGCCTCTGGGCCTTCAGGTGTGTTTCTGCTGAAGTGGAATCCCAGGGCTGCCTGTTAACAGCTGTGGGACCTTGGCTATTACCGGATGTCCTCAAAGTCTGGTCTCCCCCATCTAGGAAGATGGGGTGAACTGGGCACCTGGTCACTATTACCAGTCCCTTCCTGACCTCCTTGTGGCCCTGTTGTCTGCTCTTCACAGCCCACCTGGCTGGGCACCAGGACTGTGCTGTTACTGCTCTGGCCACAGTGCCCCGGGCCCCCTTTCCCACCAGGACGAGCCCCGGATTGTGACCAGCGGGGTCTTGTGTGGCCTGCCTGCCTCTGTTCCCCACCTCCCTGAAGCCCTTTTACTCACGGGCTGCGGCTGCATTCCTCCAGGCGGCCTCTGGCTGCAGGGCATGTACTTGTTTTCTTCCTGCTGTTTCTGCCCTGCTTCCTTCCTATCTTCCTTTAGATCTGTGTTCAGGTGTCCTGAGTCGGCCTGCATCCCTGGCTCCCTTTACAGAATGTTGCTTCGTCATCTGTTACTCCCCTTACCTTGCTTTTGTCTTTATCACATTACCACCTCAGAGATACTTAATGTATCTGCTGTCTGGCTGCCACCACAAAAATAGAAATTTTCTGAAGGCTGGTACTTCCTGCCTGTTTTATTCACCAGTGTCTTCCACTCTGGAATTGCATCTGTAGATGACTGGTGCCGAAATATTTGTTGAATAATGGCTAATACGGTGGATCAGCCGTCGAGACGGCTGTGATGTGTGCAGTGACAGCCCTTCACTTCTCCCAGCGTCCTGATGAGGGCTTCTCTGACGGTTCAGTTGGTAAAGAATCCATCCACCTGCAATGCAGGAGACCCCGGTTCAATCCCCGGGTAGGGCAGATCCACCAGAGAAGGGAATCGCTCCCCACTCCAGTGGCCTGGAGAATTCCATGGGCTCTGTGTAGTCCATGGGGTCGCAAAGAGTCAGGTGAGGAAATTGAGGCACAGAGAAGTGATGGCAGACAGCGAACAAGGGGTGGAGCCAGAACCCAGGCGCAGGTGGTCTTGATGCAGAGCTTTCTTTCTGCTTCTCCTGGGGGTTGTTGCTGATGAAAAGAGGTCATCTGGTTAAAATGCTTGTCACGACTTCTGTGACATCCCGAGTAGTCCCTGAACATTATTTGATATCATCATCATCGTCGTCGGGGTGATGTTAAGAGCCTGGACGTGTAGCCAGGCTGCCAAATGTTTAGCAGGCCAAAACAGACTGCCAGTTTTTTGTTTTTTGGTTTTTTTTTTCTTTAATCATTAAAATGGGGCAATGTTAATACCAAAGTCTCCTGCAGCCTGTTGATCCTAGAGCTTCCAGCCTGGAAACTGGCTGCCTACTGCTTATTCTTGCTGAGTGTCATTCTCCTACTCTGCTGAATATGAATAATTATGCTCTTGTTCTCTGATCATTATGTCGATTAAGAGAAATGGTGCCTGTATGGTGCATGCTAAGTCCTAAACTCAAAATGAAATTATTTTGCTTCTATCAACAGTTGTCCAATGAGAATGTCTGCAGAAAGTTATTGAACTCCTTCTGAGATTCAAAGTACAGTGGAACTTTATTGTTTGACAGTTGTATATTTTAATAAGATAGACCCTTGAAAATCTCAGCAAAACTTGTGTATGTGTACCTTGCATTGAACTACCCTTAACTGAACCAAAAGAATTGTATCGACTCCTTTGCGTTCTTTTCCTCATGAGCTTAATACAATTTTAAAAGATCAATTTATGAAATTTTTAGAAAAAAAATCTCTATGACTTTTGTGTAAGCAAATATTTTATAAACAAAACACTAAAAGAATTTACTGAAAAGAAAAAGATAAATAGGACTGCATAAAAACAAAAGATGCCATTAAAATTAGAAGATTTAAAAAATAGGTTTTAAAATTATCGTTAAAATAGTGAAAGGCAAGCCGTAGAGTGGGAGAAGATATATCTTCACTAAGTCTAACAAAGGCCTCACATCCAAAATTTGTAAAGAATACCTACCAATCAGTGGGGTGGGGTGGGACAGACAGCTCAGTAGAAACAAAGGACAGAAGGTCTAACAGACACTTCACTAAAGAAGATAAAATGGCCAGCTGCCAGAGACATGCCCATTCTTGTTATTCATCAAGGAAGTACTGATTAAAGCGAGTGTGCACTCCTGCAGTGAACATTAGGGTGACTAACATGAAAAGGTTGGACGTGCAAGTAGAGGTGAGGAGTGTGGCACTAGAGCGCCCGTGCGGCTCCTGCGCGTGGAAGTGGAGTGTGCGCTGCTGCAGCCCCGTAGCTTGTTTTCGGTCATGTCTGCTCTGGACAGTGTGTGTGCATGTTGTGATCCAGTGATGTACCCCCAGCAGAGGTGCGCACGTGCTTGTGAGAGTGCATACGGGTGGACACACAGATACGTACAGAATGAGGCACAGAGAGAGCGCTCTGGTGAAATTTGTTTTGGTCATTCTTGAGGTTTGGCTTCCTGAGAAAAATTGCGTTTTAGAGGACTATAAAAACTGTTCATAGCATTATTCCTCACAGCCCCGAGGTGGAAACCACTCAACAGCCTTCAGGGTAACGTGGATGAGTCACTGGGGTGTGTTGCCCAGTGCAGGGCCGAAGAGACAGAGTAGCCTCCTGAAAGGAGCCAGACACATCCTGTGTGACTCCAGGCAGGCAGAGCTGCCTTCCCAGTGCAGAACGTGATGTTGCCCTTGGGCGGTGGGGCTGGAGGGCCTTCTGGGCGCCCTCTGGGTATCTCATCAGGTTCTGTCTCCTGCAGGAACCTCGGGCTGTAGCGCACTCACATGCACATTTTATTTTTTTATTTTTTGCAGCAAAAGGAAACATTTACAGATTATATTTAAACTTATTTTTAGAATAATATTTCGGTAATTGGCAGTGCCATACTCAATATTGTTTGGACTGTGAAGAAGAAATGACTTATTTCTAATTGTTTTCCTTTGTTAATTATTTTTTAGATATGAATTGAGAATTCGTTATTTGCCAAAAGGATTTCTAAACCAGTTTACTGAAGACAAGCCAACTTTGAATTTCTTCTATCAACAGGTATAGAAGAGAGCTTTATTACATTTTTTTCCTTTGTTTCTTTGCATCCTGTTTATTTCATGGTTTTATTTTAGAACTAGATTAAGCCTAACATTTGGGAGAATATGAATTTGTCACTGTATGGCAGTGAGATTCTTATACCTCGTAAGAAATTAGGAGTTTTTGTTACTTTGTGAATTTTTGTATGCTTGGGCAAATCTTAAGACTTATTTTAAGTAGAAACAGTAAGTCCTAAGTGATACAACCTTTGCTCTGTCTTTAATTCAAGTATACTTATCGTGCCTGAATATCAACAAACTTGTCAGATGTTTATCCAAAGCCAACTGTTCCCATATAATTTCAGTAGCAGTTTGTGTAAAACCAGAAGTGACTTTTTAAACTAAAAGTAGCTTTCTTACTACCCATAAGGGTAGATAATACATGCATGTGGCATAGATTCTAGATTCTCTGTAAGGTTTTAGTTAGACAGTAAATACATGTGGCATAAATTCTGAATTCTCCATCTAGTGGGCTTCCTGTAAACAGTTCTTTGTGTTCGGTCCTATAAGCACAAGTGATGTGACATACCTTGGAGGGGTGCTGACCCAGGGGAGGTGTCGAAATGTCATCTAAGGAACTTTGTAGCTGAGGAGGAGATGAACTTTATAAAACACAGTACATTGAAATCTGTGCTAAAGTGGTTTGAAAGGAAATGGGTGAGAGAGCCGGGACCACACCGTGTAAGGAGCAGGTTTTAGGTTCTCTCCTGCAGATTGTTGAGAGTATTTAAAGAATTTAAGTAAGGAATGTCTTGATCGGAATTTTTTTTGAAAAAATAAGCCCACCCTAATGAGGTGGCAGTACTCGGGGTGGATTGGATCTTAAAAAGGCTGCGAGCAAGTTGGGGGCTCTTTAGCTGTGTAGGCAAGAAGTTAGAAAGTTGGGAGGTAGAACGGTGTGGTAGTAAGCAGATTTAGTGGGTGGATTTGATGGACTCAGAGACTGAACAAACTGGAGCAGGAAAGTGAGGAAGGAAGAGGTTGATGGGCTTAGATAGGCGACATACTTCTATTCTTCTCTCTTGTAGATGATTTGAATTACTGGTGTAATTTCTTTGAAAAAGAAATCCACCCACTTAAGACATCTGTGACTGCTTTAGTGACATTGATTCCAGGATGCCTCAGACGGGCCTAAATAGCTCTCAGTTATTCCTTTTTATAATTTCTAGGCTAACCTGAAAGTCAGCAACGTTTTTGTTCCTTTCACACTGTTACTAGGTTGTCCTAGTTTTTCCTTTCAGAAGCCCTTGCTTCTATGTATATGATTAAAAGCTAGCACCCGCGCTGGCCTATCCCAGATTTTCCCTTACTGATGGGACGTGCTCAGTGCAGTCTCTGTGACTCAGGTGAGTGGTCCCTGTAAAGCCCAAGGGGTGTGAGGCGTCTTGGAGGTGTGCTGTGCTGGTCATACACGTCACAGCTCCATGGTGCCAGGTGCCTCCATGAGTTTCTTCACAGGGGGTATATAACACCTCCGAAGAGAGTCTTTATGTTGATGAAATGAGACACTACTGTCTGCCACCCTGGAATTTCGGCCTGTAGACAGGACCCAGCTGTGAGGACTCAGCACATCACGTGTGAGTCCCTATCTGGGTGTGCGCAGCTTGCTGTGGGATGGGACACACCTCGTCCTGCCCGTGTTCTCTGCATGCACCCCTTCCCGCCCCGCCACCCCCTCTGCTTTCATCCATTCCTAGAGTTTCCCTTCAGCCTGAAGTGAAGTCGCTCAGTCGTGTCCAACTCTTTGCGACCCCATGGACTATGCAGCCTGTGAAATTCTCCAGGCCAGAATACTGGAGTGTGGGTAGCCTTTCCCTTCTCCAGGGGATCTTCCCAACCCAGGGATTGAACCCAGGTCTTCTGCATTGTGGGCAGATTCCTTACTAGCTGAGCCACAGGGAAACCCAAGAATACTGGAGTAGGTAGCCTATGCCTTCTGCAGCAGATCTTCCCGACTCAGGTATTGAACCACGGTCTCCCTTGTTGCAGGCGGATTCTTTACCAACTGAGCTATCCTGTAGCTATCCTGAAATGCGGGAGACCTGGTTTCGATCCCTGGGTTGGGAAGATCCCCTGGAGAAGGGAACGGCTACCCACTCCAGTATTCTGCCCTGGAGAATTCCATGGACTGTATGGTCCATGGGCTCACAAATAATAATTAGTGAGTTTTCACTAATTATTATTTCACTTTCATCCTAATAATTAGTCTAGTCCCAGGTGGCTCAGGTGGTAAAGAATCTGCCTGCAGTGCAGGAGACCTGGGTTCAGTCCCTGGGTTGGGAAGATCCTGAGAATTTCTTTTGTTTCCTGTATGCTTTTATAATGTCCTACCAAGTACCAAGTACCTATGATTTAAAGGAAAATAGAAGTGTAGTCATAGTAACGTCCCTTTCCTGTGTTGATGACTGGTGTTACTGCTCATCTCGGCTCATGTATCAGGTTTAACTGACGCTATATGGGGCCAGGTAGATATCCCAGAATTACCAAGAGGGAAGAAAAAAGAAAAATGCTATGATTTGTCGGAACTAATGAATTGGCAAGAATACCAAGAGCTTTAAATAGGTTCAGATTTGTATGTGACACCGTTGACATTGACAGTTTTGTAAGTTAAGTTGCATACTGGCAGTTTCATAAGATTGGAACTAATAATTGAACTTTGGGGGATTCATTCTAAAGAAATAAGATGCACCTGTGTGCATATGTGCAAGGGTGCTGTTGGTACATGTCAGTAACAAACAGGAACTCGGGACCATTGTGCGGCCTGTGCTGGCTCTTACCACAGTGGCATGTTTTCATGCATGTGTTTTATGAACCTGCTATTTTATTGAACTTCACTTGTGGGAATCTTTAGGGTCTACACTGGGAAATAGTGAACACTTCTGATTGTGTTCTGTTATTGTGTTTTACAAGAGTTCAGTTTATTTCAGTTCAGTTCATTCGCTCAGTCATGCCTGACTCTTTCTGACCCCATGGACTGCAGCACACCAGGCCTCCCTGTCCATCCCAGAGTTTCCTCAAACTCGTGTCTGTTGAGTCGATGATGCCATCCAACCATCTCGTCCTCAGTCATCCCCTTCTCCTCCCACCTTCAATCTTTCCCAGCATTAGTCTTTTCAAATGCGTCAGTTCTTCACATCAGGTGGCCAGAGTATTGGAGTTTCACCTTCAACATCAGTCCTTCTAGTGAATATTCAGGACTGATCTCCTTTAGGATGGACTGGTTGGATCTCCGTGCAGTCCAAGGGACTCTCAAGAGTCTTCTCCAACACCACAGTTCAAAAGCATCAATTCTTCAGCACTCTGCTTTCTTTATAGTCCAGCTCTCACATCCATACATGACTACTGGAAAAACCATAGCCTTGACTAGATGGCCCTTTGTTGGCAAACTAATATCTCTGCTTTTTAATATGCTGTCTAGGTTGGTCATAACTTTTCTTCCAGGGAGCAAGTGTCTCTTAATTTCATGGCTGCATTCACCATCTGCAGTGATTTTGGAGCCCCCAAAAATAAAGTCTGTTACTGTTTCCATTGTTTCCCTATCTGTTTACCATGAAGTGATGGGACCAGATGCCATGATCTTGGTTTTCTGAATGTTGAGTTTTAAGTCAACTTTTTCACTCTCCTCTTTCACTTTCATCAAGAGGCTCTTTAGTTCTTTTTCATTTTCTGCCATAAGGGTGGTGTCATCTGCATTTCTGAGGGTATTGATATTTCTCCCGCCAATCTTGATTCCAGCTTGTGCTTTATCCAGCCCAGTGTTTCTTATGATGTACTCTGCATATAAGTTAAATAAGCAGGATGACAATATACAGTCTTGATGTACTCCTTTCCTGATTTGGAACCAGTCTTTTGTTCCATGTCCAGTTCTAACTGTTGCTTCCTGACCTGCATACAGGTTTCTCAAGAGGCAGGTCAGGTGGTCTGGTTTATTTTATTATTTATTATTATTATTTTTTTTATTATTTTGGCTCTTTTAACAGAATAGAAAGAAAAGAATTTTGTTTAGATTTCCTCCGTATCAGTTCCATCCCATGAAAGAGAAAGAAAGCTTCTAATAAACTACTGTAATTTTGTTATTCCTGTTTTGAAGCCTCGCCTAAGCCCCTGCTCATCACGCCCCTTACTTTGGGTGGAGTCATGAGGAAATCGACATGTCAGTGGCCTAGGGTGCTGCTTCCCTGGTGGGAGATTGGTCTGTGGATGCACATGGTTACATTTAAAGATGTTCTAAATGTGACTACAAGTGAGATATGTCATAAATGAGCCACTATGTGTTTTGACCCATTTTAGAACATTCTGAAAGATATTAATCAGCACACTCTAAAAATAAACTAGAATCTTGTTATAACCCTATTCACTGTAGAGCAGGAGTCTGAAAAAATAAGTTTTCTTGGCTGCCCGGCGTGGCATACGGGATCTTAGTGTGGACTCCTAACCCCACCAGAGATTCTCTGATTTTTTAATTGTTTATTCCTAAACAAATAATTTTGTAATGCCAAAGCTAATGACTTATTATAAAGCACAAAAAGTATGTTTTGCCTTGAGTTTGAGTTTTTCCTTTGCCATATAACATTTTATTCTTCTTTATCTCTCTAACTTGTTAAAAGTGTATTTGACTGGCAACCTTTTGCAAATCGTGGTGGCCATTAGTTTGAAGGGCCATGTCCCCATTCGGTCAAGAAGTTGTTATATTAACTAGGTTTGCATCAACAATGCTGAAGTCATGTGGGACCCATTTGGCTCCACTGACACTTTGAGCTTCTGAGATGCCTTCGTCTGTTGTCACTGTTTCTTCCTACCAGTATGTTAAGATTTAAAATGAGTGTATCCATCTAGTGGCTCTTAGAAAGCATTAAATGTAACAGAACTCATGGCTTATTTGGCAAGAAGAGTTGCAGTGGGAAGCTTTATGGTAACTTTATGGCTTAGAACCTAAACTGCAGAAAGGTGTGAGGGCCCAAGACACACTTATTTTTTGTTGATCAACCTTTCTGTTATTTTTACTCCAATTTTTAGTTTTTACACATTTTTATTCAGATAACTGTCAGAAATGATTTCGTTAACTGTACTTTCTTGGGTGTAAAGCTTTCTGTCAGTTTAAACGTTTTGAAATGGCAGCTCCAAGTGGGAAATTTTAGTTTAAAATGTGAAATTTTCAGTGTGGGAATTATCAGCTGTCCTGTTCCAGAAAGAAGTTAAAATTAAATCGAAGTCTAAGTCTGACTCATTAGAAGATGTATTTTCTGTACATCTTTGCTGCTGCTAAGTCGCTTCAGTCGTGTCCAACTCTGTGCGACCCCGTAGACGGCAGCCCATCAGGCTCCTCGTCCCTGGGATTCTCCAGGCCAAGAATACTAGAGTGGGTAGCCATTTCCTTCTCCAATGCATGAAAGTGAAAGATGAACGTCTTTAAGTAGATATAATAACGTACGTTTTTTTCCTGTTTTTCCGCTGTTGTATGTTTTTGGTGATTCAGAAAGTTCATTGCTGTCGTTAGGTAAACTCTGTCATGCTTATATTGGGTTGGCCGAAAGGCTCATTTGGTTTTTTCCGTAAGATGGCTCTAGTAGCACTTAGTAGTCTTTAACTTCATTCGAAAAAATTTTGTTATATTTTATGTGACGGCTATCATATCAGCATGCATTTAAAAAAAGATAGCCAAGTTGGTGAATTTTTGTTTACCCATTTTAATATTGAATATGGAAGAAAAAAAGCAACACTTTTTAGCATGCTATGCTTTATTATTTCAAGAAAGGTAAAAATGCAACTGAAATGCAGAAAAAAAATTTGTTCAGCTTCTGGAGAAGGTGCTGTGTCTGATTGAAAGTGTCACAAGTGGCTTGTGAAGTTTCTTGCTAGAGGTTTCTCGCTGGACAATGTTCCACGGTCGAGTAGACCAGTTGAAGTTGATAGTGATTAAATCGAGACATTATTTGAGAGCAATCAATGTTATACCACATGGGAGTTAGCTAGCATACTCAAAATATCCAAATAAAGCATTTAAAGTCAGTTGTACCTGGTCAGTTACGTTCATCACTTGGTGTTCAGGTTCCACATAAATTAAGCGAAAGTAACCTCCTTGACCGTGTTTCCACGTGCAATTCCCTCCATGTAATGAAAAGTGTTCCATTTTTAAAACAAATTGTGATGGGTGATGAAAAGTAGACACTGTACAATAATGTGGAATGGACAAGATCGTGGGGCACACGCAATGAAACATCATCAACCACACTAAAGGCCAGTCTTCATCTAAAGAAGGTGATGTTTTATATATATGGTGGAATTAGAAGGGAGACTTCTGTTATGAGCTTCTTCAAGAAAACCAAATAATTAATTCCAACAAGTACTACTCCTAGTTAGACCAACTGAAAGCAGCATTGGACAAAAAGCAACCAGAATTAGTCAACAGAAAACGCATAATCTTCCATCAGGGTAACATAAGACTGCATGTTTCTTAATGACCAGGCAAAAACTGTTACAGCTTGGCTGAGAAGTTCTCATTCATCTGCCGTATTCAGCAGACATTGCATTTCCATTGATTTCCATTTATTTCAGCCTTTACAAAATTCCCTTATTGGAAAAAATTTTAATTCCCTGAAAGACTATAAAAGGCACCTGGAACAGTTCTTTGAGCAAAAAGATAAAAAGTTTTGGGAAGATGAAATTATGAGGTTGCTTGAAAAATGGCAGAAGTTTGTGAAATAAATGGGTGAATATGCTGTTGGATGAAGTTCTTGGTGAGAATGAAAATGTGTCGTTTAGTTTTCGTTTAAAACTGAAGCACTTTTTTGGCCAACCCAATACTATCCAACCCATATTTTTTTATCTTTTCTATATATAAGACTTTACAAATAGGAAGCAGAAATGATTATTTGGTCAGTCACTCTCCCCTGCTGATATTTTTAGCTTGCCTTTTGAACAAATACCTATTATTAATAAATGCTATGTGAAATGACTTAGTGAGTTGTTGAAAAAGCATTTGACTTATAAGATAGCATAATTCTTTATATTTTTTTAAAGCTTATGTTTGGAAGAGAAAGATCAAAGAGTTTGTTTTAGTTGAGAACTGCCTTTGGGTTCCTTTTGTACACAGACTCTCCACTCTGCGAACTGGCAGAACACAGGCAGGAGTGCTTGAGGGTCGAGCCAAGTTGGCTGACGACCTGGGATCACTCAGGTGGGGTAGCATATAAATGGTTATGTGCAGCGGGCAGTAATGGTTATATACACGTTTCTCTGCCCTCAGCCCCATCTTCTTTACACAGACTACTGAGGACTTTCAGGTCTATGCGATAAATTTATGTAGCTGACAACGCATTCAGAAGAGACCAAAATAAGACCAAAAGGTCTCGTGAGACCAAAGTAAGACCAAAAAAATCTCAAAAGCCAAAGCATTGATGTGGCACATGGAATAAATTATGGAGTAATTTAGGATTCGAATTTTTTATTAGTGATGTGAGAAGTTTTTATATTAAAACCTGTGCTTGATTAGATGAAAAAGCTCATAAATGTAAATATAATACTTGCCCCCAGAAGGAAGTACAGATACATCCTATTTTTTAAGTAGGAAATTGACATCAACATGGAAACAATTTAATATAGTAAACAACTTTCAGAGGTCTTTGCTTGGAAAAAACTTGCAAATTTGCTGTATTTGGAGTTTGTAAACATAGTAATCCGTGGTATAAGAGGAGAACACGATGGAAAGCGAGTGGTAAGATGGAGTAGGAGGTGCGTGTGAAGCCATTGTGTTAGACTCTGGGCTACCGGGGCGATGCGCTGTGGTCCTCACTGGTCATTGATCTTCCTTCTGGTGGAGAATGTCTGCACTTTCTCAGAGTTCCCAAGAAGGTGTAGGTACACACTGCAGCTTGAATAGTGAGGGTCAGTGGATGGGTTTTGAGTTTTAACTTTACTGCTTGCTGTGTGACCTTGAGTACATTAATTTTGAGTAATTAAGTTTTCTGGTCTTCATGTATAAAATAGGACCGAAGCCTGTCTTAAGGAAGAGTCATTGTACAGACTACAAATAATGTATCTAAAACAGCGTACCAGCTAGCCCCTGAATAATACAGTACCTCTGCTCTCACCGTCAGTCTTTCTAGGCCCTTTCTAAGGCTCTAAATTGGGGATTATAGTACTGTCCTGCTCACCGTGATGCTTTGAAGATTAAATGAGAGTCATACATAAATCTGTCTGACGTGGCAATGAGTATATTTACTCGAAGCAACTATATACACACACATGTAAATCTTCAATAAATTGCACTTATTTCACAAAAGAAAGCAATGAATTCTGCCGGTAGTTAGTAGGAGGTGAAAGTTAGTCAAGAATTGTTTTGTAAAGAAATGAGCACTGAGTGTTAAAAACCCTACATCTTGCATAAATTTTCACGAGCACAGCATCAGGTCGTGATGTGCACAGTGGTTCAGAGAACATGCCCTCTGGAGCCTGGGGGAGGGGGAGGCTCTGCTGAGACAGCTCATTCCACGTGGATCAGCACGCCTTGCAGAGAACACAGACACAAACGGACCTCAGGCCGTGGGCACGCAGCTCTCAGTCAAGAGTAGAAGGTCGTTGGTGTAGGAAAAACAACTCTCAGATGTTTCAAGTCATGTTTGTACATAAAGGGGTTTTCCATAAAGATGGTTAAAGTAATATTCCCTCTGTTTCTTTTTTGCAGCTAATATGAGTGTGGTTTTGATGAATGAATAAAACTTGGGATCACACTTTCCCACCTTTGAGTACCGTTTAAAAGTCCTAGTAGTTAATCTTAAGGCAGTTTTGTAACCGTGTTTTCTTCAATGTGCGGTTGATGCTCTGCTGTGGCTGCTTCCAGGTCTGCATCAAACCGTAAACTGAGATCCCAGTGAACGCGTCGCTCAGAACAACTGGTGATTCTCTAACTCACATAGATACCGTTTTTATCTCTTCATTTTTTGTGTGTTCAGTAATAAAACTCTTTATGATGCAAAAAGTTAGTTTTAAAATTTAGACTTACTTTTTGCTCTATAGAAGAAGCCAGCTGAAGTGTAAATAGAGTGATTCTAGAATCACAGCTTTTTACTTTAGTGAGATGTTGAGTAATTCATTTCCATTGATTCATTCCATTGAATCATAGTAGGCATCATTAAATGCCTACTGTGTATAAGGAACAGAAATGATCAGTGCTTATAACTCTTACGTCAGAAATAGCATTCACACACAGAGGTATCCACATGCCAGTTTGATGGCTTTATTCTTTCGTTCATGGGCTCTCTCTTCAGTCAGTCAGTGTTTCTTGACTACCCAGGTATGGGTACTAAGGCAGAACACAGAGCAGAGGTTTCAGCGGAAACAGCGTTCAGATCAGAGCCAGGTGGCTGGCCGCCACTGGCTGAGCGGGCCTGGCTCCCGTCCTGGGAGAGGGCACAAGTAGGTGAGCACAGGTGCCCCTCAGGTTGTAGGTTCTGGAGCTTTAAAGAGAAGACTTTCATTTTCTCTGTAAGAAAGGGATGTGGCAGGTTGACTGGAAAAAATACAAATCTGTGTGTTGCTAAGCTTCGTGGACACGCATCACGGAGTTTCCAGGCAGTTTCTGGTGACCATTTGAGGTCTGTCGTCATGAATTTAAAGCAAAACATAGCAGGGTTTCTCTAGTTGCGCAGCAGTAAGTGTGGAGAGGGAGGGGGTGGTTGGCTTCAGTATTTGCTGTTTTTACCAAGCAGTTAAAATGAAGGAGTAAGGGAGATTGAGGAGTTGGGGGTCTTTTCAAGGGGAGTTATAATGATGAACTGTCAGTACGAGGTGGACAGAGTAGTTAACTGGGGAGTAGAAATCTTTTGAGCATGTGAACTGACAGGCTGGGTAGCAGTCGTTGGAAGAGGATCTTTGGCATTTTTCCTAGAGCAGAGATCAGCACTTTTTTCTGGGAAGGGCCAGAGTGAATGTTTTAGGATTGAGGATCAAGAGGCAAAGTGGAACGTATCCTGAAATACTTGTGTAACGAGACAAGACTGATTTACACTGAGTTGTGTACTGGGGAAATTCATAATTTAATAATGGAGTGCAGTTTTTTGTAAGATAGGTGTACTAACGAGAAGAACGAGTTCTTTTTGAGGGGAGAAGTAACATTTCTTTTAACTGAGGTTCAAAATGAGTGCTCTCTGCCATCAAAGTCAATTGCAGATGTTGGTCTCTTGATGCTCGTCTGTGAGATTTTACATGTCTCATCTTTGAAAATACTTTCACACTGATAAGTACCCTCAGATACTGACCTCAGTCCCTCACAGTCATTTCTTGGAAGATAGCTGTCAACATTCTGTTAGAGCCTTCTCTTTATGTCCCACTTCAAGCACGTTGTCACTTTGCAGGTTCATGAGTTACAGTTGATGGCTAGGTGGAAGCATGTCAGTTGCAGGATTAAATGGATATTGAAACAATGTCAGTTTTCCTTGCTCCTGTGTTGAGGTCCAAAAATGCTGCTGGGGCTGCAGTCTGAGTTCAGAAAATTTGAACACAAGTTTGCATGGAAAGGGACCTTCAACAGCATGGGAGGGTATAGAGAGCTGCTTGAGGTTCTGTGATTCAGATGACGTTTAAGTGCACACGGATGATAAAAGTTCTTCATAAAAGAAGACTGACTCACTGTTCTCTGATATTGCTCATTTTACACCCTTCATCGGATGTCATTATGGACACAGTGCGTATGAAGTATGGGGATGACACCCAGCACACATTTACTAAGTCTACAGCGTACTCTTAAAACGGCACTGTTTTACCCATTCCTTTCTATTGTAGGTGAAGAGTGATTATATGTTAGAGATCGCTGACCAAGTGGACCAGGACATTGCATTGAAGTTGGGTTGTCTAGAAATACGGTAAGAAGATAACTAGACATTGAGGTCTTTATTTAGCAATGTATTCCTTTATTTTTCTCTAGGTATTTTCCTTTTTCTTATAAAGATTATCAATAAAATACTGAATACAAATTTAGGTAAAATTTAAGAATATTCTGAATTAGGTTAAATTGCTAATTCTAGAATCTTTTAAGATGATATTTCATGGTAGTTATAATGCAATGATAAGAGCACAAGTGTGTAAGCAAGTCTAAGGCTGAGCTCCCCAGGAGAACCTTCTGTGATGAAGGAAGTGTCTATGAGATCCCCATGCCAGCCACTAGCGGAGGTGGACACTGAGTACTCAGACATGCAGTGTTACTGCTTTAAACTTGAACGTGAACCATCACCTGTGTCTAATGGCTACCATTGAGGGGAATGGGAAGCTGAGAATGCATTTATTTCTGGTAACATTTGTCATGTATTCTTTGTCACCGTTTTAAACTTTGAATTAAAGAATATTTCCATCTTTGTCAGCTATGATTTTAATTAAAATTTACCTCAGGCTGCCAGTTTAAGATGAGTTGGTTAAATTACCTAAACTTGATTATGTGTACTCAAAACAGTGATAATTTTCCCAAGAGATCCCTGTTTTTTATATTGTATAAGGTTATGAAATAACAGTTCCTATAAGACCCACAGATCATTAAGTATAACTCTCAGCAACTTCATCAACATTTGTTTTCAACCTTAATTATATATTATATATCCCAGAGGGGGAAAAAGCCATCTCTCTCTGGTCTCCTCCTTTACAGTTTTCTCTTGGAAAGCGAACTTGGACCCTTTCCTTCAGTGTGTTAGCTGATTGCTGCTGCCTGATGAAGGAGGACTAATGTGGAGAACCAAGTTTAATGTTTACTGGTAGTTTGTCAGAATGTTTGTGACTGAGCTGCGCAGTAGTTTTCAGTCATTTAATATCTCAGACGCTCTCCACGCAGATCTGTGAGTGTCTCTCTTCTCTGCTTCAGGCGGTCGTACTGGGAGATGCGCGGCAACGCCCTGGAAAAGAAGTCTAACTACGAAGTGCTGGAGTAAGTGTGGCGTTGAGGTCTGCCTGTGCGTGTTCAGAGCTGAGTTGTTTTCAGACTTAGATTTTATTAGTTTATCTTTAACTTTAGAAAACAAAGCTATTGTTGAATCCAAACAGTACTGTGTCTAAAATCTTTATATCTGAAAACAGAAGGTTTTATTAAGAAAATAATTCTTGATGACATTAATCATTAATTGGGTTTGTGAACATTTAAATTTGTTGATAAATGTCTTAAGGCTAATAGTCTTTGGCTTGTTAACACGTAAATAATAAACTTTTCTGTCTCTGAAGATTTAACCATATTGGGATGGAGTTTCTCTTCTAATTTATACTGAATTATTATTATTTATATTCTCTAAGTTTATTAAGGTTGTTTTATTTTTTTTTTGCTTAGTTAAAATATGGAAGTTATTTGTTGCTTGTGTATCAGAGTATTTAGGATAACTGAACATTTTTCCAATAGTGAAATTAGTGGGCATTAGACTGTTAGACTGTTTAAAATTCATAAAAGACAAAGTGGGGCTTATATATTGGGAGGCAGAAAGTTCTACAAATTGTCTCTTGATAATTAATTCACCAAAAATTTTTGGTATTTGTTATTTCCAGTTTTATTTTCATTAGCAATGGTGCAACTTTTTGCTAGCACCTTTTCCTGCCATATTATTCCTGAAATTCTTGTGCTATTTGGAGGATGTTACTGCAGTGAAATGAAAGGTGTCCATAAGACTTGACATGGCAGGTCAGCCAAGCTGTATCACACTGTGAAAATGTAATCTACCATCATTTTGGAAACAAGGTTTTACAGGGGAGACATGCTCATTTAAAATAAAAGTAGCAGTGAATGTTTGGGGGAATTAGTCTTGAGCAGGTAGAACCATTTGAGATGATAGCTAGTGGTAATAGATGGGATAGTTATTTTTGCAATTACAGGAGCCTTTTTTGTATCAGTTGTGACAAGTGAATTATCATCCCGAGCGGTCTGTCTTGTTTTAGTTTGAATTCATCACTTGACTTCTGAACCTAATATATTAACATGGTGTACTAAATATTTGTGGCTGTGTATTTTTGGATACACATGTCCCATATGTTATGCCTAAATAAGGACAGATAAGGATTGTGCCGTTTATTTCTTCAAGCTTTTCATGCCAGCCGTTTTGTGTTCTGTATCTGACAGTGACTTTGGAGGGCTGGACTCTCTCGGTCTGCTTCCTGAAGCCCCCAGGTGGCTGCTGAGGGGGATCTGGTGGCGGTGGGGGCGGTGGGGGTGGGGGCTTCCAGTGGGAGCCAGAGTGTGAGCAGCACGATTGGACCTCCCCGGGTGCCCACCTGTAGGCTCTCTTCCGCCTCCAGCTCTGTGGGTATGTTGGGAGGAGCCCTGCAGGCTTGCTTGTTTATCACTATGTTGCCTAAACACTGTCTTGGAGCTCAGCCTGTTTTCTGATAGCAGGGCCCTTTTCCTTAAAGTACATTGTTTAGAATTTCTTTTTTAATGTGTCTTTGGAGGTGAAATTCTGCTTTTGTCATCTTGTCATTTCCTTTATTTTGCCTTGTTCTTGGAGGGTAGCTTTACTCTATTCCTAGTTCAGTTGCTTGATCATGTCAAACTCTTTGGAACCCCATGGACTGCAGCATGCCAGGCTTCCCTGTCCATCACCAACTCCTGGAGCTTGCTCAAACTTTTGTCCATCGAGTCAGTGATACCATCCAACCATTTCATCTTCTGTCATCGCCTTCTCCATCCTTCAATCTTTCCTAGCATCAGGATTTTTTCAAATGAGTCAGTTCTTCGCATCAGGTGGCCAAAGTATTGGAGTTTCAGCTTCAGCATCAGTCCTTCCGATGAATATTCAGGACTGATTTCCTTTAGGATGGACTGGTTGGGTCTCCTTGCAGTCCAAGGGACTCTCACAAGTCTTCTCCGACACCACAGTTCAAAAGCATCAATTCTTTAGCACTCAGCTTTCTTTATAGTCCAACTCTCACACCCATACATGACTACTGGAAAAACCACAGCTTTGACTAAAAGGCCCTTTGTTGGCAAAGTAATGTCTCTGCTTTTTAATATGCTGTCTAGGTTGGTTATAACTTTTCTTCCAAGGAGCAAGCGTCTTTTAATTTCATGCTGCAGTCACCATCTGCAGTGAATTTGGAGCCCCCCAAAATAAAGTCTGTCACTGTTTCTGTTGTTTCCCCATCTATTTGCCATGAAGTGATGGGACTGGATGCCATGATCTTAGTTTTCTGAATGTTGAATTTTAAGCCAACTTTTTCTCTCCTCTTTCACTTTCATCAAGAGGCTTTTTAGCTTCACTTTCTGCTATAAGGGTGATGTCATCTGCATATCTGAGGTTATTGATAATTCTCCCAGCAATCTTGATTCCAGCTTGTGTTTCATCCAGTCCAGCATTTCTAATAATGTACTCTGTGTATAAGTTAAATAAGCAGGGTGACAATATACAGGCTTGACATACTCCTTTCCCGATTTGGAACCAGTCTGTTGTTCCCTGTCCAGTTCTAACTCTTCCTTCTTGACTTTCATACGCATTTCTCATGAGGCAGGTCAAGTGGTCTCTTGAAGAATATTCCACAGCCACAGAGTCAAAGGCTTTGGCAGAGTCAATAAAGCAGATGTTTTTCTGGAACTCTCTTGCTTTTTCAATGATCCAGTGGATGTTGACAATTTGATCTCTGGTTCCTCTGACTTTTCTAAATCCAAGTTGAACATCTGGAAGTTCACGGTTCATGTATTGCTGAAGCCTGGGAGAATTTTGAGCATTACTAGCATGTGAGATGAGTGCAGTTGTGCAGTAGTTTGAGCATTCTTTGGCATTGCCTTTCTTTGGGTTTGGAATGAAAACTGACCTTTTCCAGTCCTGTGGCCATGGCTGAGTTTTCCAAATTTGGCGGCATGCTGAGTGCAGGCCTTTCACAGCATCATCTCTCTGTTTGCAAGTCTAGTCTAACTGTGGTCTTTCCTCTGTTCTGTCTTCTGCTGCAGCTGTTGAAAGGCCCGTCAGGGCTGTGGTCGTGGTGTGGCTGGGGGTGGAGCTCTGTGCTCCCTGAGGCAGTCCTGCCCGGGGATGGGTAGCCAAGGCGTCCGGTGGGTCCGCGTTGTCCTTTCTCCTGTGTTTGCTAGTAGCCTAGAGCCACTTAGAAGTGTGAATATTTCTTCTCGGTTTGGAAAAGAATTACACACGAATGTTACTTGTTCTTTATTAGTTTATTCTGTTATTCTGTTACTTGTTCTTTATTAGTTTATTCTGGGTTCTCTTTTTCTTTGCCCATAAGAAGAAAAACTGAAATAGTCCATATAGCTTCTTAGTTTCTGCCAGAAAATTTATGGACAATCTCAGTAGTCTATAACATAGTGAACCTTTACCTTTACTACATTTCAAAATAGCTATTTTCAGTTATGCAAAAAAAAAAAAATCAGCCCAACTTTGGAGAGTTGGGAAAAACACTATCTAGAACTTTTTGTATTTTTTCTTTAAATCAACTAAAGAGTTAATCAGTGTTTTTTTTCTATGTCTTTCTCACTCTGGAAGAACCATGGTGCCTTTTCTGTAGGCAGAGGGGAACCCCAGCCCCCAACCCCAAAACTTGGCCTCCTGGGGTCTCACAGTGCAAAGGCGCATTCTGGAATGCACACAGATGGTTCTTTTACTTATGTCTCTTATAAATCACAGACAGGAGTCAGATGGGATGTGTTAAGAAAAATGTTTTGTTATTCAGCTTAAAAATGCCATTGCTAACGATGACAGATGAAACCAAAATAACCCAATGATACAGTGTTAGAATTATGGTTCCTAATGTGACCTTGTAGAAGGAAGACTTACGTACTGATGATTCTTCTCCACAGTACAGAATTGTACTGTGAAAGTATTTTAAGTAAATCACATCACTTTTCAGTTCTGCTCGTTTCCTCATGAAGTGTTTTGCTTTTTAAAGAAAGGTGTCTTGCTATAGTTGTTTGTGTAACTGTTTCTTCTCTGTTAGAGTAAGCTGTGTTGATGTAGGGAGCTCCTGATGTTTCTGGCACTTAGCAGTATCTCCTGCTTATCAGATGTTCTGTCGGTATTTTCTCAGTAAATTGATTTCATTTCTTTTTTTAATTGTCCTTCTTGTCATTAGTGATCTAGTGCTTTTTAGCTTCACTTTCTCCTATAAGGGTGATGTCATTTGCATATCTGAGGTTATTGATAATTCTCCCAGCAATCTTGATTCCAGCTTGTGTTTCATCCAGTCCAGCATTTCTAATAATGTACTCTGTGTATAAGTTAAATAAGCAGGGTGACAATATACAGGCTTGACATACTCCTTTCCCGATTTGGAACCAGTCTGTTGTTTGTGTAACTGTTTCTTCTCTGTTAGAGTAAGCTGTGTTGATGTAGGGAGCTTCTGATGTTTCTGGCACTTAGCAGTATCTCCTGCTTATCAGATGTTCCGTCGGTATTTTCTCAGTAAATTGATTTCATTTCTTTTTTTAATTGTCCTTCTTGTCATTAGTGATCTAGTGCTTACTTCAGTTGCCTGTGATAATATAGTGATGAAGGGAAAGCTCACAGATTTGTCATGAATTGATTGACAGTGGCTTGACCAGGATAGAAGGTTATGTGCCAGGCAGTCTGTGTTCCTCATCACCAGGGCTCCAGGCCCCTTGAATCTTGTCACCCATCCATCATCCGTAGATGCCACCTGGTAGCCTAGGGTGAGAGGTTTGTTACGAAGCGATGACAGTTTCTCCTGAACTTAGAGAATTTTAACATTTATCCGTTTGTAATAGACTGAAAGGTATCATTTTAGAGGTTAAGGGACCTTAGTAGTATTCTTAATGATACTCAATTCTTGAGAGTTTGGGGGTGAGGATAAGATAGGGATACTGTATGATAATGTGCATTACAGTTATATTTTAAAGTTGATTTTGGTTTGCTTTTTTGCCTGAGCTTTAAATCTGAGAGGAATGATGTCCACAAAGTATTAATTAGTTAAAGCAACAGACAGGGTCTGAATCTTCTCAGAAGTAGTGCCAAAGGAGAAACAAATTTATCCTTGACATGAGAATTCATTTATAATAAGCTTAATGGCTTCCCTCACAGCTCAGTTGGTAAAGAATCCGCCTGCAATTCAGGAGACCCCAGTTCGCTCCCTGGGTTGGGAAGAACCCCTGGAGAAGAGAAGGGCTACCCACTCCAGTGTTCTGGCCTGGAGAATTCCACGGACTATACAGTCCATGGGGATGCAAAGAGTTGGATACGACTGAGCAACTTTCAATTTCACTTTCACTTAATATGTGTGAATAAAGTTTTTCCAGCCTTGGGCCTCCCGAAGCTGGCCCTGGCCTTCCCCATCTCCATGCGTGAGCCTTCCCTTATCACCTTTACCTGAGCACTGCTCTGCATCCAGAGCACCTCCCGAGTCTGCTGTCCACCCACCCACCTCACCCCCAAACTCTCAAGAATTGGGTATCATTGTGTGTGTCTCGCACTTCCTCCCCATTCTGCTTGCGGCAGCATCAGGTCACACCTGCCTCTGCTTAAGACCACGGCTGGTCAGGCTGGTCAGGCACGTAGACCAGGCTCTCACCAGACAGCAGGGGCAGCCGTGGTATTTCCAGAGGAGGGGAAACTGCCCCCGTAGGGTTCTAGATCCTTAACACCTCCTCATTTCCTCTCAGCACCACTGTCGTCAGCAGGAGTTAGCGTCCCCGTGTTACACGTAGGTGTCATCTGAGGTCGACAGCCATTAGGTCACAGCCTTTAAGATCCATCCTTCTGCAAAGCCGAAATTCCTGGGCAGAACTCTTTGCATAAAGCAAGTTCCTGACCAGGGAAACAGGGAAGAAAATGCTCAGGAGTAATGCCCTTAAGACTCTGGGGTGTTAGTTTATCTTTGATATGCTTATTTTGCCACTTCCCATAGTGATTAGCTCCCAAATCCTTAGAATGCTAAGTTCCTGTCTTGTTAGGAGGCAGCAAGAGAGGGAAGAACTTGGGTGGACACTTCCCTTTGTTCATATCTGAAAAGATAAGAAAGGGAAGTTATAAGCAAGAGTGATTAGAAGAATGGCAAGCCAGGAGTTACATGAATTTGCTGATCAGTAAAACCAGTAAACAGTGCGTCATGGGAGCTGAAGGATTTTGTAAGGATGTGCTAAACATCGTCATCATCATCATCATCATCATCATAGAATAATTAAAGGATATGAGATCTGAGACCAGGACTTAGCAAGGAGTTCGCTGGTTTAGGTTCTAACTAGAGGAGTGTGAAATAGGGGATTAAAATGTTTGAATGTGGGGTCAACCACATAAACTCTGACTTGTTTTCTGAGGTTTTGTTTGTAGTACCTGCTCACTTATAATTAAGGGCGAAGTCATCCTTGTTTTATTTTTTTATATTTTAGATTCATTTTATTTTTTTAATGTAAAAGATACTTACTTGTATTTCACTTTTCTCCATGATCCTTTTATATCTTCTGTGTCTCCTGATCATCTTTCATGTCCAGGGGCTTTGCTTCGTCTTACTAGCCTATGATTGCCACCTAGTGGCCAAAAAGCCTGGCTCACTTATATCCAAAGTATCAATAAGTAGAAACTTTGTTGTTGTTCAGTTGCTCAGTGATGTCAGACTTTTTTGTCCCCAAGTTGGTGATGGACAGGAGGCCTGGTGTGCTGCGATTCATGGGATCGCAGAGTCGGACACAACTGAGCGACTGAACTGAACTGAACTGATGAGACCGCAGCACTCTAGGCTCCCCTGTCCTTCACTGTCTCCCGGAGTTTGCTCAGATTCATGTGCACTGAGCCTGTGATGCCATCCCATCATCTCATCCTCTGTCATCCCCTTCTCCTTTAGCCTCAGTGAGAAGGAGCCATTCTCTCCACCTGTTTTGTCGGTCAAAATGCCGTGAGGCACTTGTTATTAATGGTTGATTTTGTAGTCTGATCTAAAGAAAATCACTGGGACTTCCAACATGTCCTCACATTCAGTTTTTTGACCTTAGGCCAATCACTTAATTTCTCTTTTTGTTTTGCTTTCTGTGTGAAACTTAGATTTTAAACATTGACTAATGTTTATTTTTAAGGATCATCAGATTTTAGGATTAATCTAAGGTAATTTAAGCATCCCTGGTATAACTCAAATCTTTTTCTAATCAGGCCAGCCTACTTTCTATACAAATATAGCATTACACAGCTGGAATTGAGGTTTATAAGGCTAACTTTCAAAGAGTGTTAAAAAAGAAACCAGTTTTTTACACATTGTAAAAGAGGCAATATTTTAGAGGGTTTGTAATATTTAGGGGTTACAAAAACCAACTTGTCTCAATGTTTTCTGCACACATCTAGAAAATTACTTGTCCCAACTGTTCCATGACTATGCCAGACATTTGGAGCTTTAATATATGTATTTCCTTCTCGAATAATGTCTGGAATGATAAATAATTTAAACTTCTTTTATGTTCTTACAACAGTGTCATTATATTTACTGATTTGGTGGTATTGTTTGTTAATTCACTTCTTTCTGTATTTCAGGAAAGATGTTGGTTTGAAGCGGTTTTTCCCTAGGAGTTTACTGGATTCAGTCAAGGTAATTAGTGTTGTCTTTGTCATAATCAGATGACCGTGTTAGGCAGATACCTCCCCCGTGCCACGTGCTCTTCCCTCTTACCTGTAAAAGGCTTAAGGTAAGAAGCTGACAGTTACTCTAGTCATATTCATGGGAAGTAGGCTTTTAAAGGTGGAGCTTTCTCCCAGAAAATCGTGGTTTTGTGTCTTGATTATGTGTGCACTCAGCTAAGTATAAAACCAGGAGCGTTGTGTTCACAGTGGTGAACGCATCACCTCAGTCTTTACAGTCTCAGGTTCAACTCAGGAAGTAAAGAAGCAGCATGTGAAGCAGCCATCGGCGCTGCTCTGTGTGTGTGCTCGCGCATGTGTGTGTGCACGCGTGTGTGCGCACGCATGTGTGCGTGCTTGCTTGCATAGACATGCACTCTGAAGGTCTGTCTTCTCTTGACTGGTCGATGCTCCTTCCTGTTAGTAACTTCTTGCAGAGCCAGCTCCCGCCTCTGTTTGCAGCTCCCACTGGGAGGGGACATCAGGGATGTGATGTGTGGCTCCCCAGCCCTTCTAGAACACGGTTGAGTGCGTTGTGAGAATACAGCTTTGTGTCAAGTTAGAGACCAGCTCAGAAGAGCTCTGCCATTTCCTAGCCTCATGGTTTTGGACCTGGTTTCTTATTTCCACAACAAAGGAAATAGGGTAGGTAGGATTGGTGTGGCTTTTTAGCACATCAGTGTGTGTGTGTGTGTGTGTGTGCGCACGCACACGCGCGCATATATGTGTGTGTGTGTCAGTCGCTCTGTCGTGTCTGACTTTGTGACCCCGTGGACTGTAGCCCACCAGGCTCCTCTGTCCATGGGATTTCCCAGGCGCGAATACTAGAGTGGGTTGCCATTTCTTCCTCCAGGGAATCTTCCCGACCCCGGGGTTACACACACATAGCACAAGCACCTGTCACTGTCTAATTTATAAACTGTGGCACTGTGGCTGTTGCTGCTGTGACTTTGTGTCACAGAGGTCACGTTCCACACTGGGGCAGCCATGTGGACACCATCCTGTCCACTGATGCCCAAGCACAGTGGTTCAGAAGCTGGCTGTGGAGCTGGCCTGCGTTGGTGAAGGTTCTGACCTGACACCTTGAGTCACGTGGGGCTCAGTTTGATCTGGAGCTTGAGGCCCTAGTGTGGGCACAGAAGCCTGCCCTGTGCGCCTGTCTGCCCTTTGCTGGTTGGACTGGAGGAGAGGTGCTCACGAATGTCAGACACCATCCTTCAGGGCGTCTACCCCGTCACTGGACAGAATAGCGCATTGCCCAATGTAGCCTTAGGATGCAGGAAGGGGTGTGAAAGTGGCTGTGTTACATTGGTAAGCCCTCCAGAGGCCATGTGTGAGTCCTGGGGCGGCCTCAGAATCGTGCAGAGCCTGCTCAGAGCTGTGTGCAGGTAGCAGTTACCCCAAGAGGTATGGCTGCTGGCATTTGGGAGTTCAAGAAGTTATCCTACTTTTAAAAGGGGTCCTCATACTCAAAATAGGCCACCCCACGTGCCGGCCTCAGGTGCTGCAATGTAAGTGTAGCTGAGGTGAGAGGCCCCTGTGACGCAGCTTCTTGTTTCTTCCAGACTAACCTATAGAATGGCCTGATCAGTTAATACTTGCTTCTCCAAGAGCCACTTTGTTTTCTGTGCCTTTCCCCTTCATATCTGGATTCTAGAAGATCCTTTGTAGTTAATGCTGACCCTGAAGTGTCAAAAGTTCACCTTATATTTGATGGAACTTAAGCTATGATTGATTGATTGATGGCAAATAGGATTGGAGTGCATGTGCCTGATTATTAAGAATAATTTATAAGATATGTAAAACTTCTCTCTCTTTGATCTCAGTGCCAGAGGCACGTTTTTAAAAACACCGGACCAGTAAAACTAAGTCGCAACATGAGGGAACTGTCTACAAAATTGTAATTATTACTCTTCAGAAGTATCAAGGAGCTGTGGCAGCTGCGGGGGCAGGTTGGGGGATGTGAGTACGTGTGGCGTGGGGTCCTGGAGCAGCAGGGGCATCCGTGGGCAGACGGGAGCATCTCAGTGAGGGCCTCCTGGCAGCGCTGGTTTCTTACCTAACGGATGTGCCAGTGTCCTGCAAGTTGTCTACTTCAGGGCCTGGGGCGGGGCAATCGATGGGGATTCTGCACTGTCTGTACAGCTCTTCTGTGAATATAAAATTATGTCACAAATAAAAGAGCCAGATTTCAGCTTATTTGAGTATAATTCACAGTAGAAATCTCATTTCAGGATTAGAAATGTTACGAGATCCACAGTTAAGTATCTGTACTTCAGAGTAATAGAGTGATTTCCTGGGCCTCTCCCAGGAGCACTTAAGTTAGTCACCATTCCCGTTCCAGTGGTGAACACAGAAGTACCCCTCTCAGCACTCACTCAGCCTCTGAGTCCTGGCCTCTACACGGAGAGTGCCCCCCTGGTCTGGACCCCCGTAAGGAGGCTGGAAAGGAGGCATGCTGTAGACGCACACGCACACGCACATACACACACACACACGGAAGCTGGAAAGGAGGCATGCTTTAGAGACACACACACACACTGGAATATGACTCAGCTGTAAAAAGAAGGAAATCTTGCCATTTGCAATAACATGGATGGTCCTTGAGGACGTTGTACTCAGTGAAGTCAGATGGAGAAAGACAAATACTATATAACTTCACTTATATGAAAAGAAAAAGAAAAAACATCAAGCTCATAGATATAGAGAACAGGTGGTGGGACATGGGGTGAGTGAAATGGGTGCAGGGGTCACAAGGTGCCGACTTCCAGTTATAAGTAAGTCCCGAGGATGTGATGTAAAGCACGCTGACTGTAGTTATTAGCAGTGTGTCGTATACTTAAAAGTTTCTGGGAGAGTAGGTCTTAAAGGTGCTCATCACAAGAAAAAAAAAGCGTAACAGTGTGAGATGCTGTGTTAACCAGACATTGTGGCAGTCAGTTCACAGTATTGATGTATGCAGATACTGAATTGTTATGTTGTACACCTGAAGCTAATACAACCTTGTATGTCAGTTACAACTCAGTTTAGAAAAACACACTTGACACGCACTTGTTAACAGATCTACAGTTAGCATCTGAGCGAGGGGGTGATAACGTAACTCCTCGATTCCTGTTTCTTAGTGTATTTTTCTTTTCTGGCATAGTTTCTTTAGGATTATATTAACCTTTTCATCCAGGAGGCCCTCAGAGGCCATTGTTCTACTAAGAGCAGCATCTGATAAATGTTAGGTTGACTAACATGGGATTATTTCTGTTGTTCAGAAGGCTGAATAGCAACAATTTCTGATGCTTCATCCTAGTAATACTGCCTTATTCTCTCTGTATATGGACTGGTTGAAAACCAACTGGCTGTCATTGATGGATGCCTTGTTTCAAACATAGAGAGGATATTGAAACCCTGTAAATAGGGAGGTATATTTATTAATATCAAGAGATTCTAGGGCGTCAGTTTTTGTAGAACTTTTTCCCTACTGAGAAAGAAGGAAAGAACTGATGCTTTCTAAGGCATCCTTCTTAGAAATGAACCTGGGGCTCCTCTCAGACAGCAAGCATTTTCTAGTTCTTGCCCAGCACTGGTGCTGTCTGTGAGATCTCTTGGTCCTCTTGGGTGGCCACATTGAAGCAGAGACCCTGAGAAAGCTTAGGTACTCACTCCTGACCAGGTGCCCCTCTTGGCTGGCGGGAAGCCAGGGTGTGCCCTGTGTCCCAGGAAGTTAGCCCTGAGCGGGTGCGCTAGCTTCTGCAGCTCCTGCGGCTGCTGCTCAGCACTGTGCCTTCCTGCACCGTAGCCTGGTGGCATGTAAAGTGCACAGTGAGCCAAAGCAAAAACTAGGATGGGCATTCAGTAAACGTGACGTGTTTCCCCCAGATTCAGCTGGATGAGACAGATTCATAAAGTCGTAGCTCAGACTGTCTGCTAACAGTGTATAGTTACTACTTTCAAACGTCTTTGCCCAGTTACTGGGAAGTTTTCCTGCAGGTTCAGTGATCAGGTGTGCTGTTAGTTGACCCCGTGCACGTCCTGTGGCTGAGGGTTTTGGAAAAGAGGACAAGCCATCGACTGGACTCTGGTGCGGGGCACGTGACTTCACCCCTGCTCGCCGGGGGCAGCGCATGGCCCTTTGTGTCTCTGATATGGGGACACCGCAGCGGAACTGGCAAGAGGGGCGGAGCTGGAGAGGTTGGGCACCTCGAGGGACGTCAGGTTGCAGACCCAATCAGCACAGTCTCGTTGGCCCAGCCACGGGGGAGGGAGGTTCTCTTGGCGGCCCATCAGGTTTCAGGTGTTGTGGTGTGATCCTCCAGAGGAGAGTCAGAGACTGGTTGCACAGCCTGGAGTCAGAACGGTGGTTGGACGCCATCTCAGCCATGGTGAGAGCGGCCCTTTGCAGGCCCTGGGTTCGTGGCCAGAGCTTGGACGAGTCTTCTCCAAAATGCGCTCCCTGGATTTTTCTTTGCAGAGCGTCCACGGCTGACCACTCGCGTTCTAGGCAACATCTGAGATTCAGTCCTTGCTGCCCTGGAACTCACTATGTTTCTCCTTGGTTTAGCATCTATGGCCTCTTCAGATTGCCTTGGATCCCATCTCTGGCTCACCTGTCCGAGCCCTGGCCCTGGCTACAGCCAGCTGTCGGCCTCCTGTGCAGGCCTCCGCCCACACAGCTCTCCTGCAGCTGCTTTACCGGTGGGAGCAGCTTGGCCCCATGCCTGTAACTATGGCACTGGGGACGGACGTGCCGACCCGCCCTGTCTCCCTCACGCGTGGTGTCTGTGTCCCCCCGCGTGAGGCCCGCCTCTTGTGCGCTCCTGTGACGGCATCTCCACCACGCTAGGCTGTCTTATTTTCACGTGCGTGTGTGTGTGCCCCGACGTGGCGTCCTCTGCACACTTCTGCACGGAACCTCCTCATTGCTGGGTCTTCACCTAGTTCTTTCATTATTCCTAAAGAATAACCTCTCAAAGGTTGTGGTTTTAAGGTATTTGATTTCTATTACCAGACAGCTTTAGAAAGGACGTGTCGACTCCCCAGGCAGTGTGGGGTGTGTGAGGGCTTTCATCCCCCTCCTCTGCTGACCGCAGGAACCCCCTGTTCTGATGAGCCAGAGCTGAACCATATACTTTAAAACAGTTGAAAGTGAAGTGTTAGTCACTCAGTCGTGTCCAACTCTTTGCAACCCTATGGACCATAGCCCACCAGGCTCCTCCGACCATGGGATTCTCCAGGCAAGAATACTGGAGTGGGTTGCCATTTCTTCTCCAGGAGATCTTCCCAACCCAGGGATTGAACTTGGATCTCCTGCATTGCAGGCACATTTTTTTTAACCATCTGAGCCACCAGATGGTATATTGTATGTTGTGTGTATTTTACTATAATTATTTTTTTAAAAAGAAACAGAGCTCTGATAAATAATGATGTTTGGTGAATGCAGGTGGTATTACGTGGTACTGGGGAAGAGATGTTCCTGGGTATTAGGGGTTACTGCTGTGGTCTTCACTTACTGTTGACTCTGAAAAGATGTTTGTGATTTTATCACACAGGCCAAAACACTAAGAAAATTGATCCAACAAACATTTAGACAGTTTGCCAACCTTAACAGAGAAGAAAGTATTTTGAAGTTCTTTGAGATCCTCTCCCCAGTGTACAGATTTGATAAAGAATGCTTCAAGTGTGCCCTTGGTGTAAGTATGGGGACTTGTAGTAGGGGACTCGGTGGAATCTCTTTATCTTTTCCATGAATACCTCAGTTTCTGATTGGAATCTAATTGATCACGTGTTTAACATGAGAATATTTTACCACTGTAGAGTGGGAATACAATACAAAAAGAAAATGTGTCAACGTGAGACTAAAACAATCCTTTTTTAATAGCATGCCTGTGTTCATATTTAGATTTATTTTAATCCCAGCCCATCGATTCATTGATTAACTGTTGTCTCAGGGCTAGTTTACCTACTCAGATAATCTTCCCAAAGAACCTGTTGGCTTGAGGCTCACCGGAATGAGCTCAGTCTGTCTGTCTCTGCTCAGGCTCAGCAGATGCCTGGGAGTTGTACATGCGTGTGTGCACGCTCAGTTGTGTCCGACGCTTTGTGCCTGGACTGTAGCCCACCAGGCTCCTCTGTCTGTGGGATTCTCCAGACAAGAATCCTGGAGTGGGTTGCCATGCCCACCTCCAGGGGATCTTCCCGACCCAGGGATCGAACCTGAGTCTCTTTGTGTCTCCTGCACTGGCAGGCAGGTTCTCCACCACTAGTGCTACCAGGAAAGCCTGGAGTTGCACACATTTTGTATTACTTGATTGCATAAATGAATAGAAGTGTGTCTAGCCCCCGCTTTGGTCCTTTAATGTTTCAGTGGTTCTTTATCTAAAATACCTCTTTTTCCTCCTGGTGTCTTTGCCGTCACCTGTTTCACCTTCAAGTCAAGCTGGATTATTTCAGTAGAGCTGGCAATTGGCCCTGAGGAAGGAATCAGTTACCTCACAGACAAGGGCTGCAATGTAAGTGTGCTTCAGTTCGGCAGGAAGGGGCTGGCACTTGTGGTATCTGAGAGGAGGTGACCCTGTGTAGGCCGAGGGTCTTGAGTAACCGAGTGGGATTCAGCCCTGCAGGCTGACGGCTGTCATGAAATGCTGGAGGGTGGGGACTGATGGGCACGTTGTGTCTGCATGAGAAGAAAAGCCCACTCCTCTTGGGAAATGAGCAGAGTCTCTGGTGGTGTGTCCATGTGGAAGGGTACTTCAGATGCCCACTGTCTCCCCAGCACCAAAACCCTCAGAAGAACCCCAGAACAGGTCAGAGACGTTCCTTGCTCATGGTGTGTTGGGAGTGGGCACGGGTCCCTCTCTCTGAGAGAAGCAGGGCAGAATGCCCCCTGAGACTGAGACTGTCACCCGCAGAGTCAGGTCAGGGGCTCCCTCCCTCCTCCTCTGTGTGTCTTCGCACCGGGGCACGGGCGCCCCCTCGTCCAGCCCCTGAAGGTGTAGCGCCCCTCTGCCGCCACGAGCACAGAGGGCAGACACACCCCTGACCATGAGGTGAGCAGGCGGCCCTGGCAGGTCCTTGCCAAGTCCTCAGAGCGAGAAAGGCCCCCTCCTCCTGGGCGAGGTGGACAGTCAGGCTCCCCAGACACCCTGTCAGCGGGGTGGGGTGGGGACCACGGAGATTACATGTGATAGTGCACAAGTGTCTGGCATCTGTGGTCAAGTGTTTGCCTTTTCTTCCCAAAGCCCACACACCTGGCCGACTTCAACCAAGTGCAGACCATCCAGTATTCAAACAGTGAAGACAAGGACAGGAAAGGGACGCTGCAGCTGAAGATCGCAGGGGCGCCTGAGGTAAGGGGGGGATAAAGGAGATAGCCCCTGCTCATGCTGTCTATTCAGTCCTGTCCGACTGTGCGACCCTAGGCCCGTAGCCCGCCAGGCTCCTCTGTCGATGGGATTCTTCAGGCAGGAATACTGGAGTGGGTGGCCATATCCTGAAACAATCATTACTTCTAAACTAGCCCTTTATTGAAATGATTGTTTCAGGGTACAGATGAAGTTTTCATGGATCATCAGAATCACAGCTTTCTCTTACGTAATGAGCATCACCTAACAAATGTGTGTGTCTGTGCTCAGTTGCTCAGTCACGTCCGACTCTTTGCACCCCCATGGACTGTAGCCCACCTGGCTCCTCTGTCCATGGGGATTCTCCAGGCAAGAATACTGGTGTGAGCTGTCATTTTCTCCTCAAGGGGATCTTGCCGAGGGCTCAAATTTGTGTTTCCTGCTTGGCAGGCAGATTCTTTACTGCTGAGCCTTCTAGGAAACCCTGCATAACAAATTGTTGTTGTTTAGTTGCTAAGTTGTGTCCAGCTCTTTGTGACCGCATGGGCTGCAGCATGCCAGGCTTCTCTCTCCTTCACTGTCTCGCAGAGTTTGCTTGAATCCATGTCCATTGAGTCGGTGATGCCATCCAACCATCTCATCCTCTGCTGCCCTCTTCTTTTTTTGCCTCAATCTTTCCCAGCATCAGGGTCTTTTCCAGTGAGTCAGTTCTTTGCATCAGGTGGCCAAAGTATTGGAGCTTCAGCATCAGTTCTTTCAATGAGTATTCAGGGTTGATTTTCTTTAGAATTCACTGATTGATCTGATCTCCTTGCTGTCCAAGGGACTCCTAAGAGTCTGTTCCAGCACCATAGTTCAAAAGCGTCAATTCACTTAAAAACTAATGTAGTCTTTCTGTGGAAAAACTGGAATATTATCATGAAAATCACCCTCTTAAAATTGTATAAATTCTGTAAACTGTGCTGCTGTCTTATTTCCTGGACGGTGTTGTATGTGCTGTTCACTGTGGGGGGCGGGGGCGGGGAGCAGCACATGCAGGGTTACTTCTGCATGAAGCCCATTCGGGGCGCTCCCCTGGCCCCACTGGCACCCCTGGACTCCGCGCTGCCGCCCTGCCCCCACTGAGGCAGGTTTGTTCTCGAGGCTTCTGTCATCTCGTTCTTGCTCCTCCTGCTTCGGAATCCTGGCATTTCTGAGGCTCCGGGCAGTACATTTGATTCTCAGAATTAAACCGGTGATGCCATGAAATATTGAAACCTTCAAATTTCCTGAAAACCTCTCAGTAATTTCCTGTCCTCACTATGATTTTCAGGCTGTCCTCCTTTCTGTTTGCTGCCCCCAGACAATACTTAGGATGATGCAGGTGAGCTGAGTTGTTCCTTTAGAAGGAAGTTATGAAGACTATGTGAGTTAGGACATAATTGTGTTCGAAAGTAAAAATACCACTCTGGTTATCTCCTGGAAAACATTTAATGACAGGTCTTTTAGGAAATGTATCATAATTGTGTGTTTTGCCTTGAAAAAAGTGATTTCTAAGCTCTTAGGTAGAGCAGTAGAGCATGCTCTGCACGCTCAAAATAATGAAATTCCACTAATTTTCTTTAAGGTTAGAAAAATTATGATGGATGGTTGATAAAAGTCTAGTCCACACTTGTCTAGTTTCTAAAAGAAGCCATAATTGAGCTTACTAATTTTCTAAATTCTTAATTAGAGTATGCCTAAGGGGCCAGACCTTCTGTAGGAAACATTTTTTTTTCCCCACCTCTTTTTGTTCTAGAAAGTGACTCTAAGCAATTTAAGTGTCTTTTTCCTTTTTTGTCTGGCTTTGCCTTCTGTCACATATTCTAGGAATAAGATCCTTAAATACCACGCTCCCTTCTCACTGAGACCTGATGACAGATCTCGTCTCACTCCCACTCTTCTCTGGGCTCAAGTGCATCTCAATCTGATGTCACGGCACAGCTGGCCCTCTGAGGAGCGGAAGGAACAATGACTGCTCTCTCTGGCTCTTCTCCCCTGTCCAGCCCCTGACGGTCACAGCCCCGTCCCTGACCATCGCCGAGAACATGGCCGACCTGATCGACGGGTACTGCCGCCTGGTGCATGGGGCCGCACAGTCCTTCATCATCCGGCCCCAGAAAGGTGAGCCGCCCCCTGCTTTAGCCTCCTCCACGCCGCCGCCAGGCTCGCCCGCAGCCCGAGCCCTTCCTTCAGGTCACTCTGAACGTGGAGAGCAAACAAATAATTCAGCCCAGCAAATCTGTATTCCTGCTTTTCTAGGGCAGCGACTCAGCCTACAGCCTACAAGCTGGGTTTGGATAGAGCTTAAAGGACACATGGTTTGTGTTCAGACCCTTTTGATTTGAGCGACAGCCTTAAAGTATTGTCTCAGTTACCATTAGTGTTTTTTTTAATAAACTTTTGGGATTATGTTCAAGGGATTTTTTTTTTTAAGTCCCTATAACTCATATAAATAAAGTCTCTTTCCTATTTTTTGTTAAAGCTCTCAAAAGCTTAGAGCAGTCAGAGAACAAACTCAGTCTGAAGCATGATGTGTTGAATTCTTGGAATGGGGCTGAGTCTCTGCAGTCTTTTGCAGAGGGTTAAGACACAGTGTTTCCAAGGGTTTGGATTTCTGAAACAAAGCAGGAAAAAACCAGGCTTTGGAATTACATTGACCAATGGGTTCACATCATGAGCGCCTGCCATCTGCTAAGTACTTAGCTTCCTGCGCCTCACTTCCGTCCAGGAAGGCGAGAAGAGTGGTACTTGCTTCTGTGGTTTCCATGGGAAGCAGGGTGGGAATGGCCTCCCATTGGAGGCGGCTCAGGGCACCCACAGTGTCACAGACTTCAGAGCTGCTGCTCGATCCCATGTGATCGTGGCCGCACTGGATGAGCCTTGGCTTGGGGACTTCTCGTCCTTAAGGAGGAGCAGCACCTGCTTTGTAGCGTGGGAGGTGGGTCCAGGTCCACAGTCGCCCGCATCAGGCTGCTGCTTCAGGCAGGTGGACGCAAGATCCCTGCCAGCACTCCCCTACCCCCGCCTCGGGAAGGACGACTGGAGACGTGAGGGATGCAGATGAGGCCCCGCACTCCTGGTGTAGACACTGCAGAGTCCTGCAGCCAAGCGGTCCAGTTCTCTGTGCTGACAGCAGGTGGAGGGCGTGGGGGTGGGGGATGAAGTAGAGGCATCGCTGGGACCTTTGTTTAAACCTTTGTTAGTGTCAGGATGTCATACTCTCAGAACAGTATCTAAAGCCATCAGCCAAAAGGCCAGTAAGTGCATGAATTCCAGGACATGAATAATCTGGCAGAACTTTTTTTCCACCATGATCAAACCAATAAAATCTATTTATTTATTTATTTTCCCCCTAAAATGGAGTGTGTGTTATGATAGCTTTTTAAATGTGAAATACAGTAATGAAGTTGCTTTTAGAAATATCTAAAGGCTCCTCTCATTTAAAATTTTTGCATTCATGAGCTCTTGAGTTTTCATTTTGTGCTTTAAATGAAGAGCATTGTTTAAATGTTTTAGGAAAGTTGCTTCACATAAAGATAGTATTCTTTTAAAAATGTTAAGTGTACTATAGCACCTGTCTTCTTTTTTGGTAAATAATTATTTTATTTCACCCTAATTTACCAAAATATTGTTCATCAATTTGTTGGTATATGAAAAAATAACATTCAGACATTAGGCATTAAATGTTTGAAGCTTTAACATCTTCTTGGCTTGGTTTTTAGTTGACTTTTTTCTCCTGTTGGAAGAAACATTTTGATATCAAATCTCATGAAATGAGACATATTAAATTCTTCATTCATATGAAGACAGCATAAATGAAATCACTTCTCGTAAAAATCTAGTAGGTCCGAGGCTTTTATCAATTTTATGTGGTCTTTATAGAATTAATTATTAAGCCTGATAATTTACTTTATTCTAAATCACAGCATTTGTACTTGTGACTATTTTATAATAGATTCCTAAAGTGAAGTTATATTGCCTAATTGAAATAATATTTAAAATCACATGTTTTTAATGGATTATAATTAGAAATATGTGGACAGGAGCACATGTACACTTTCTGATTTAGTTTCTTAAAATTTCAAATAAGTGTAAAGTATGTTTCTACAACTCTAATGCACCATTTTCCTGGTACATGCTTTAAAGAACAGTTGCATACATACACATCTGTTCTCTCTAGGTTATGAACTGCTTCATGGTAAGCAACATGCATGTGTTTGTGAGTGTAACAATTCTAAGTGACATCTAAGTTCTACAGATGAGTGCTGATGTGCCCAGGTGTACTTTGTTAGCTCTGTGATCCACCATAATTGTTTCAATTTAGAAAGTGCTTTTATAGGTGGTATCACTGGGGCAGAACACTCTTAATTAAGAGTCATAAGCCACGTGCCCGAACCAGCTTCCGCCAGAGTTGCTGTGTGACCCCTAGCCTTCTTGTGGGGCCTTATCTAACTTTTCCTTTAATTTAGAGAAAACTCAGTGGCAGTTTTTCAATTTTTAGTTAAATTCTCCTCATAGGAATGACTTGTGCAAATTAGGGTCATAATTTCACATTACCAAGACAAGAGTAACCCTTTTCCCAGGGAGCCAGGGAACTGGTGGGATGGCTTTACCACCAGGTTAATCCAGATAAGAGAGGTTAAACCAGGGGCTCCGTGCTTCTTGGTTCACTAAGGACAGGTGGGAGCGCGTCTCCTCAGCCCCTGAGCAAGTCCTAAGCTCCCCTGTGATGCCCCGGCCGGAACCCAGCCGTCATGGCGGGGGCTCGGCCCCCATGTAGGGGCCCCAGCACCTCCCCCAGCTGCGTCCCTGGGCCTCCTCAGGCCCCTCAGCTGCACGGGACCCACGTTCCTCTGGCAGCTACAGAGCCGGTGGGTTTGTTTCCTTTGAATTTCTGTGTTCCCTGTATAGGTTTTGGAATAGCCAAACCTATGCAGGGTGTTCAGTCTTTGTAAAGAATGTTGGCTTCGATTATGAAAAGTTCTTTCTTCTCTAACATCTCCTGGGAAGAACAGCTTCCTTCTGTTTATCCCTTAGCCTGGTTTTGAGAGGCAGTGCCTTTCCTATAGTCTGCACCTGTAAACCAGAGAAGGCAATGGCACCCTACTCCAGTACTCCTGCCTGGAAAATCCCATGGATGGAGGAGCCTGGAAGGCTGTAGTCCGTGGGGTCACTGAGGGTCGGACACGACTGAGTGACTTCACTTTCACTTTTTACTTTCATGCATTGGAGAAGGAAATGGCAACCCACGCCAGTGTTCTTGCCTGGAGAATCCCAGGGACAGGGGAGCCTGGTGGGCTGCTGTCTATGGGGTCACACAGAGTCGGACACGACTGAAGTGACTTAGCAGCAGCAGCAGCAGCACCTGTAAACAGCATATTTGTCATAAATACTGAAAATAAAGCTGTAATAACCCATCACAGGCATATAACAGCTTCTTTTAAAGGGTTATTGCTAAAATTCTGGGATAGGACTTGTCTTCTTTCTCTGGTTTCTACATGCAGTCTTTCCCAAAGGAGCCTCATTTCTCTCTCTCTCCATTTTTTTCCGCAGAAGGTGAACGGGCTTTGCCATCGATACCAAAGTAAGTACCGCTCTGTGTGCCTTGTTACTCCGTTGCGTTAGAGACTGAAAGTCTCCATGCTGTATTTTACATTTGCCTGAGTAATCAAATTTCTACATGTATGATTAGGGGATCAGATAACAAGTGTTTCCAGAAAGAAATCAGTTGTGAATCATCTAAAGTATTTAGGTTTGTTGTTGTTTTAATTCATTTATTTTTTATTGAAGGATAATTGCTTTACAAGTATTTAGGTTTAGTCAGAAGTGTTAAGTGAATCTTCCCCTGAAGTTCAGTAAGAAGCTCAAGAATAGTAGTAATAACAGGAAAGAGGTCTGTTGTCAGATGGTTACATATAGACGACGACAGTCTGCATAGAGACCTGAAAGTCAGTACCATTCTGGCTATTTTACAAGTGAGAAAATTAAAGATATGCAACTTATGTTAATTTTAAAATGTGTTTGTGTCACGGATTTCATAGTAGATACTTTAATCTGTAAAAGTAAAGAAGGCCCGAGCTTCTCTGTCCTCAGCCAGTGTGCTAGAGATTGGGGAGCAGATGAAAGGCAGCACGCTCACAGTCAGCTGGGTGCCGAGAGCTCAGAGGGAGGGACTTGAGGAGATGCCCCTGGCGCTGCACGGGGGCTAAAGGAGCAGAGCCTGGGCACCTCTGACCTGTCGCTCCCTCTCCTCCACTGCCAGTCCCTGCCAGTCTCTCCCTTTCTGCTTCCGAACTGTCAGGCCCATGCACTTCACCTGCCCACCGCCCTCCCCGGTTGTTAGCTGTTAGCACCTGTCTGGGCTCTACTAGCAGACTCCTGTGTCGGGGTCCCCTGGACCACGTCGTGCAGGGATTCTCTAGAAGGAATGCCCAGGACTCGTCACATAAAGGCTCTCGTGGCTGCGATGCATGACAGCCCAGGGAGAGCACGACGGCATGGGGTCCAGAGGGGCCGGGCAGCCCCGGGGGGCCTCTCTCAGGGCTGCAGGCAGGACACGTGGAGAGTGGTCTCCCAGGGAAGCTCGTGAGAGACTCAGCGCCCCGTCTTTATGTGGGCCTGGTCACATGTGCACCCTGTGCTTGGCATGTGCCCAGATTCCAGTCTCCCAAACGGAAGGCAAGAGCTCAGCATGGGCCATATGATTTGCACCATTGGTCTCAGGACAGGGAGCCGTCCTGATGAGTAGGGATGGTGGCAGCCCTCCTCGACACCATCCAGGGTCTACCCTCAGAGGACAGTGCCTCAGACCCCTGCCTCCCATCCTCTGCACACCTCTGCCTGTCTTCTCTGCAGCGTCGGGAGGGAGCTTTCCTCTCAAAGCCCTGTGTGGATGCTGCTGCTCTTAGATAAATGCCCACATCCTTTAGCCGGCTGGGGAGAGGCTGTGCGGCCTCTCCAGCCTCGCTTCTGCTCCCGCGCTCAAGCTTCAGCCACATTGAACTCCCTTCAGCTCCTGGAGCCCATGTCCCTCCTTTAGCGGGGCCCTGCTCAGGTCTCACCACCGCCTCACCTCATCTGAAAAGCCCCCATCACCCCAGTCCCGGAAGCAGCCCTGTGTTTTTCCGTAACTTATCTGGAGTAACAGTCACCCCTCTGCTGTTCTCACCCTCGGGCTTCACTGATGGCCAGGGTCACGGGTCGTGTAGACCTGATACGGGACAGTATCTGGCACCCAGTAGGTACACAATAGCTGGGCAGGCGAGTGGTGGGGTGGGTGAGACCATCTCTCTCAGCTTTTAGGCATTGTTTCACAAACCCAACAACATTTAATAGATATGTATTAATGCTATGAATTAATGAATATTAATTTATTCAAATTATTAGTGTTTATTAATTATTAATAAAATCAGGCAAGGAATTAGTACTCATGATATCTTTAGTTGTAGAAAGTCTTTGAGAGACGACTTTGTGGGTTAAATGCACAGGAATCGTAAATAGAGACGTGAAAGTGAGGAGTAAGGGAGTAGGTTAGTAGTGCTAACAGATACTAGAAAGGAACAGAATTGTTTTGTTACCACTGATCAGAGAGGTGCTTGTGAGCAGGTTGATTCAGAAAAGTGCCCCAGCCCACAGCAGAGGACAACCCGGCATGTTGTCTGCGGGACAGAGGCAGAGGACTGTGGCCTGTGTGTTAGGAACATGCATCTGTGACCTCCTGATAAATGCAGTTGAGAGGGAGTTACGATCAGTCAGGTGGCTGCAGTGGAAGAGGAGCTGGTGGTTTGTTAGAATACTCTGGTCAAACTTTTATAATAGACATACCACTTCAAATGTGTAGCAAATTCAGTAAGAGAACTGAAGTGCGTGGCTTTGTGCTATAAACTTCCCCGGTCACTCGGTTGGTAAAGAATCCACCTGCAATGCAGAAGACCCAGGTTCAATCCCTGGGTCAGGAAGATCCCCTGGAGAGGGGAATGGCTACCCACTCCAGTATTCTTGCCTGGAGAACCCCATGGACAGCGGAGTCTGGTGGGCTGCTGTCCGTGCAGTCACAGAGCGGGAGACACTACTAAGCGACTGACACTTCCTAGAGGTTGTAGAGTTGCACATCGACTATTTCTAGTTCTCAAAAGGGATATATTAAGCTCCAAGAGTTCCAATATAAATTCTGTTTACTAAGGAAAATTCCTGTTCAGTACTTCTAGAGTAAATGTTTATGTATCAGAAAAAAAAGTCTTCTTTTATGAAAAGAGCAAAATAATTTTGACACCTGAAGACTGTAGGGTTCCGTTTTCCTCTCTGTTTTATGCTTTTTCAAAAAGTTTGAATTGAACTATACTTGTATTTATTTTTTTAATGTGCTTAAAATTAAAACCTTTGGCCAAAATGTTATTTTATGTGGATGTGTGTGTAAAACACTACCATTGTTGAGCCATGTCATGAAACAAATAATCAGATGTGTTAACCTTACCTGTGTCAGTCTGTAAATAATGACGGTATGTGTCACCGTCCTGCCTGCTCTTGGACACGCTCTAAACAGCCGCAGGGCCAGTGCTGTGTCCAGAGCACTCCTCAGTCGCGGGCGTCTCCCCTTGGCAGCCCAGCATCTAAAGTAATTCAAGCAATGTGCACCATGTTCAGTAGTGTTGCGGTTCAGCGTTCCTTCCCTCGTCAGTCTGCACTTATGGTCTTTAAAACATTAAAGCAGGCTTTAAGGACCTCGGGTGGTAGAATCTGGTATTTCACAAAGTCACCCTCTGGACTGTGCTGTCTCCCTGGGAGAGGGCACAGCCGTCCTGATTCTGGACAGCTGGCGTGCGCGTGAATGCCAGCAGCGTAGTCTGGAGAGTGGGGCGCTCACACTTTGCACCTCTGTTCCAGGCTGGCCAACAGCGAGAAGCAGGGCGTGCGCACCCATGCGGTCTCCGTGTCAGGTAAGAGGCCGCGCGGGCGGCAGGGGGGTGCCCACAGCGGTGGGAGGGGGCCCCATGTGTCTGACCTCTGCTCATTCTTACGAGGATTACATCTTTCTAGACTAGCTTATGAATGTTAAGGATTAAAGTTATTTAATTTTTAAAACTTAAAAATAACTTCAAAATTTGTATAATTTTACAGTAGTAGATTACTCACAAATTACTTAGAATTCCAAGTTATGTTTCAGTTTTAATGCCATGTTAATTATATTTAGAGTGAAAATGTTTGCTTTCGAAGCTGCCATTATAATTTATGCTTGCAGTTCAGAAATTAACATAATATGCTTTGTATATGTATTATTTTTTGAAGTTCAAGAGATGTGGAATATTTTTAAACAGCTTTTTTTGTTAACAGTTAACATAAAATGGTGTTTGAATAGTGCTTTTTAAAAAATATAGTTAAGATATTGACATAAGCATTATCTTAACTATTTACTGGTGTGATGAGCATGGTGTGCTTTCTCTGATATGTTTCTCAGAATACATGTGCCTTTCCCCCCAATTTAAAAATGTAGAAAATAGAGGAAAGGTGGGAAAAAGCATCTTCTATGGACCCAGGTTTGGTATCTTAAAATGCATATGCTATACATGTGTATGTATACATGTATATATACACATATATCCATACGCACACATATATAGTATGTTCTCATCTATGTCACATTTCTAAAATAATTTCCTAAAACTCTACTGTCTGACAGTCTGACTTAGAAGTCTAATTCTTGTTAGTTTAATTTACCTTGAGTGAATTTTTACGTATAATTTAGTTTGATGTATTTGCCTAGTTGATGACTGAGTTATTTGTTAATGTTCCAGCATACAAATATAATTGCTTATTTTTTTTTATCATCCACAAACATCCCACAACCCCCTTCTCAAGAAATATTTGTGTTGGTATTCATGCTTTCATGCTTAGCAGAGGTGCTCTAGTGAGGAACCTCGTGGGGCAGGTGTGTTGGGGAGCCCTGCGGCTCAGGAGTCAACCCCTCCCTGATGTGGGGAGAGGCCTGTTCAGTGCCGGAGCTTGTGCTGCCGGGCGGTGCCGGACGCCAGCAGCCTCCCCTCAGCCCAGGGTGACGTGCAGGGGCTGAGTAGCTTGGCATCTCCAGTCTGCGGTGGCACAGGAGATTTGGCAGGTGGGGAGTAGGCCCTCCGGGGTTGTGATCTAGTTGGAGAGAGAGGCCACCGCCCGCCCAAGCGGCCCGGTGGTGGAGGACTCTGTCAGTTGCTGGCATCAGAGGGTGTTTTGTGCTGTGTTCCACAGAAGAGGAGCTATCCAGCCAGCGCTGAGCCATTCCTGAGCACTCCAGTCCTCCCCTGCTGGACTGGAAGTGGGCCTGGGTGGCTAGCCGGGAGGCACCGGTGGTCCTCACCAACCTGGGCGCCCCTGTCCTCCACAGCCACTCCGTGTGATGCTGAGCTGACATGCCCTGCTGGGCTCACTGCGACTCCGGGTGGTGACAAAACACGACAGGCCTCACGGAAGCTTCGGGTCTCATTTCTTCCATTTCCTCGTGTCCTCAGCGTTTTTTCACAGCTGCCCTTTAAGACACTGTGGGTGTCACCTCTCCCAACCCCCCCGTCCTGATCCACCGTCACTGTCCTCCCCGGGCACCCTGGACTGGAGTTCACGTTGCAGCCCCTTCTCTACAGCAGCTCTTGGGGTGCTCCTCCTCTTTATTGAATGTAGGTAGGCGATTCCCTTGGCAGAATCTTTCCTCAGCTTGGCCCCGAGGCTTCCCAACATCTCGGCACAGCCTGCCTATCCAGCCTGCCCCCGTCCTCCACATGGTCTTCGCGCAGTTCTGTCGGGTGTCCGGCCCCTCTGCTCATTTCCTTCCCCCTGTAGTTCTGCTCAGACTGCTCCACCGGCCAGCACAGCCTTTTCGTCATCACATGTCAAAATCTTTCCATTCTTCAGAGTCAGTGATGCTGTTCCACACGTGGCCACCACTTTGGTGGTTCACGGAACCACCAAACCTTCATTTACAGGCCACAAAGAACATTCCATGTACCGTGAATATTTAGTGACTGGACTTACCTCTTAGATTCCTGCTACTCCTTCGTCACCCTACTCATGACTTGCTCCCTTCCATGGAGTTGGACTCACAGCGTGCAAAGACTCTTGAACATGCCATCCCAGCAGTATGGCTGGCTAAGAGCTGCGCCTTGCACTTAGCTCTTAAGCTGTTAAGGTGACACCTAGATGATCAGGACTTCTGCCAAACCTCAAGATTCTTTCTTATCTGGTAGCCTGGAAACCACGCGGGTGTGCTGTGGTTAACCTCAGCCACCCGCAGACCCAGTGGAGAGCCACGCCTGTTCCCCACACCACAAGCCGATCTGTCTCCAGGATGGTGGGGTGGTGGCTGAGGCTCAGCCTGACTGTGGCCAGCAGTCGTGACCTGCTTTTCTGTCATAGTCCATCTTGTCCCACCCCAGCAAACCCTGCAAGGTGGCTATTAGTCCAGTCTTAGAAATTCCATCATCAGGTGCTGCTGAGTGCCTGCTCTGTGCTAGGCATTGTTCCAGATGCTGGGGTGCACTGGTGGACAGAGCCAGGTTGCTCCCGTGCGGAGCTGATGTTCTGTGCAGGGGACAGAGATGCTGAATTAAAATCAAGCAGGCAGATGGAGAGTGAGGGTAGGGCTCCGGGGACGTCCCTCTGAGCAGTTGACTGAATACAGTGAGACTTGAGGCCTGCAGACACTGTGGGACAGCGAGCGCCAGGCCCTGCAGCAGGAGCTTGGCAAACTCAGCACCAGCCAGAGAGCTCTGAGAGGCCGGGGCAGGGCAGGCGAGGGCACACGCAGCTAAGAGGTGACAGCTCTGTCCTTATTAGACACTCAAGGGGCTGTGCATAGCATTAAACATTACCTTGTTAACCCTGTGATGACCCCCCAAGGTCTTTATTGTCTCCCCTTTTCACAGACAAGAGGAAAGAAATTCAGAGAGCGCTTGTTCAGTATCACACAGCTTGAAAACGATGGAGCAAGGACAGAACTCAGGTCGTTATTGCCCCTCAGCTTATGTTGCCTTTCAGTAACAATTTAAGGGAGATGACCCCAAGTACAAATGAAGAATCAGCTGGGAAGATGAAGAAACTGGGACTTGCCTGATTCTCCTATTTTGTATACAGTCACAACTGAGAAGCTCTTCCCCAGTCTTTAAGGCTGCTTCAGATGCCCCCCACCCCCCCACCCCCAGAGGCCCTCCCTGCCTACTCCAGGACTCTCCTTCCTCAGAGTTGTCTCGCCTGCCATACTTGCCACTATTGTGAATAACCTTTAAATAGATATGAGCTTAGAAACCTTCTTATCCCCTAGACCACAACTCCATCATAGACAAAGACATGTTCTATTTGTCGTTACTGTCTGGGACAGAGTGCTCAGGGATTGTTTTTAGGTGAATCAGGTGCCCGAGCAAGGTGCGGAGTGGTGCTAGGGCTTGGAAGACTGTGCTTTGGTGGGGGAACAGAGGGAGAAAGGCAGGGACCCTCAGAGTGGATAGTGGCCTCGAGCCGCTGGGCTCGCAGACTCCCCAAGCGCTGGTCACAGTGAACCCTTCTGTGCACACCCCTAGGCAGTCTGGGGCAAGGGTCTGGAGGCCAGCCAGTGGGAAGGCTGAAGTCTGGATATCAGCAAACAGTCCCCACCTTGTGATCATGGGTTCCAGGCCCTCCTGCGTATCTCTTTGTGAGCAAGTAGAGTTTCAGACCATCCTCAGTAGGGTCCAGTTTCAGTCCATGTTGAATATATGCAGTCTTGTCTCTGAGATCTGGAGTTTCTAACGTAAGTGTGAGATGAGCCAGTTTACAGTCCATGTCCAGTATATGCAGTTTTGTCTCTCGGATCTAGAGTTTTGCTCTTAATGTAAGTGTGAGATGAACCAGTTTACAGTCCATGTCCAGTATATACAGTCTTATCTCTGAGATCTGGAGTTTCTAACGTAAGTGTGAGATGAGCCAGTTTACAGTTCATGTCCAGTATATGCAGTCTTGTCTCTGAGATCTAGAGTTTCCCTCTAATGAAAGCGTGAGATGAGCTGGTTTATAGAAATATCCAGCAGAATAGAGCATTTTCCTGGGCACCTTCTCTGATGGCCTAGAGTCAACTTTTCTAGCCTATGTGTATGATTTTAGGAAACGTGTTTCTTCTGGAGCACAGTTAGCAGTACGTGGAGAGGCCTTCGCTTGTCCTAAGGGGTCTGTGTGTGTCAGAGAGGGGCGCCCTGAGTGGGTGGGGGGTTGAGCAACGTTTGTGTGGATGAAGAGTCCTCGGAATGCAGGTGCTTCGTTCACTGAACAAAGCTGAATTTAAAATATTCCAAAGGTTCAAGCTTTGGTTTTTGGTTGGTTTTTGTGTTTCAAGGTTCTGTTTGTCTCTTTCAAATAACCAGGCCTCTAGTAAAGCAGTGGGACCTTAAGTGTAACAGAAATGCTGATGACCCATGACAACCACTTCACTGTGCCCATGGCTCTGTCACACGTCTGCGGTGTGGTGATAGGGCTGGAGGTGAGGAGACCGCGTTCTCTCTTCTGTGTCTGTCACCACAACCAAGGCCATGACCTTTTCCTTTTCTTAGAAATGTTCGGTTTGATTGTCTCTGCTGAGCCCTTGGTGGTGAACACATGTATCACTCTGTAGTGATACTTTGCGATGGGATGTTTATTATAAATTAAAAAAAAATTTTTGCTTTATAATAGATTCTTCTGGTTTAGTTGTTAACCTTGCAGCATCATTCCAGCTATTTAAAAGGGCTTCTCTAATGCGCTATGGAAATTCGTTTTCCTATCCTCTCTCTCTCTCTTTTTTTTTTTTTTTGCTATCAGCACTGTTTCAGGGGATGATTTTGGCTTGATACCTAGATCCCTGTTCTTGGGTTTTGTTGGCTTTTTGAAAAATTGTCTTTCCTTATGGTTTGGTGAGTGGATTGGTAGCAAAATAAGATTTTTGGTAAAAAGGACAGAAGAATTCAGCTATAGCTGTGAACATGTTCATTTTTCCTACCTTGTCATTGAAAATTGGGGAATCACTTTTAACCATTTTATGTGTGTGTATGCAAAGAGCACAGACTGTTCCTGGATTGTCAATGAGGATGCTAAATCTTAAAAATAAAATTATTTTAAAATTGTCTTATAATTTAAAAAAAAAAATAAGAAAATAAAATTACATATAGTGACTAAAAATTATCCTAAACTAAATGTTGACAAAATAAATGTCGTTTGCATTAAGCTGCTTCGTTACAAATTCTAAAGCAGCTACTTAATATATGTAGAAGTAGTTTGTGAAGTTCTGTAAAATATTAGGTGGTATAAGTGTTGTTGTTCAGCCGCTAAGTCATGTCTGACTCTTTGCGACCTCATGAACTGCAGCTCGCCTGGCTTCCCTGTCCTCCACTGTCTCCCAGAGTTGGCTCATATTCATGTCCATTGAGTCAGTGATGCTATCTATAATAATTGTGTTTTTTTCTCCTTTTTTCTCATGGTCTCTGAAGCACTAAGCCTGCTATTCATTGACTGCGCTGCTGCTTTGTAAATACAAGTAGTTACCTACCTATGTGTGAGGCTCAGAGATTATGCACATGCACAAGCATTGTCTTGTTTAAGCCTCAGGACAGTCTTCCTCCCTTTTCCACTTTACAGGTGAGCTGGGGTCGTGAGGTGTGGCTCAAGTAGCTAGCCAAAGCAGAGAGCCCGGTGGAAACCCAGATCTGGGCTCTGAAACCCACTGTCTTCTCATCAAACCACATGGAGATGTTGGAAGGCAGGAGGTGTCGGTGTGAGAAGGGAGGAGTATTTTCCTGGAAGAGTCTGAGTCTGATTTCAGGGTGGTTTTTCTTCCATTTATCAGGAATAGCAGTAGCGTAGTGTTGACTCATTTCTGACTGTTCTGTTGGAATCCAAATATCTGCCCTGCCTTCAAGTTTGAATGAGTCTCTTTCGTCTGGTTTACAGCCTAGTCTCACTTTTGGTAACTGATTTAGAAGGTAGTCTCCGTGCATACTGAAAGCTTGATTTTAAGTGAAAGCTTTCAGGAACTGTTTAAGTGCCCTAATTTAGAGTACTGTCGCCTAGTACAGGGGTCCCCCCCAAGCCCCCCGGACTATGGACCAGTACTGGTCTTTGGGTCCTCAGCTTGTTAGGAACCAGGCTGCACAGGAATAGGTGAGCCACAGGCGAGGGAGCCAGGCTTCACTTACTGCCCCCCTTCACTCAAATGACCGCCTGAGTCACCCCCTCCCTTTGAGTCATAGGAATACCGTCTCCCATAAATCAGTCCTTGTTGCCAAAAAAGTTGGAGATTGCTGGCCTATTACATGTGAGGCTAATTTTTGTAAATTATGTGCCTTATGACATAATTTAATCAAACTAATGCTACTGATGGTTTTTATGTGCACTGGTAGCTTAACCGGTAAAGAATCCACCTGCAGTGAGGGAGACCTGGGTTCAATCCCTGGGTTGGGAAGATCCCCTGGAGAAGGGAATGGCTACCCACTCCCGTATTCTGTCCTGGAGAATTCCATGGACAGAAGTCCATGGGGTCACAAAGAGTCGGATATGACTGAGCAACTTTCACTCACCCACTCATGTGGTAAGTATTGGGGGTTTGACTTATTCACAGTACTTGTCTTGCTGGAAATGCTTCTGATTCCGACAATCATAACTAGAGTCCTGCGGTCAGCGTGGGGTTAAGAGAGGCGTTTAGCAGTCTCTGGCTGGGTGGGGGCAGGGTGACTGATCGTGTTGTACCTGAATGAGGAAGTCGTGATTGGCTGAATACCTTTGCCCCCAACCCCCACCCGCCCCGTGCTGTCTCCTTCCTCCTCGAACCACTGTTACAGCATCTGGACTCTACCTCTTCGCACCATTGTTACAGTGTCTAGACTCCCTTTGCCTCTCTTGAGATTTGAGGCTGCTGCCTGATTGCGGCCCTCTCCTCTCTGGCTTCTACAGGAGTCCCATGGGTTCTGAACTACCCACAGCGTGTGTTGTAGGCTAATGCCCTGAAGAAGCACCAGAGCCAGGCTGGCTTCCTGCTCCTCAGCTGCAGGCTGGAGATGGGCAGACACATGTAGGATCCCCAGGGGGGACACTTTCAGATGAAAAAGAATCCGAATTAGATCGGAGCAATCATGAGTGCAACAGAAATTTACAGAGGATATTTACTCGGGTAAACTCCTTCCAGGCCACAGATCTGTCCTCAGGCCCTGTGGATCTAGTTTCCAGAGTAGAGTGTACCCTGCTGCTCCTTGTTGGCGCCACTCAGTGAGGGGCTGTGTACTGCTTCTTCCTCAAGAGCACTCTGACCTGTATGTTCCAAGCTCTGGTCTGTAGGAAAGTGTCCCTCATGGTGGCCAGGGTTTGGGAGTATTTGTCTGATGAGCCATCTTATTCTCCTTGCTCCTGAGAAATCTGTATGCAGGTCAAGAAGCAACAGTTAGAACTGGACGTAGAATAACAGACTGGTTCCAAATCGGGAAAAGAGTACGTCAAGCCTGTATATTGTCACCCTGCTTATTTAGCTTATATGCAGAGTACATCATGCGAAATGCGAGGCTGGATGAAGTACAAGCTGGAATCAAGATTGCCAGGAGAAATATCAATAACCTCAGATATGCAGATGACACCACCCTTATGACAGAAAGTGAAGAAGAACTAAAGATCCTCTTCATAGTGAAAGAGGAGAGTGAAAAGTTGGATTAAAACTCTACATTCGGAAAACTAAGATGATGGCATCCAGTCCCGTCACCTCATGGCAAATAGATGGGGGAACAATGGAAACAGTGACAGACTTTATTTTGGGAGGCTCCAAAATCACTGCATATGGTGACTGCAGCCATGAAATTAAAAGATGCTTGCTCCTTGGAAGAAAAGCTGTGACCAACCTAGGTAGCATATTAGAAAGCAGAGACATGACATTACCAACAAAGGTCCATCTAGTCAAGGCTGTGGTTTTTCCAGTAGTCATGTATGGATGTGAAAGTTGGACCATAAAGAAAGCTGAGCGCCAAAGAATTGATGCTTTTGAACTGTGGTGTTGGAGAAGACTTGTGAGAGTCCCTTGGACTGCAAGGAGGTCCAACCAGTCCATCCTAAAGGAGATCAGTCCTGAATATTCATTGGAAGGACTGATGCTGAAGCTGAAACTCCAATACTTTGGCTACCTGATGGTGAAGAACCAACTCATTGGAAGAGATCCTGATACTGGGAAAGATTGAAGGCGGGAGGAGAAGGGGACAACAGAGGATGAGATGGTTGGATGGCATCACTGATGTGATGGACGTGAGTTTGAGCAAGTTCCGGGAGTTGGTGATGGACAGGAAGGCCTGGCTTGCTGCAATCCGTGGGGTTGCAAAGAGTCAGATATGACTAAGTGACTGAACTGAACTGAATGAATAAACTTTGATAATCTTAAAATTTATTACTATTAATACAAGAAGCCCAAGTATCATCGTATGAAATATAAAAACAGATATTGTCCAAAGACCCAATTTTGGGGGTTGGTTGTTTTTTTCTTTTTTCCTTTCATAGAGAAAAATTTTAAAGGAAGGCTTGAAACTTTTAAAATATAAATTCTGGAATTTGACCTCATGGCTTTCTAGTCGTGTGTCATGGATGCATAATAATTGTGGAATTTATTAAAAATCAAACTGCATGCCATAAGATAAAATGTATATGATATTTTTACATGCAAGGGATCATGTGAATGAATGGATATTGTTGTATTTTTGAATTTTTAGCTTTTTAACTCTTTATCCTGGGAATTTCCAAATACAATACAGAAGTAGAGAGAGTAGAACTATGTAGTGAATCTCCAGATACTCGTCGCCCAGATTCAGTAACTGAAATCTAGTTGCTTCATCCCTGCCTCCACCCTCTTACTCCTCATTGATTGTCTTCCCTCACAGCTCAGTTGGTAAAGCGTCTGCCTGCAACACAGGAGACCCAGGTTCGATCCCTGCGTCGGGAAGATCCCCTGGAGAAGGAAATGGCAACCTACTCCAGTATTCTTGCCTGGAGAGTCCCATGGACAGAGGAGCCCGACAGACTATATAGTCCATGGACTTGCAAAGAGCTGGACACAGCTTAGTGACTAAACCATCACCTCTGATTGTCTTAAAGCACCTCTAAGGCATAGTCATCTATAAGTGTTTCTAGAAGATGAAGACTTTAAAAGCAGTTTTATTATACTATAAGAAAGTTAACAGTAATTCCTTAATGCCAGCTGTCCATCCAGTCCGTGTTGCGATTCCCTGGTTAAGGCATTGTCACACTTGGTGTCGTCCAGTCAGGGGTCAGACAAGTAGTGCTGGGTGAGCTTGGCTGTATGCCCCTCCGGTCTCTGTGTGCTGTCTGTATTTATCTATGGAGGAAATCGCGTCCCTCACACCGTGCCCCACGCCCTGAGTCTGGCCAATTGCAGTTGTGTGACGCTGTGCTGAGCGGGTCCCTCTCTGGCCCCTGTATTCCTGAATTTCCTGTACTCTGGTTGTTAAGGTTGAGAGGAGTTTGGTCAGGGAGTTGGGTGTGGGCTGAGGGAGGCAGGTGGGCAGTCTCAACGACACGACTCAAGTTGTTGCGATCACAGCTCATCCTGCGGAAATGTGACCAAGTTGTTTCCATTCTCGTTTCTGCTCCTAGCGTGGACTGGTGGCAGTAAGCTGCCGCTATCCTCACCCTGAGCCCTGCCCTCCCTGGGCCCACTCTGGGTCCTCAGCTTTCTTGACGGTGCCCTGTGGTCTGCAGTTGAGCTGTGTGTGCCAGCTGCGTCTTCTCCATCACGTGGTGTCGCCTGTGCATATTAGAGGGTTGGGCCGCCCTTGTGTTGACCCCACTGTGATGTGTCTGCTGTGGCCCTCACTGCGCTGCAGTTGCCATGTCTCCAGCTCCAGGAGGGCTGGCATGTGTCTCGTTCATCCAGCAAGTGCCTAATAGAGAGCTGGCTTTCAAGAGAGTTTTCAGTACATGAATGACACTGAATGAGGAGCCGATGCTGATAGGCGGAGGGCGTCAAAGCCTTGTTTTCAGCTACCCTGGCTCCAGTTTTTTATGTGAAAGCAGTTTATTTGAGGTGTACACTTAAGGTCTGTGTCTTTGCTGATGGTTTGGGGGAAAGTGCTGATAAAGCTCTTTTACAGATTAAGAGCTGCTAGCTCTCCGCACTGCTCTCTTTGCGGTTGAATGTTAGCTGCTCACGAGAGCCTGTGTCCATGGGTCTTTGTTGCTTGTGTCATTGTGTGTCAGCTTTATTCTTTGTAAAGGCATCTGTACCTTTGCTCGCTCCGCTGGCTTTGTGGAGCTGGCTCACCTCTTCATGTCTTGCTTAAAGTTTCAGTATCTAGTGCTACTCTTTCCTAAGAGGGAAAACTGCATTTTAAAATATTAATATGTTTCTCAAGTCAATTATATTAAGAAATCAAGTATACCAGTAGTCACATAAAAGCATTGCAGCTTTGTACTTGTCTTTATAGCTATGCCTTACAATGTAACGTAAGTCTTCTCTGGTATTGAAATAATGTGTTTCTGTTTTTCTCTTCCCTCCTCCTGCCTCTGTATAAGGAGTCAGTCACTGCCAACCTAAAGTTAAGAAGGCTAGGCGCTTCCTCCCCTTGGTCTTCTGTGCCCACGAACCTCCTTCTGCGGGTACTGCACTCAGCTTTTGCACAAGCTCTCCTCTTAACCACAGCTGACCACAGCGGCCAGGCGGCAGTCTAACGATGCTTGTAGATGGTGCTGGCCCTGGGGTCAGTGTAGTACTGCCCGGCAGGGGCCTGTGGGCTGGGGTTCAAGGTGACTGTCTGTGGGCCGTCCTGATAGAAGACTCCTTGTTTGCCTGTTCGTTGGTGTTTAAATGCATGACAGGGTGAGAAGTCTCTTCCTGTGTGATCTCAGTGTTTTCTCAAAGGGGCCGGCAGGTACCACACCTTTCCCTCATGGGTTTCCTAACACGGCATGTGAGTGATGGAGGAGGATGGTCCCAGTGAGCCCCGGGGGTCTCCTCGCCTGCTTCGTGGGCAGATATTCAGGGATGCTGCAGAGGACGGGCAGCCAGGGCCCTGGAAGCATTATCTAGGAGAGGGAGATGATGAGGGTGTAGCAGCCGGGACCGTCCTTCTGCAGATGCTGTGTAGATGAGAGTGGAAGTGCATCCGCAGAGCCCCAGGAGGAGCGGCGGGAGCCCCGGGGCTCCCTGAGGAGGCCTTCTGAGGGCTGTTCCCACGCACACACTATTGACCCGCGGTTCTCATTTCTGTCTAAGAGGATGCACGTTCCTTGTGAGGATAGTAGACTTGGCTTTAACATTTAGCGGTGAGAAGCAATCAAATTAGCCTTGCTTAATGTGGCAGAAACGCACCTAAACTGCTGTTTACTTGGGGTAATGTGAGGAGGCTTCAAAGTCGCACTAATGCCCTCAAGTCAAGTAAACATGCTGACTCCTCCATCCTGCAGTCTTTCTTTTACCTTCTGAATTAGACTGGGAGGGGGTGGTTCTTGTGTTTTCCTTACACTATGATTTGCTTGTCATTTTAATAGTGTTTTCCCTTCTCTCCCTCTCCCTTCCTCTCTCTCCTCCCCTCCCCTTTCCCTTCCTCTCCCTTTCTTTGCATGCCACCTGGATCCACAGATGAAATTAGTGGGGACGGTAATATTTATTTTCACATTTGTGTTGCTAATGTGAGATGATTATTTATGGATATAAATACCACTCAGTTTTTAATGAAAGGCAAAATGGCTTAGATCCAACAGAGTATGTATGAAACAAGTGATGGTGTGAACCGGTGATCTCTTTAGAGTTGCTCAGGGTTTCAACCCAAGAAGGGTCACCATCAGTTTCTTTACCACGTCTCACTGGTAAACTTGAGTCGTGTATATTCATAGAGAATTTTAGAGATCTCATTATTAGAACTAGAGGTAAATGGAAATTGTCAAAACTGTTTCATTCCTCAGTAAATGGGAAAGAGTCACACACTTTCCCACGTTCATGTGTATAGTGACTTTTAGTCGGGAGTGGCGTAGCAGGAAGGAAAGAAGGAAAAGTGATTTCTAAGAGTCACAGAGACTAAAGCAATTAAGGAACTGTCAGCAGTTGTTATTTTTCAGGCAGCTGAGGCCACTACTTCATAAACTAGAAATTTAAAAGTCACGTGTAGTGTCTTGTTGTTCATTTCCCTTGTGTGCTGCCTGCATGAAGCTTTGTACTCTTTTATAATAAGGAGTGAGATTTTATAAAATAAAATTAAGGGGGATTACACTTTTCCTCACTATTCAATGAGAAAAATACTTTGACTGAAGATTCAGTCTGTGCTCCTGTCTGTCGGGTTGGTGACGTGATCCTTATGAGCAGAGTGCTTGCAGTGAAAGGTCTGAACTAAGTGTGACGGGGAGAATGTGTCTGCCTCCCGGGACTTGCAGCTGGAAGCTCTGGGCTCTGTGTCCTGGCTGATTGCTTGGTGGTGGCTGGTTGGAAGCTCCTCCGTGGAGGGTTCCCCGTGTGTCTGCCCTTTATCTGTGTGACTCCCGAGCCCCCCAGCAGGGATTCTGAGCATAGCCAGGTGTTGTCTTCACTGGTGAGCAGAGGGGTGAGACTGACTGTCCAGGGCTGCTGGATGAGCGGCCAGGGCCCAGGCTCCAGCCTCGCCAGCTGACCAGTTGGGTGACCTGCAGCAAAGCACTTGCCCCCTGGAGTCTTCATGTGTAGAAGGCCTCGGTGGTTGTTTGAGGATTACTGTGAAAGCATACAAATTTAAACAGATGAGTACAAGCAAGTGGTTATAACCACATTGTTTATCTAAAGAAAACATTTTTGTGTTCATTTTCCCCACATTTGGATTTCCCAGTACTATGAAACAGGGTGAGTATTATTATCCTCATTTATAGGTGAATCTGCTGAGCCCTAAGGATTTAATCCTTGAGTCTAAGGCAGGGATCCACAAACTAAGGCCCAAAGTCCAATTATAGCCCACCCCTGTTTTTGTATTGCTCCTTGAGCTAAACAGGATTATTATATTTTTTTAAATGGTTGAAAGGAAAATCAAAGAATGTGGCATCAAAACTGTGTGAAATTCAGATTTCCGTGTCCATCAGTAAGTTTCAATGGAACACAGTCATACCTTCGGTCATGACCAGTCTGCTCACCCCTGCAATTTAAGCGGCAGAGTTAAGTGGTTGCAGTGGAGACTGTGAGCACCAAGTCTAAAACACCTACTCTCTGACCTTGTACAGAAAAAGTGTGCTGACCCTGGTGCAGGTCACAGAGCAAAGCAGCACCCTTCCTGGCTTCCTGAAGGCCCTCCTCCCCCTGGCCCCCACCCACTCCGCCTGCCGTCCCTGTGGCCTCCAAGGCTGACTGCAGGTTCGCCTGTCCAGGTGGCGTGAGGAGCTGTGATCACTCAGTCGCGCTGCACTGCTGGGCAGTGGCATCCCCGTGCATGCGCTGCTCTGGGGGTGGTGTGTCCTCACGCCCAGCAAGGGCAACAGGCCCGGCCTGGAGGTAGGGACAGACTCTCACTGCCCACTCCCTTCCCCACGAGGGGAGTGAGGGCACCCGGGAGGTTGGTGGGCCGCAGATCCTGGTCCAGTTCTAATATTTACAGCCAAGTGTCCGTTGCTCCGTCCCTCCTGCTCTCCAGACTGGCCCTTCCCAGGGACTCCAGAGGCATCAGGCCCTTGGGTGACAGAGCAGAACCTGTGTGTGTGTCCAGGTTTCCAGAGTGACTTTACTAGGTCTGGCTCACCACCTTTGAAAATGAGAACTTGATACTTTTCCCTCCTCATTTCAGTTGTCAGTTTCTGTCCTTTTTAACATGTCTTCCCATCATGTTTATTTTACCACATAAACTGTGACACCAAACACTGTAAATTACAGTGTTATTCAGGGTTTCAGAGGTCACTATTTTTCAAAGTATTTATTTTGAAATATTCAACTCATGGTCTGAAAAACCTTTCAGATTACAGTGTTACCCATGGTTTTAGAGGCCTCCATTTTTCAGAGTGTTCATTTTGAAATATTCAACTCATGGTTTGAAATTGTCTCCCAAGTGCACAGACCCACAAAAGCCTACCTGGGCACAGCCCCGGAGCAAAGCTGGACCCACATTGGGGGTGAAGTCCCCGAGCACACTTAGGGGAGCGTGCTGAGGTCTCAAGACGCAGGGGGTCTGGTCTCACAGGATGAAGCTGCCAGAAACGCGGAAGGTGACAAAGAGCAGAGCTCGGAGCGCAGTGGCCCGGGTGCCTTCCTGCAGGGCCCTCCAGTGCCTCTGGGGGTCTTGGGTTCCAGCCTGGGAAACAGGATGATGAGAGCAGGACCCACCATGTACGATTTTCCTGAGGTTAAGCAATGGTGCGTGTGGTTGTTTGTGATGGTGTCTGGGCAGGTGCCCAGGTCTCCGTTAGTCGTGACCACCATGATTAAGTGGAGCACACACAGCTCTTCCCTTCATTTGTGCTGAGGTTTTTCCACCTGCCTCCTTTTCCCTTATGTTTTCCTCCTACCATATTTGGGGGACAGGTGGTTTCAGGGTGGACTCCAGTTGTTCAGGGACTGTTGAGTATGTAAAAGTACCTCTCATATCAGTGTCGTACTAGCCCATCATCATAAAAACCAGGAAAGAAAAATGGAAACTAGAACCAAATCCATATCAAGACTTCTTGGAGAAATATGCCAAGTATTCTCACTTGAAAAGCCCTTCTCGGTAAACCTTTATGCACGTGCCTTCACCAGTGTTCACCCTGCCACATGAGAACCAGCTTGAGAACACAGGAGCAAGAACTCCCTGTTCACCTGGCGTCACAGTATCCACCCCCACGTTGATCATGAGTGATGCCCGGGTGTTTTGGATAATCCCCAGAGCTTCTTTTTGTAGCATTCATGTAGCACCAAAAGACAGAAACTGCAGACTCTTTCTTGTGATGGTGTAAGCTAAAGTGTATGCAGCTTGTTTTTTTCCCAAATCAGTTCTGTGGGCCAGCCTGATGTATGAGCCATCTTCTTTTTTCTCCCTGAGAGCAGTTCAGAGGTTGTCTCTCTGCTGAGGGTTTTATAAAAAGAGGCAGTCCTGGGAGCCACTGCAGCCCCACCCAGAGGGCTCCTGCCAGGGAGGCCTCAGAAGCAGAGGGCACCAAGGAGATCGCAGCCCTCAGTCACCTGTCATCTGCAGGGCCCACCACAACTTGACGTGCGTCTCTGTGATCCTGACAACCCCCGCAGGTGGACGTGTTCTTATCGGACACATGAGGGAGCCGCTGAAGCCCAGACAGGGGGCTGTGGGCGCCCGCGTGCAGCTCTGCCTGGCCTGGTTCCTGCGCCTCAGGCTCACGGCCCCCCTCACGTGCCTGGAGTGCACGCCTTCTTTCTCTTCAGTGGGTACTCACCGAGCGCCTCCCCAGTGCCGGCTCTGGTTTGCAGGCTGAGAACAGGACTGTAGATGAGCTGCAGCAGGGCCCGCTGCTCTGGGGGCTCCACTCCCAAGAGCTAGAGGACCAGCAGAAAGCTGGTAGTGATGGGCCCTGAGCAGAGCACGTCGGGCAGTGCGATTGAGAGTGGCTGGGGGCCAGGAGGGCTCTCTGAGCAGGTGGCACCCATGCGGCAGACACTGTTACTTAGGGAGATGGAAGGACGGGCAGACAGTGACCCCGGTGGCCCTGGGAAGCCCGCTAAGTCCTGGGCCCCTGACATCTTAGTGGAGCCAAGAGCCCCGGGCAGGGGCTGATGATGATTCCAGGGCAGCTCTGATAATAGGACGGCTCGGGGAGGGAGGCGCGGCCAGAGTTCTAGGCAGTTTTGCAGCAGAATCCAGCCTCCTCAGGGTCAGCTAATATGTTTTGCCTCTAAGGGGTTGTGTGGTGTATGTGAAAGAGGACCATGGGGGTAGGTCTGGGGTGCAGGAGATGAAGTCGCCACACTGCCGACAGTGTGACGGCTGAGGGTCCGCCTGTGTGGCCTTAGCCTGACACAGTCCCTCACTTAGTCCTCTTCCTCATCCCAGCCTTGGCAGCACACTCTGTCCCCAAATTTCATTTCGCAGTTTCCACTCAGCCATCTTACACAAAAGCAAGGCTGTGGACCTAGAAACCACCACCACTCCTGGTATCCACTGAGAGCAGGATGTCCTGAGAACAGGATAGGAGAGAGAAATGTAGGAATGTAAGGTGTAGGATAGATTAAATAATTTTTTTCTTTAATCCTGAAAGTAGTAATATTTATAAACACGTAAGAATAACATAAATTATCCACCTGTTATACAGGGCTTAGGAATAGGTCACATTTCCCAAATACCTAAAGGAATGCCTGTTTATGGACTTTACGTTCTGCCAGTTGAATTTGTTGTTACTTGAATTACTTTTAATGATGATGACAAATTAAGAAATGAATTCTTCGAACTACTTTTATATTTGATCTCAGTTGTTAGCAGTATGCAGAACAGTTGACATTCTAGTGACTGTAAACAGTATATAGTCTCTATTGTCTTTGGTTTCTATAATTTTAATATCTGAATGAAGTAATAATGGCAGCACAGAAGAGAGAACTTTTAATTCTTTAGAACTTATAGCCTCCTCTGCTGACCCAGCAGCTTAAACCCTGTGCACAGAGCTACTCAAGGTTTTTCTCTTTCCAGTACGAGAAAAACAGAGAAGACCTGAGTGATTTTTCAGTGTAATTATTATCCAAGTGAGTGTGTGTTTTCCTCAAAAGGGGTTTCCCCCCCATTAATATGGAGATGGGTCGTTAAGTTCCTGCACTACTGAGAGGAATTAGTGGAAGCATTGGAACTTACACCAGAGAAGAACTCGATTTCTATGCTATTCTGATTTTATTATTTTTGACACATCTTTTACCCTTTTGACATGAATAGACACTGTTCAGATATCTGAGTGAAAAGTTACAACAGCAATTCCTGGGTTGCTTTCACCCTGAACAGATAAAGTAAGTTATCTCAAATGTCCGCGTGCCGTTTTGTTTTCCGAAGAACATGCAGAATATGCTGTGAGGTCTGATTTCGAATGAAGTCTGAGCTGTGCGTGGAGAAGCCCCAGTAGACAACGGTGCAACTTTGCGCGTGTGCTCGGTGTAGGGAGGTGGGGCTTCACGGTCAGCCCCAACCTCTTGGTGCCTTTGAGTCGTGCACACAGTCGTTTCCTGTCTTCTGTTTTCCACAAGGGTTTTCTGTGTCAGTCTGTGTGCTCTCCGAGGAACAAGTCTGTGTATTATGACATGGTGGACCATGATGTCACCTTTATTTCCATAAATGACTCATGTGTGAGCAAAAATTGAGTAATAGTGTTTTAAGAATATGTCAGCATAGCAGGGGATGCAGGCAGATCATTTTGCCTTTTCAAATTAGTTCAAGGCCAGGGGGTCGGAGATTTAACCTCTTCCAACATACGTGTTTCCTCTCCTACAGAAACGGATGATTATGCCGAGATCATAGATGAAGAGGACACTTACACCATGCCCTCCAGTGAGTAGCTTTGGTTTATCTCCTGTTCAGATTTGACAGAGCTTTAAATAGCTTGTGTTTAAATGTTTTAGATGTTTATTTACTACCTTACTGAGTTCATAGTAGAAATACTCTCTGCAGCCTTCCATGCCCGCTGCCAGGTCAGAGGCCTGAAACTCAAATATCTATCGTAAGGCAGTTCAGTTATGGGGATTTTGTAATCTTGTGTTCTTGCTCTGTGATAATATATAACCTTTAATGATTAAAGCATTTCCTGTCTGTAGGAAATTAGTATTTAAACACACACACACACACACATACAGTTCTTTGAATGCATACCTTTTAATGAATCACATTTCCCCTCTGAGGTTTCATTTCTTATTGCCCTTGACTAAGCAATTACAAAGAGCTTCCTGCGTCCAGTCCTTCCAGCTCAGGGTGGGAGGTGTGGGGAAAGCAGGACTCCTCACCGCCCCTCGCCCCCCAGCAGCCTGGCAGTGTCACCCTCTGCTTCTCTGCCATGCGGCATGCTGGTGAGGAGAGCCTGGTGGGATGCATATAGTCCCAGCTCTGGAAAATTTCAAGGGCGTGTCTCAATTAAAAAAAAAAGTTAACCCTACCTCTTAAAGAGGCCTGATTAGGAGTCCTTCTTAAGCCTTCGAGGCCTTATAATTCAGCATCTAATATCCTGGTTTTAGTAAAGCTCTCTGTGTTTGTAAAATGTTTCAGGTGCTTTACCCTGTTGTATAAATATTTTGAAAGTTGTTCTCAATAGATGTCCTACACATGTTGAGATTTACCAAAATAAAGAGAAATAGCCCAGTCCAACTCAACCCCGTGCGTATCCTGCAGGGAAACAGGTTGGGGTGGAGGGGCTCAACTTCTTTCTAAGGGCTCCTGGGTTGGTGATTTGAAACGGAGGCAAGAATTGAGACTTAAATGTGTTTGCTGTGACTCACAGTAGCAGTTTGGAGAAATGTTTAAATTTTGGTTTCAAGGTTTAGTTAGCCACTTAGTCTTTTGTACATTCTTACAGGCTATCCATATTTTATTCGTATATTATTCATAGTTGAGTAGTAAATGTCCAACATGCTAACTTTTATCTAAACCCCAGAAACATGGGTTATCGTATAAGGAGCTTATGGGATAGGAATGCAAAGCGTTGTACATCACATTGCGTTTACTTGAGGATATTGTGTTGTCACTTGTGTTTGGTCCCCTTTTTTGACTCATGTTAGTAGTCAAAATATTTGACAAAGTAAATATTGAAATGTACTCTCCGAGTTTGTTGTTTTTAAACTGATTGCTATTAGTTATCTCTAAGCAAGGTCTTCACTTTTTTTCTCTCTTAATTGCGATACAGAAAGCTATGGAATAGATGAAGGTAACAGGATTCCTTTAAAATAACTGCATTTGCTTGCAATTGCAACCCATGGAATGATACGGGATGTCTCAGTTTCCAGTTAACTTTTATTTTAAAACTTTTTCATTGGTTTACTCATGCTGTTAAATCAATGGAACTACCAGCTAAAGTGATTTTAAAGAGGAAAATGACCATCTAAAATTTGGGTTGAATTTTCCATGTGATTTCTAATTTCACAAATTAGAAGAAATCAAAATACCAAGCAGGTCATTGGATTAGAATCATTTCCTAGGTTCCCAGTGGGTAGTTTCTTTCCATGTGCCTCCAAATAATTGGGTTTGTATAAATCATGACAATTGAATATATTAATTTGAGGCTGATGCTCTCAAAAATATAAAATACTCGTAATCTGTTATGTGATATATTCAACCTTGTTCCCAAATCTTCTGACTTAAAGCTGGTCCTAGAAGCTACCTCTTTAAACTCGTTTAGCTCCGTGAATAATATAGATAGGATTATAATGAAGTGGAACACTCTTAAACTTTTTTAAAACACAAACTTACTCATGCCACAGTTTTTTCCCTCCATGTCTACAGACTTTAGTTACTTGTGAAATAATTGCTTTAAATAACCATTTTTTAGACTTCATATATTAATACCTGAACTAATAGTATATATTAATTAAACATATAAACTTGGAGCAATTATTTAGCAGACTATCGAATTAATCAACTGAATCAGACATTCAAAAATATGAAAAGAAACCTACCTTGTATAAAACTCATCATTTTGATAATTTAAGCAGTGCCATAACAGTTACATAAATTCCTTTTAAAATACTCGTTTAAGAGAATTCCACTCTGTTTAAAGCATTTTCATAGAATGATGTGCCACAAATGAAACTCTTACTCATCGATGATGATGAAATGAAATGTATCCCATGTTTTCTGCACTGGGGATGTTGCACTGAAGTGTCTTCTGGTGTGTGGATCGTGTTTTGCAGCCAGGGACTATGAGATTCAGAGAGAAAGAATAGAACTCGGCCGGTGCATTGGAGAGGGCCAGTTTGGAGACGTGCACCAGGGCACCTACACGAGCCCGGTAGGTCCTGTCGGGTGGCCCTCCACCGTGCCTGCACCACCTCCTGCGTGGCCTGCTCCTGTCTGTCCTCATGAGGCCCTGCTTCTTCAGGGTATTTGCCGTTGTCCTCTGCAAGGCTTATCATATATGTCAATTCACTTGCTGTGTTCAGAAACCCAAACTGGCAAAATTAGCTCCTGAGAGCTGGGTCTGTCTTTTATTGGTTCTAATCTTTCATTCAGCCTCTGTCATCAGTAACAGTTCTGTAGCCCTTTGCCCACATGCTGCCCCGAAATCTCAGGCTTAGCATCCATCTGAAGCCATGCATCTTTAGAGAGCAGTGCTTCTTTTGCATTTGTTTACTGTCTTAAGAAAGCACCATGTTCAATATTTGAGTGTGAATCGACTGGAGTGACTGACTTACGGTCTTACGGAAGTTTCTGTTGTTATTCAGTTCTCTTGTAAAAATGGGCATTTTGTGTCATTTCTGAAATACATCAGTCAGCCTTAGGTTCACACAGAGGTAGAAGTCATGGTGCTGGTCCTAGAAGTTTGCTGTCTCAAATTCAGAGCAGTGTGGTGTGCCGCTGGAGACCGTCAGAAGGCCCCGAGCTCAGGCGTTCAGCAGACAGACCTCTGTGCCAGCCGGCTGCTCTCCTCTGGGGGCCTGGCGACCACTCCCTCCAGAGTGGTCCTGCCACGTGGGCACACCTCCCACAGGGTCGGAGAGGGACTGTAGTCCCCGAGTCTATGTTAGTCTTGTGGCCATTTATGTCGCTGTTGCTTGAGAGCGTGTCCTAGAATCACAGTGTACAGTTAGCATGAAATCTAAAACAAATTAATGCAATTGAAAATACTTTTAAGATACGCCAAAAAAAGACACACCCTGGCCATGACTTGTAAGGGAGCCTTTCCATTTAAAAGAAAAATATTAAAAGTGTTCATTAATTCCACAAATATTTATTGAACACATACTATGAATCAGGTTGTTGTTCTAATGAGGTGTTTTTTGTTTTTTGTTTTTTTTTTTGGTGAACAGGGCACCTGAAATAAGAGAAATAGATGGTTCTGGAAGGGACCACCCAAAGCCAAGGATAGGATAAACACATATACATTTCCAGGGTAGAAGCCGAAGGGCCGCCCCTTCCCCTCCTGCAGGTCTTTGCTCTCGTCCCCTCTCCGCTCTCTCTCCAGGAGCGTAGCTTCTAACCTGCTCTGCGACGTCTCAGTGTCTCGCTCACGGTGTCTGTCCGTATCCTCCGCTGGGACATCAGCTGGCGGTGCACAGGTTGCCGGGCCTTGTTCCTGGTGCAGCCTGAGCCCCTGCAGGAGTCCCAGAGGCACAACGGGTTGGAGGGGTGGGTGTTTGTGGGACACGAGTCACCTGCAGCGTTTTACTTGCATGTCTGCTTTCTGGGGATTTTCTACAGAGGATTTTAAGTGTTCCTCCCACTGTTAAGATTTTATAGTTCTGATTCTGTCTGATCCAGAATCCACAGAAGTGCAGAATAAACCGCCTTTCCTGAACGTGCCCACTGATTAACACAGAGACTTCTTGTTCCATGTGTCCCCATCACAGGAGAATCCAGCATTGGCGGTTGCAATTAAAACATGTAAAAACTGCACTTCGGACAGTGTGAGAGAGAAGTTCCTTCAAGAAGCCTGTAAGTTTCTAGACATTTTTGTGGGACTCCATTTTGACTTTCTGTCTGTGAAATCCAAATGGTCTCTGAAGAAGAAAAACACTGTTTTGACTTTTATGAGGCAGCTACATTTATTCTCTTGCCATGCAGTTCATTTCCGTATTTGTCAAGGCTCATGGGTACAGAGTTCTCCAGGGGGGCTGTCACATTTGGGGTGTGACGGCAGATTGACTTACTGCCTCTTCAATCCCTGGTACTTTGTACTGTAACTATCTTCCCACTGGGCCTGGGCAGATGTAGTGATGCCTGCAGGTCCTGGAGTTGGGCGGTGAGCAGGACAGACACAGTCCCTGCAGGATGGACCCCAAGAATGAGTGGGGAGCAGGGCCCAGACCAACCCGAGGGGCCGCCGTAGAGAGTCGTGTGTGGCGGGTCCTCTCCTGAGGACAGCCCTGTGGAGAGCAGGCCGTGGTCCTGCCTGTTTGCACACGTCGGCTCCTTCCCGCTCCCTCCGGCTGGGCCCTTCATCCTGCTTCCGCTGGGCTTGTTCCTCCCGACCAGCAGAGTTGAAGGGCCTCTCGTTCAGAGGCTTTGTCGCGGGAGCCTGGTCTTTCCCTTCCCAAGTGTCCATAATTAAACACAATGCCTCTCTCTCCCTCTAGACTGTAAGTCTCAGTGGGGACAGGAACCGTGTCTGTTTTGCTCACAGCTCAGCCCCAGAGCCAGCACAGGGCTTAACTCACAGAAGGTGGTTGTAGCTGTTGGTCACATGAATGAATCTTGGTGTCTTTCATCACATGTACATGGAATTTCAATAAATATTTACCACCCAGCAGCCCAATAAGTGATAAGTCATGGAGTAAACCAGATGGTCACTTCATCAGTTAAGTCAGAGCAAGTCCTGATCCTGTTCCTTGGTCTTTGACTGGAGTACGAGACAGGGCCTGGCGATGACTTCCGCCTCAACTAGTGTGCTTCTGCAGGGCATCAAGGCTGAGAAAACACGGACTGTGTATCAGCCAGCATTACCTAACAGCCTGTATGCTTTTCCTTTGGTGGTAAAGTGCATTATATATTTCAAAAATGTACACTTTTAAAATTTGCTTACCTTTCTCTAAAATTTTTGCGAGTAGGTATTGTGATTTTTGTAAGACTTTGGAATCATCATTACAAAAATCAACTTTAGCATTTTGTAAGTAGTCAGGTCAAACTAACCTTGTTTTCTTTTTGAAAGGCTGTAATTTCAGAGAAACATGCTACAGGCAGTATACCTAAAATCCTGTAGGGCTTTGACAGGCTATATATGTAAGTGTGGCAGTATGGCCTAGATCAGGGGTCATTAAACTCTTTCTATAAAGCACCACGTAGTAAATATCCTGGGCTCTGCAGGCCAGGTGGTCCCTGTCATGGCTGCTCATCTCTGCCATCAGTGTGTGGAAGAGCCACAAACAACTCAAAAAGGAGCGAGCAAGACTGTGTTGCAGTGGGTCTGGTTTGTGGAAGCCAGCAGCCACCCTGGCCCGCGCACCTGCACCTGGGTGATGAGCCAGACTGCTGCGCCTGGCGGGCTTCAGCCCCACGGATAGAGTTTCATGGCGGCCTCAGTCTCCTCTTAGCCCTGCTCTGTGCAGTGTTCTCAATAATTACTCCCAAGGAAATAGAAAAGCTTGTTAACTATATGTTAAGGGTAACATAAAACTGAAAGTGATGGTAAGTCAATTGAAAATAAGAGTAAATATACTGAGTTCCTGAATGTTTATCCCAACCCATCACACTATACTGAAGTGATGAACTGTACTGACAAGATGACTTTCAGTGGTACATTTTGGATTTTGCGCCAGGTATTGATGTGTGTGGTGTTTTTAGTTTGTTTCTTTGTTTTAAACTAACAGGTCCTATTTTTGGAATGTGTGGGAAAAATTGAGGGAGAATACCTAAAGGGTTTGGGTTCTCTTAAGTGAGGGTGTGATCAGTCTGCAAGAAGAGCCACTGTGGTCCTTGGGTGCGATGGTAGGATATACAATCTTCCTTATCTACAAGTTTTACATCCACAGATTCAAGCAACTCTGGGTTGAAAATATTGAGAAGAATTCCAGAAAGTCCCAAAAAGCAAAACTTGACTTTACTATGCTCTGACATCTGTATACATGGCATTTACGTTGTATTAGGTGTTACAGGAGACAATCAAAGTATATGGAGGCTGTGCACAGGCTACATGCAAATACTCCACTGTTTTTAGAAGCGCTTGAGCGTCCACAGATTTTGGTTTCCCACCGGGGGTCCTGGGACCAGTCCCCTGTGGATATGGAGGGTCAGCTGTGTGGTGTCCAGAGTGAAAGCAGAGAGGCCTGTCCTCCCCAGATGGACCTGGCACTGAGCTGCAGTCCACACTGGGCTCCCTACTAGAGTGGGTATGATGAGACATTTTCTCCTGCTTTGTTGCTCGTGTCCTTGCTTAGCAACATAAAAATCAACCCTGAATTGGTCCCCAAAATTTAAAAAAAATTTTTTTTCATTTCAATAGTCTGTGAAATCCAGGTGCTTTGAGGGGACCACTGCACTAGGTTGCCTATAAAGTTGCTTCCAGGTTTGAGGTTCTATAGTTCTAGGAATGTTGTCCTGCATCTCAGTCATCCTAGCGTACTGTGCAGGTGACTTCCTTAATCTGATGTTAGAAATGTCTACATGCTTAAAAATAGGTCCCCACATCTAGGTATATGTACCTGTGCAGGGCCCTCTTGGTCATCTTAGGCTCAGCAAAGCAGTCACACTCACTTAATGGCCACAGGCCACTTCTGGCATCAGACTTTCTGAGAGGAGTTCAGGACTGGAAGCCACATGCTGGCATTTCCCCACAGGGAAGTCCTCACAGTGGTCCAGGAACTGCTTTCTTAGCCCTGATAGTGCTGGGAGGTGATGCGGCCACAGTGGTGGCTGCCAGAGCCTCTGGGGTCAAGGAGAAATTCTCCCAAAGCCACCAGCATGGACTCTGGGGCCCTGCGGGGGACGCCCAGCAGCACTCACACTCAGGAAAGCGCCTGCTGCCCCACCAGCAATTTACCAATCAGGTGGTTTTACCATGAAGGGTATTTCTTAGAGAATGAATCACACATTCCAGCTTGGTCAGCTTTCCAGAGGAAAACCTGGAAGGTTAGCCTCAGGGCAGATTTGTCCCTGGAAAAGAAAAGGAGGTTTTCTCAGCCAGTGAAAAGCATTGAGTCCTAACCACTGGACCCCCAGGGAACTCCCATTAGCCCCGAGTCTTAACTGAACTCGTCTTCAAGAAACTGAAAGATCTTCAAAACAATGACGGTGGACACCTCTTTCTCCCCAGTAACAATGCGTCAGTTTGACCACCCTCACATTGTGAAGCTGATCGGAGTCATCACAGAGAACCCGGTCTGGATCATCATGGAGCTGTGCACACTCGGAGAGGTACCCGCCCTCCCACCTGCTGTGCCTGCACCCGCAAGGGAGTGTACGACATACACTCTCGTATATGAGTGTCTATATGTGTGCATATACATAGTGCATGCTCGGAGAGGTGCCTGCCCCCCATCCGCCATGCCTGCACTGGCAGGGAAGTGTGTGATGTACACTCTCATAGTATACATAGGAGAGTGTGAATGTGTGTGACGTACACTCTCATAGTATACATAGGGGAGTGTGTATATGTGTGCATATACATAGTGCATGCTCGGAGAGGTGCCTGCCCCCCATCCGCCACGCCTGCACCCACAGGGAAGTGTGTGATGTACACTCTCATAGTATACATAGGAGAGTGTGTATATGTGTGCATATACATAGTGCATGCTTGGAGAGGTGCCTGCCCCCCATCCGCCTCTCCTGCACCCACAGGGAAGTGTGTGATGTACACTCTCATAGTATACATAGGAGAGTGTGTATATGTGTGTGTATACATAGTGCATGCTTGGAGAGGTGCCTGCCCTCCATCCGCCACGCCTGCACCCGCAGGGAAGTGTGTGATGTAATCTCTCATAGTATACATAGGAGAGTGTGTATATGTGTGCATATACATAGTGCATGTTTGGAGAGGTACCCGCCCCCCATCTACCGTGCCTGCACCCGCAGGGAAGTCTGTGATGTACACTCTCATACGATACATAGGAGAGTGTGTATATGTGTGCGTATACATAGTGCGTGCTTGGAGAGGTGCCCACCCCCCATCTACCGTGCCTGCACCTGCAGGGAAGTGTGTGATGTACACTCTCATACGATACATAGGAGAGTGTGTATATGTGTGCATATACATAGTGCATGCTCGGAGAGGTGCCTGCCCCCCATCCGCCACGCCTGCACCCACAGGGAATTGTGTGATGTACACTTTCATAGTATACATAGGAGAGTGTGTATATGTGTGCATATACATAGTGCATGCTTGGAGAGGTACCCGCCCCCCATCTACCGTGCCTGCACCTACAGGGAAGTGTGTGATGTACACTCTCATACGATACATAGGAGAGTGTGTATATGTGTGCGTATACATACTGTAGTAGTGTAGCGTCCTCATTAAATTCCCAAGTAGTCCCCTAGCTCAGTGCAGGCGGCAGGGTCTTCCCACCCCAAAGCTTTGTTAGGACAGGAATCGGCAGGTGACCAAGTGATTCTCTTTATTCCCTCTCTCTTGCTGTTGCCTAAAGAACACACCCACTGATTTGAGTGTGAAAAAAAAACAATGTTAGTGAAGTTTGGGTAAATGAGTGCTCAATTTAGGTAAATCAGAACTACTGCTTCATCTTTGCACGAATTCACTTTGCAGTGTCTTTCAGACCAACTAATGTGAGTCACAGTTTCTTAAAACATAGCAGAGTGTGGGCAGATGTCCTTATTTGACTTTAGCTCTTTAGTCGGTGTGTCACCACCACCTGGACGTGGGTCCCCACCCAGGCCGCTGAGTCATAGATGGGTGGGCCGGCCGGGCCCCGCCCTCTGTCCGTGTCCAGGTGGCTCCGTGGGCCCTCTTGGGGTAAACCTTCCAGATGTCTGCATGTGACATTGGTGCTGAAATATAGTAGTTTAACCGTCTAACACATTGTGCACATTACTTGTTTCTGGAAGGACACCAGGCAGTTTTGCTTTTATTGAGAATCAGGGTTTTAGTTTCCGGGAATTATGGATGGCCTGGGCCCATCGTACTCTCACAATGGTGTCGGCCCTGCCTTCTGGGGACAGGGTGCTGCCGGTGGGCCCCCCTCCCCCCCAGCTCTGATGACAGCTTTGTGAGGCTCTAAGAAGAAACTGTGGCTAACATTAGATGGTCTAAAAGACACTCCAAAGTAAAGTCCCCCAAAGGTGAAATAATGGTTCTGATTTACCTAAATTCAGCATTCATTTACCCAAACCTCTCTAACATTGCTTCTTTCACTCTCAAATCACTGGGCATTTTCTTAGGCAACAGCAAGAGAGGGGAAAAAATAACCACTTGGTCACCTGCCGCTTCCAGTCCTGACAAAGCTTTCTGGTGAAGGAAATATCTTAAGGCCTCTAGGATTTCTCTTCTTCCTCTCCCACATCTTTCCAAATAAAATGGAGTGTTTGCATAAATTGTTTTTTTCACATTATTTTTCTGCTTTTGTTTTTGGAGAATTTGCTAATTCTTCTGGCTTAGATCATTAACAATGCTAGAAGGAAATGGCAACCCACTCCAGTATTCTTGCCTGGAAAATCCCATGGACAGAGGAGCCTGGTTGGCTACTGTCCATGGGATCGAAAAGAGTCGGACATGACTGAGCGACCTCACTTCACTTCATGTGTAGGGAGATTGTGTAGGATTGGAGTTCATCTGCCTTCTTTGCTATATTAGCATTTAGCCGAATTAGTCCTGATAGTCATAGTATGGACCCGTAAGCCTAGTGCATAAACACCTGTAAACAAGTAACCATTTTACCCTTCTTCACCCAAGATTCCTTGGCAGCGAAGGGGGTTTTTTTTGCCTCCCCTTTGTCTTCATCAAGTCGGCCTGGGGCATGGGGTGGTCTGGGGAGGTGGGCTGACCGTGGTTGTGGAGGAGGCTTGTTTTGTAACTAGATTTTTTTTTTCTCCAGCTCTCATTATCTGGTGGTATTTTATACCACACCTTTATTCATTCCCTGGAACCATCTTTCTGTATTTTTTCAGAAATGTGTCTGTAATTATGAGGACTCTAATTTTTGCAATTGGATCTCAAATGAAGAATTGCATGATTTCTGAGATGATGTGTCTCTTTCATTAAGCCTGTTCTTTGTTTTTTTTTTTTTTTTTTTTTTTATCTTTTTTAGGATAGAATTGAAGGCATTCTCATAAAAATGCATTTGGACCCTTCCAGGTTGTTGTTGAATGTAGCTCTTCTGCTACTGATTTTTAGTCTCTGACACTAATTATTTTTCTTGTTCCTTTTGGTCACTGTTGAAAAAGCTGCGGTCGTTTCTGCAAGTAAGGAAATACAGTTTGGATCTAGCGTCTTTGATCCTATATGCCTATCAGCTTAGTACAGCCCTTGCGTATCTGGAGAGTAAAAGATTTGTACACAGGTGAGACCAGTCATGAAGCTGGTGCACTGCCTCTGAGTGGGGGGGTGGGTGGAAAGAGGTTCTCACGGTGCCTGAGACCCTTTGCCCCTCTTGACTCCTACACAGACGGCGCTGAAAGTCCTGCTGTGTAGTGCCATGGCATGGGACCTCATGGAGTTGAGGGCTTTTCCTCACATGGAGTTTGAAGCAGATCACTGGTTCCTTCCACAGATACTGTTGACAGCCTCTATGTGGCACTGTGGACCTAAAACATATTGTCATGGAACTTTCTAGGACACCGTAGCGTCATGAGTAACATCTGTTGGCCTTCTGCAGAATTTCTGTTCTGAATCTGGGTCTTTCATTTGAGTATAAGTGAAAACCCTTACAATTCATTTGCCTAGCATTTTGTGTTGCAAGTGTTCTAAAGATCATTTTAATTGTATTTAATGAGATTTGTTAGTAACAGTAGGGTTACACACCCTGGCCCTATACTGTCCATCAGTTATTGCAGTGGGCAGTGTGACTGTATGAAAAGTAGTAAGTGGTTTCATTATTTGAGAATTTCCTTTGCCATTATTCGGGATACTAATCACCATATTATTGAGTGAGTAAATATCTGCCAAAAGGAATATATTTGAAGTAAAACAATAAAAGCATCTCTTTTTCAATGTATAATAAAGTTCCTATTTGTATTATATATAAGCTGTCCTTCAAAGTACCTATATGTCTTTATATAATATAGATCAATTTGTGGGGTTTTCCCCTCATATTAAAATTTATTGTTCCACATTCTTCCTTATCAGGGACATTGCTGCTCGGAACGTTCTGGTGTCCTCAAATGATTGCGTAAAATTAGGAGACTTTGGATTATCCCGATACATGGAAGATAGTACTTACTACAAAGGTAAGAAATCAGAGTGACAAGTAGGAAGTATGTTCGGTGATTTTTAGCTCTTAAAAAAAGTACATTTCAGTGTGCTTGGCTGAGCTTTGCCGTAGGTGCGCAGTCAGGTCCATGGAGCAAGGACAGCTTCTCGGTGACGGCGCTAGCGCAGTTGGTCATCCCGGGGCAGGAAACGGCCCACAGCCTACACTCACTCCCCGTTAGCTCAGACCCATCATAGACTCAGTTATAAGACCGAAGACTGTGAGACTTAGGAAGAAAAATGGAGGCAAATCTTTTGAATCTAGGGCCAGGCGAAGAGTCTCTGGATTTGACACCAAAAACATGCATAAAAGGGAAAAAGTAATAACTTGTTCCTCATCAGAAGTTAAAACCTTTTGTTCTACAAAAGACCTGGGCAGATGGATGGAAAGACCACCAGTTACAGAGTGGGAGGAGGTATTTGCTAACCACATCCCCAACAAAAGACTGCTACCTGGGCTGTAGAAAGAATGCTCAAAACTCACAGGTGAAAAGGGAAAGAACACAGGTAGAAAAGGGGCAAACTATATGAAGAGAGATTCCTCCACAGGCTGTTTGGGTGGCACAGGGAATGTTACCCCTGGGGAAGTGCAGAGTGAGCCGTTGGGAGGTGTTGGGCACACCTGTCAGGGTGGCCACGGTCACCGTAGTGGCAACACAGAATGCTGGGGCCATGGAGAAGGCAAGGCGAGTTACTTGTGAGTTGTTTGTGTGGATGTTAAGTGTCAAATGTACAGCCACTCTGGAGAGTTTTGCAGATTCTTAAAAAACTGAACATGCACTCTCATATGACCTAGAAAGACACCCAGGCATCTCACCCAGAGAAAGGAAAGCCCACATTTACACAAAACTGGTGTTTGTTCATTGCAGCTTTATCTCTAGTTGCTGACAGCTGGGATCAACTCAGATGTCCAGCCCCCGGCCCTCTGCCTGGTAGACACAGCTCGCCACTTCCCAGTGGAGGGGCGGGCACCCTGGCTCAGTGAACACAGTTCCCCCCAACCTTCCTACAGAGCTCCAATCTACTGACTCCAGAGACTTCCATCCCTTAGTTTTTGAGCTGAAATTTAGCTGATGTGATTTTTTTCTTTAATTTTGCCAATCTCAGAATCAGATTTACTTGGTTCTTCAAGTTGTTATTAATTTTCATATTCTTGGTACTTGAGCTAAGGTTTGGACTGTTAAGTCTGTTGGCTGTGAGCTCATGGCTGCATCCTGCCCTGCTCCCCGCCTCCACACGTCACCCAAGTGACCAGCATTGAAAGGAAGGGAAAAGTGATTCTCCCAAAGACCCCATAGGGGAAATCTCAGCTGGCTCTAACTGTGAGGTCCCTAAGCAGATAACAGGGAGGTTTTACTTTCTAAAATTAATCTTCCAGCTTCCAAAGGAAAATTGCCTATTAAATGGATGGCTCCTGAGTCAATCAATTTTCGACGTTTTACCTCAGCTAGTGACGTGTGGATGTTTGGTGAGTATTTGAGAACTTCTGTGGTTAAAATTACAGTTCATATGTTCTACGGAATAAACTTTGTACTGTCTGGTCAGAGTCGGAAGTTGGTCTGCCCTCCCCTGCCCGACCCCCGCTGTCACACGCCGTCCTCACCCATCTAACTCGAGCCTCTTCCTCGCTCATGGGGGTAAGCTCTTTGCTCCCTTCCCTCCTCTCTGCAGCCTTCTGTGTGGTGTTACCTTTACCTGAGTAATGTAAACAGTTGACCTGCCCATCGGGTGACATGATGGCCCCCAAATCCAGTGTGTCTGAGACTGACTGCCCTTCACCTCTCTCTGGAGTTTGACCTCCTTCCCAGCTTGTCTCAAGGCTTGCAAGCTTGTCCCTTCGCATCCTGTGGCGCTGCTGCTCCGATGTCCCCCCCGCCAGCTCCAGTGGTCCCTGCCATCCCCCTCCTTCCCTCTGCATCCCTGCAGAGCCCCCAGGCATGCGTGCGTGTGGCTGACGTTCATCCTCGTGAGTGCTTCTTCCCTCTTCCCACCTGCATTTTTAAACGACTCACCTTTTTGGTGTGGATGATGCTCTGTCTCTGCCCTGCTTTCCAGACACCTCATCCTGACATCCTTTCCTCCCGTTGAAACTGGTTCTGACCTTCAGGGTCGCCTGACTGTCCCCTTTCCACGTGTGCAGCAGGTGTGCCACCCTGACGTGGGCTCCCTCTCTGCGCTCTCCCTGCACTTGCTCTCAGTCACAGCACTCCCACGTTGATCCCATGCGTGGTCCTCTGGGCGTATTTCCTCTGCTGCGTCTGAGACAGCTTCCCAGGAGATGCTCTGTTAAGTTTATGCACCTTCTTTTTCCTGTAAATAAAAACAACTTTATGTTTCTCAAGTATGTGTTCTCATTTTTTCTTCTGCTTCCTTGCTGTTGCCTTTCAACAACCATTTAGTGCCTTAACCCATATTAGGTGAAAGAAGGAATTCAGTCAGACAGGAAACGGTGCCCTGAGATTGGAGAAGGGGCTGCAGTCCAGTTGGCTTCAGATCCTAAGACCTCACTGTCTGCTTTGCAACCCGTGGAGCAGGTTGCTTAACCTCTCAAGGGAATTCCACATTTCAGGGTCTGAGATGCATTTTTTTTTTCTCTTCGCATTTATGAAACTAGGATTTGTGACACATCAGTGGCATCTAACAGTTGGTGTCATTCTTGTGTAGACTTGGTTTTGTTCATATCGGTGCTACTCTCTTGTCTGAATGAGTTTAAAAGAGCTCTTTGGTAAGAGTAAAATAATTCTAAGAGGTAACAAAGAATCCCATTATAATTTAGTTGGCAGCATATTTCTTCCTTTTCTGGTAATGTAAAATAATAATGCATCTTAAAATCCATAGCATCTTAGATTTCATAAACAAGTTTTTAAAAAGATGTAAGGTGGAAGGATTAAGGATGATGTAAAGTTCAAGGAAGAGTTCCAGACACACATTGAAGTCTCAAGAAATGATGCCCGGTGTTGTCATTACTAGTGATATTGTCATAATTACTGGTGAGAAAAAGAAACAGAAGTAAGGCAGTTTTTTTGGGGGGGTGGTCATACACTCTTTGAAATCGTTGGCTTTTGGCTAATTTCAGATCTAATTCACGTTGACGTGAAGTTGTGCCTTCCTGTCTGAGGCACACACCAGCTTAGATGCTGAAGATGCCGAAAGACAGTCACAGCCCCTCTGCCCCTGCCCTGGCACCAGGTGTACAGGGCACGCTTGAGATGAGGCAGACAGGAGCTTCCAGGATCGGGGGTGGCGGGCAGGGCAAGGAACTCACAAAGGCACCTGCAAGAGGAGAGCTGTGATGAAGATGAGCATTGTTGAATCTAGAGAATTCAGCACCAGCAGAAGCTACAAGGGGCATGTTCTCGGGCACATCTGTGTGGCCAGCACACCAAGTGATGGGGCCTTGAGAGAAATCTGAGAGTCTGAACGCGTTAAGACTTGAACTGTAGGGTTTTCTCTGTCAGGCCTCAGGTCAGCTGCTGTGATCGTGAGCAGGTTGGACTAAAGTGGAGGGGAATCTAAAATGCATTCAGCCTCTTTAAAATTGGTTCACTGAGGTATGCTGTGAAATATCACTGTAGCTGTGGGGTGGTGTGCTTTCTAGTATAGATTGTTTTTAAGAGATAAACCTCTTAGACAAATGATGTTTTTTTTCTTGATAATACTGTTTCATTATTCCCATCCTACTAAACTAGTGTTCCTGTTTCTGTTTGATAGGAGAGCTAACTGAATGCTGCTTTACTTGGCCCATGTGCCAGCTCTGAAGTCACTCCTGAAACGTGGGAACTGCCCTCCTCCTGCCAAGTTCACGGCTATGTTTTTGTTCCGGCCCCGCAGGTGTGTGTATGTGGGAAATCCTGATGCATGGAGTGAAGCCCTTTCAAGGCGTGAAGAACAATGATGTGATCGGGCGCATCGAGAACGGGGAGAGACTGCCCATGCCTCCCAACTGCCCTCCCACTCTCTACAGCCTCATGACCAAGTGCTGGGCGTACGACCCCAGCCGGCGGCCCCGCTTCACTGAGCTCAAAGCTCAGCTCAGGTAGGAGTGGGGTTGGGGGCCGGGCGGGGCTGGGGTTGGGGCAGGCCTTGCCCGCCTCTCCCTGGCAGATCCTCTATTCAGTACATCTTGGGCAAGCATGATTACATTACTGATTTGTGTTTATTTACACCTCGTTAGTCTTAAGAAGCACGTGTCTTAGAGTCTTCCTAAAGTTGAGAAGGTGATCAGATCTCCCTGGCCTGACTGCTCGGCGCTGCTCCCGGGTCCTTCCTAACCTGGTTCCCGCTCAGCTCTCCATCTCTGCACACACTGCGCCTTCCGCTCCAGCCGCACCCAGCCCCTGACCACCTGGACCTCCCCACACTGCTCGCTGCCTTTCCTTCCACCCCCTGCCCCCCCGTTTTCCCCCGGGGTGCCCCTCTTCAGTCTTCACAGCCCAGCTCAGGTGTCACCTCCCTAATCCCACCCGCCCCCAAGAGAGACAGGCCCACCCGTGTGGTGCCCTCTCAGAGCTTGTGTTACCATAGCTCAGACGCCCACCTTGCCTGCTTGGCTGCCTTCTGCGGCCCCTGCTCTGTGCCAGGCGCCACTAGACCCAAGCCTGCAGCAGCCCCGTCCCCAGGGGGAGCACACGGTGCTCCTCAGTGTGCTGAGTGTCCAGAGGGGCTGCACAGGGCTGACCGGCCAATGGGCGGCCTTCATCCAGCTTATGGATTCCTATAGCCCCGGGGCAGAGCTTAGGACCAGTACCTCGTCTGTGCTCAGGAAGCAGTTGTTGAATTAAGTCTAGATTGAGGCTTGATACTTGAATCAGCAGGACACTTTAATATAATACATAACCCAGCCAGCCAATACCATGGTTTAATATGCCAAATCACCTGGCTCCTATTTGGGCTACTCCCTGATCTTAGGTAAGTTTCTTTATTTGCTGTATTTCACAAAATCACTGAATGTCAGGGTGCAGAATCCCAGGCAGCTCCTGTAGCCTGCCCTCACCCCCAGGGCTTGAATCCTCTCCAGCCTGGCTCAGCACAGGCGGCTCAACACAGAAAATGATTCCAGGAGGGAGCAGGGCCTGGGCGCGAGGTGGGAGCCAGTTGTCCAGTCAGCAGCTGTTGTGCTGTGTCTCCTCGTTCTAGGCTAGGCTCTGTGGGTCCAGAGGGAGCATGCACAGTCCTGACCCCGGATCTTGAAGTCCGGTGGAGGAGGCGGGGGTCGACGTCCTTGGCCACACCATGACTCCCGTGACACCCACCACCCGACGACCACCTCCATCCTGCTGCAGGGCCTCTCTGTGATGGCCCCTCAGGTCTCCTGAGACCACTTTCTCCAGGCTGAAAGTCTCCATACGGTTCAGCTATATGCACTGCCACTGTTGGGGCATGCTTTATTTCATGGTTTGCTCCTACATGTGTTTGGTTCCTTGTTGACCTTTCCTCAGAGTTTGACAGTTTCTGTCCCTGAACCTCTCCACTTTGATGCCAGACTCCGCAGCTCGTCCTTCCCGGTCATCCGGGGTATTGACCAACTTCTCCTCATCCCCTCAGCCCCTTCTGGGTTCATTCTTAACCCCCTGTGGCTTTGCTCCCAGCTCCGTCTGCCGTTAGCTTCTGTTCTACCTTTTCTCACTAGCCCCAGGCCTGGGCTTCCTGCTGCACAACACTGTGTATCCTGGAGCACAGCTGCTGCGGCTCCTCCTGCCTGGCTCTTGCCCTTGCCTTCTGTGGGTCATGGTGGGGCCTTTGTCTCCACCAGCATTGGGAAGCCATCAGTAACTCCCTGCCTGCCTGTGCCCACTAGTTGACCAGCTAGGGAATCCTCACTCTCCTGGCCCTGCACGCCTCACCTGTCAGTCTTACCCGAGCTCCCTGCAAAGGACAGCTTTCACTGGGTTCCTGCCACCCCCGTGTCAGGTAGAGGCTTTCAGAGTAGCAGCTGGGGCTCCTCGAGTCTCGGCCGGTGCCCTCCTGCCCTTTCTCACACCGTGGCCACGCTAACCCACTCCTCCGCCTGGAAGGTGCCCGCCCGCACCTGCCGAGATGGGCCCTGGTGTCCTCCTTGGCTTCCTCCCTGCTCTGCCCGCAGGCTGCCCGGAGCTCTGGCTGCTTCTGGCCGTGCTCGCCCTGCGCAGCCCCAGGTGGCCGTGGCCCGGTCCACTCGGCTGCCCCAACACTGGGCACCACATGGCTGGGCCGGTGCTGGTCACTGGGCAGGAGGACCAGACACTTTTCCTGCCCTCGAGGAGCTCACAGTCTAGTACGTCTCATCCCCTACTAGACTGAAGCTCCTTGAGGACAGGGATCGTCATACTCACCTTGGTGTCGCCCGACCCCCAGGCCAGGCTCCAGGACCCAGTGAGGACCACACAGCCGCCGAGCCCATGCTTAGCACACGGAAGTGCTGATGTGGCTGGAGGATGGTGGCGTCAAGGTGGGGTAGCTGCCCAGAGTGTCCCGGGTGAGGGTTTAGGGTGAAGTGCAAGTCATTTACACACACACACACACACACACACACACACGCATGTATAAAAACATCAGGTCCCAGGTTATAGATGTTTTCTTGTGAACAGGTAGTCATTGAGTATTAGTTTATCCTGTTTGTTTTGTATTAGTCAGAAATGAAGCTTAACTTTGTATTGGAACATGTAGAATATGGCTACCAAATAAACCAAATAAAATATAACTTTGTAACATAATAGCTGCCTGGATAGCTATATGTAACTGAATCACAAACAAGAAAATAGAATCTTTTAGTGACTTTTCTGAAAGTTTTATTATATGCAAGATTCAAAGAAAATAATAAATTTGGGGGAATCCTTATCCCAGGTCACTTAAATGTTCCCGAATCCCATTCTCCTTGTCTGCCGTAAGAGAAACACTGCAGACAGACTCAGGTTCTCATGGGCTCCTCTCCTCTGGGATGGGACCACCGCTTGTTTTCACTGTGTCCTAAGAACAGTGGCTCTCAGAGACTCCTGTTGGCAGAGGATCCTACTGGGATGGGTCAGCTCTGACCAAAAGGCCGGTTCTCCTCCTGTCCTGGTCCTTGTTTGTAAACGTGCCTCACTGAGGAGAATGAGGTCCAACTCTCAGCAGTCTGTTGGCAAGTGTAAGAAATCCCTCGGTAGGAACTTTCTCATAGTGTGTGCGCTAGTATTTCGTACTATGTTCTTGACAAGTTATAAGAGTGCACTGAACATCCTTTGAGTGAAGGAATCATTTAGTCCCTTGCTGGTTCAGTTCATCGTGTGGCAGATACTGTGCCAAGGAGACCACATAAACCACGGGTGTATTTTCCCCTTTGGAGGTTATGTTCAAAGTTAGCATTGCTGAGCAGCGCTCTGTGTGGCTAAGACATCTGTGCTTCCTTATAGGTAGAGATTGTCAGCTTTATCTCAGGAAAGCATTTAACATGTGGCTTCTTAAATCCCTTTTAGACAAATGAATGCAATAATAGAGTTATCCATTTAAATTTTGTACCTTAGTTTTTGTTATTTAAAAAAGTTTTTGTTGACATGCGAAGATGCGAACTTACAGACATGCCAAGAAGTAAACTCATTGAATTTTCATAAACTGGGCACAGTAACCAGAACAAGAAAACAGCATTGCCTGCACCCCAGAAACCCACTAGAGACCGCTTTCCAATTAGTGCTCCCCCTCCAAGGGTAACCACTCACCATCGGGTGGGTCTGCCTGTTTTTGAGCTTTACATAAATGCTGTCATTCAGTGTGTGCTTTTTTGTTTATGACTTATTTTTGCACAAGACTTAGTTTCAGATCACTGTGTTATTCAGCTGGTTGTACCTCATTCTTGTTGCTGTACGTGCACCAATTATGACTCCACCATAGTTTCTCTCTTCTACTGCTTTGCATCTTGGGGCTTTGAAACACAAGCAGCATCAAGACTGCTGCTGTGTGGACATACCAGACGTGTCTTTGGGGAACATGTGTGCACAGATGCCTGGTGGGTGCATGTTCACGCATCTGCGTGCGTGCAGGCTGTAGCTTTATGTACCGACAGCGCCTGTTTCTCTAAGTGGATGCGCCTGTGCAGCATCCCTGGCAGTGACGAAAGCTCCTGTTGCTCCAGCCATGGTTTTTTTAAACCTCTGGGAATTGATCCTTGTTTCTATGCGTGTCGTTTTCACATGTGAAGGGTAGGTTAAACAAACAAATATAAGTGGTATGTAAACAATTTACCTGATCTTTTCAATCCTAAAGAACACTGACCTAGTAAGTGTCTACCTGGAAGGCCCTCCAGTCCCCGGTAAACGACACTGTGTTCACCGGGAGCAGGTCTCCATCCTCTGCAGTCACCCGTAGAAATCACAGCGTTGAAAACCAGCGTGGACTGAGTGCCATGAACTCTCACACAGTACTTCATCTGAACCCTCATGGTCCTTGGAGGTGTAGATGATGTTGTCATCATCAGTTTACAAGTAGGGAAATGGAAACAGGCCAGGTGGCAGACCGACCACAGGTCACGACCTGGGATTCAAGACAAGTCCACCTGAGTCCGGGGCACAGGTTGTCAGCTGTCATGCTCTGCGCTTTGATCTGAGACTCAGCTAAAGCCAGTAAGCTCCCTGGCTGTGATTATGACTGGTGGGCAAGCTCAACACTGTTTAAAAGGAAAAAGAAGAAAGAAAGAAAAACACTGTTACAGAATTCCTGCAGCTGGTTTTCTTAAATTTGCTTGCGTGTTGGGCAGAGAAAGTCCCGCAGAACAAAGGCAGCATCTCTGGCTTAGGCACAGGGGCCTGCCTCAGGGACTTTGAAGGGTCGTCACTGTTGTGTTGTCCGTCTTGCGTGTGCCGCGTTTGGCCGCTGTGGCCCTCTGTGGTCCCCGAGTCCGTGGGAGCAGTGTTGTCAGTTTCTGTGAGGCTGAGTCTCCCAGGAGCCCTGTGGCAGCTGGAGGCAGGCCGCCCAGCGTGCGGCAGCCAGGGCCTGTGCTGCCTGCTGAGTCCTCACCCTGTGTCTGCAGTACAGAGCCTTGGCTTCAGCTTGGGTCTGCGGCAGTGCTGGCAGTTGTGTGTGTGTTGTTGTAACTTGATATTGTCGTGTTTGCTTCTTAACTTTATCATCCAAAACTGGCCTTTGAGAAATCTGTTTGACCTAGAGGAGGGCATGGCAACCCACTCCAGTATTCTTGCCTAGAGAATCCCCATGGACAGAGGAGCCTGGGGGGCTACAGTCCATAGGGTCACAAAGAGTCGGACACGACTGAAGCGACTGAGCGCACACACATGACCTTGGGCGAGCGACTTAGACTCCCCGGAAGAGTGGGATCACGAGTCCTACCTACACTCCAGGACTAGATAAAGTCATCTAAAATGCATTTCATTTTCATGCTTGTGGTGGGCACACACACTTGGTAAGTAATAATGAAAACAAAGCTTCATCTGAAGATCCACAGGGGACCTGGAAGTCTTGGGCACAGAGAATGATCCATTGCTGTTTTAAAAAAAGCTAATTATTCACGTTTAAAAGTGGTTGCTACTATTGTCCAGATACCAAAATGCAAGGCACGTCTATTTGACATTTTGTAGATATCTTATGGACGTCTTCTACAGGCGGTTTTTTTTTTTTTTAATCCTTTCTGATTCTTCATTTATCCTAAAATTTGAACTCTAGATTAAAAACTCTAGGATTGACTAATAACATGAGATTACTTGTTCTTCTTCACTGTATTTTTCAGGTGGTTTTGTATCTGCTTCCAAAATTCCTCTCAAAGGTGGTGTCTGAATTCCCCCTTAGTCATCATATCAGCATTTTCCTTCTCGTTGCCATCTTGCTGGTCTCGATCTTATCTAGAAGAGTAGCCTGTTTTTTCAATTATTCCTGTATTTACAGTGTAAAATGTTTGGGGCCTTAGCCTTCCCAGTAATAAAAAATAAGTAGTACATATAAATTTAATAGGAACTTAATGTACAATTTAAACTGTTTTCCATGAAAAATTACGTCATACCTGTTCCTTCCCTGTGGGGACCCCAGACCCTGATGTTCAGACCTTTACAGGTGTGGCTTTGCTTTACCTTCAGCTACGCAAGTTTGTTTTGCATGAAGTAAACAAATTTCTGGGGAGATTTAAACTTAAATTTCATAAAAGTTAACCCTTTGTACTTAGATGGCTTCACAGACCATTTACCTTGCTGATCTCACAATAATTCTTAACAATGAGATACCGTTGCCCTTTTCACTCAAGGCTCAAAACACCCTGTGACTTGCCTGGATCATGCAGCCAACACAGGGTGGGTGCAAGACCCCAGCCCTCTTCTCCCCAGCCCAGGATACCCCGGGGTGGCCCCTCCCCACTAGGGGGGTCGCTGGCTGCCCCGCCCCTGCACTCCTCCTCATTCTTTTGGCTTCCCTGCCTTGTCTTGTTTGTAAGAGAACTTTGGATGAAGCTCCCCATGCAGGTGGAATCCACACATTTACCAGTTACCATCGAAGGCCGCCCCCAGCGCCCACAGCGAAATCCTCACACTCGCCAGGCAGCTGCTGTCACTCCTCCGTTCACCCCTGTTTCTGGCACAGTTCTCCTCTCTCTGTTCCTAATCCCCTTTCCCTGAATGTCATCTTCAGGGTTCTCCCTGAAAGTGTGGAGAAAGAGTGGAGCAGACGTGGACAGCTGCCCTCCTGACTGGACAGTGGAGGACCAGTGGCTGCAGGTTAAGGGGGTGGACAGGCGAGGTGGGTGCGGGGGCTCCGGGACCGACGGGGGCAGCACTGGCTTCGTGTGGGTACCCAGTCCCCGGGCACCTCACCTGGACTGGAGGACACAGTAGCCCCTGGGGCACCCAGTCCGTTCTCGGTGAAGGGTGCTGGTGCGGCGAAGCCACGGGCTTACTTTCTGCACCTCTTCCTCTCGTTTAACCACCCCCCCAAACTTGCAATTTAGAAATACCATTTGTGTCAGACTTTAGTGATTGCTCTAAGTATTAAACTGTACATCTTTAACTTTTCACCATCTTGTTCAGTCGCTCAGTCGTGTCCCACTCTTTGCCACCCCATGGACTGCAGCATGCCAGGTTTCCCTGCCCTTCGCCATCTCCTGGAGCTTGCTCAAACTCTTGTCTGTTGAGTTGGTGATGCTGTCTACTTAGACTTAATCTTTGTATTTCACTTAAAATAACTGCCTCAATCCTTTCTGCTCTAGATGTCATATATACTCATATATGTTAGTAATCTCATAAGATTCCACTTTGTGTTTTAAATAGCATTTTAAGGAAAGTAAGGGGGAAATCTTATATTTAACCCCAAACCGTGCTCTTTGTTCTTCCCTAAAGACCTTTCTTGAATTATCTATTGAAGAACTTCTTTAGCATTTCTTGTGGTGTGAACCTGTTGGTTAGTTTGGGGTGTTTTTTTTTTTTTATCTGAAAATGAATTGAGCTTCATTTCACTGTATACAGAACTCTGAACCGATGGCATTTTTCTTTTTTTTTTTTCCCCCTTTCAGCACCTTAAAGCTTTCTTTCACTATCTTCCAAGAAGTCACTGGCCTTTCAAATTATTCTTCATCTTATGTCATGTGTCATTTTTTTCTGGCTGCTTCCATGATCTGCTCTTTATCTTTGGTTTTCACCAGTTTATAACTAGGATGTGCTTGGGTGTGGTTTATTCACTGTATTTGGGCTTCACTGAACCTCTTGAGTATGTAAATGTGTCATTTCTTCAGCCATTTTTTTCCGCTCCATTTTCTCTCTACTTTTAAAACTCTTATTCTGTGTATGTTAAATCTTTTGATAGCGTCCTTCAACAGTCCAGAGAATCTGTTCTTTCTCTCTTTTCCCCCAGTCTTTTTTTCTCTAAGTCCCTCAGACCAGATAAGTTTTGTTGATATATTTATCCATAGTCTCCCTGACTCTCTTCTCATCTCCATCCTACTGATCATCCGGTCCCGTGGAGATTTATTTCAGATATTCTGGTTTTCGTTATGGAATTCTCATTTGACTCTTTTTTATAGTTTCTATTTAACTGTTGACATTTCCTATCTTTTCATTAACTATGAATGAATTTTCCTATATGTCCTTGAAAATAACAGCCCTTTGAAGTCCTTGCTTGCTAATTCCAATTTCTGAGTCACCATTGGAGTCAGCTTCCTTTAGATTTCTTTTCCTCTTGAGACTGGATTACATTTTAGTTCGTGTTTGTGTATCAAGTGGTTTTAGATTATGCCCTGGACTTGTGGCTGATAAGTTGTGGCAACTCTGGATTCAATGTCATTCCTCAGAAGACTGGTTGGTTGGTTGATTTAGCAGGCAGGTCTCAATTGCAGGCTGTCTCCGTTCTATGAGCTCCAGTCTCAATTCAGCTGAATTCAGTCTTAGCTGGGCCGCCTGGAGCCTGCCCTATATGTGCATGGTACAAGGGTCAGCAAATGATTCAGGCAGAATTTATACTCAGAATTTGAAGTACCCCCTCCCTGGCGCTCTCCTTCCTGGCATTTCCCCCTCATTTTCCACCAGCTTTGGGTGACCCAAACTCAGTCCTCTGGTTCTTCAAACCAGTAGGATGGCTGCCAGCTTTGTGGCCAGTGGCCATCAAAGTGGGGGCTTGCCCAGTGACCTTCTTGCTCCTGACGTCCCTCCCCCAGGGCCTGGCTGCTCAGTGCCGTCTCAGGCCCCAGTTGTCGTCTAGGTTGTCTCTCCTGTCTGCAAGAGGAGGGGTCACATAGGAGCTTCTCCAACTTGCCCAAAATACCAGAGAGGTTGCCATTTTAAAGTAAGATTCTAGTAGAAATAACTTAAAATAATTTTGAGATGTGTGACACCGTAGCCAAGCAGAAGTGCATAACTTCCTGAAGTTTGAGACACATAGTAAGTAGAGAGAAATGCAGGTTTTGTGTTTGTGAAACGAGATGCTGTGTCTGCTGTGTGTGTTTATAAGAGAAGGAGGGGAGAACCCCGTGCTGCAGCACCGAGGTTACTGTGGCTGCAGAGACACCATCCCACCATCCCAGCCTCGTCTCAGGCCTCCAGACTTGTTTTCTGCAAAGATCCCTGGGCGGGGGTTGGGGGGAGTGCTTGTTGAAAGGTCAATTCCATTCCTTTGTGGTGAGGCAGTGTTGGGTAATTATAAGAGATCATGTTTCAAAACTGGTATTCCCATGAACTTGCTAAAACAAGCCATTTCCCTCTTGGCTTTTTTTTTTTTT
>SJYQ01024335.1:0-30103 GCA_006410935.1 Redunca redunca | reverse complement strand
CCCGCGCCCCGCCCCCATCATCAGGCTGAAAGGAGCACGCCTGGCTCCGGGGTTTCTCTTTGTAGAAGTTGGGGACCTAAGCCATAAATGCTTTACAGTTTGCTTTGTTTTGAGAGGAGTCTGCTTCCACCTGACTCTGTCCCTTGGGGTTTGGTTTTCTTCTACTGAGAACCTGGAGCACATTTTCTGCCCTTTTCTCGCCTGTGGCCAGTGGCTGAGTTGTCTGTGGAGCAGGCAGTGTGTTGCATCCGCTTGTGGAGATCGGTCAGCAGAATCCCAGCCCTGTCCTCCGTCCTCCCGGCCTGCAGCCGGTGGCCAGGCCTCCGCACTGCACAGCCGTGCTGGGGCCGGGAGGCCCTTGATCGTTCCCCTCAGGTCAGGATTCTTTGTCCTCCTTTTGCCATGGACAGGATGGTGTTTTCACACACCAGCTTGTTCGCAGAGAATAATCCAGTTCAGATCGTTTTCTGGACAGTATACATAAAAGGCTTTTTTGCAGTTAATGGCTAACTGCTATTTGACATTTGATGAACTAAAAATATATTAAAAGAACTCTGACAGTTCATTCCCGTTTTGAAAAGTGTTCAGAAATCTGTTTTAACACAAAGTGCTATTAAATATTGTACCCATTTTTTTTCTTGGTCATTGTTTTAAACTGTGTTAACAGGAAGTATTATTACACATTTAGAGTAAATGCAGGTTATTGAGCAAGTTCTTTAGAACTTTAGAGGTGAGGGGTTCTGTAGTCTGGCTTCCTCCACCAATGGGAGAACTGAGGCCCAGGGAAGGAGGGCCATGTGCTTTATTCTGAGGGGTCTCTGAGCCAGTTAGTGACGAGAGCAGAACATTTCTCTGTCTCTCCTCATTTAGCAACAAATAGAATCCCTAGGTACCCACTAGAAAGCTATGAACCCCAGGTCCTGCGGCCTCCACCGGCCTCCTGCGTGTATGCAGGTTTGCCTGTTTTCTCAGCCACAACTGTGGAATGGTTTGGCACTGGAGAGCCTCGGAGTTCATTTCTCAGGCCCAGAAGTCAAGTGGATCTACTCACAAGTGGCTCAGATGACTGAGCAGGTTCCTTGCTGGTTCCCGGCCTCACTCTCTTCATCTGTAAAATGGGGGTACCAGTGTTCCCTGCCTCTTAGGGGTGTTGGGATGACCAGTTGAGATTGTGTGTTCACAGCACGTGTTTTTGGTTCCAGAAGTGTCAGGAACTCTGTGTGGTTGGTGATAAGCACAAATGATATAGCAGTCCACTAAAACTCACAGAATTGAAGAACCTTTTCCATCTAAATGTGACTTTGTATCTCAATCTTTATGATTTTTAATAATTTTCATGTGACTGAGTTTTGAAAGCTCTGCTATTAAATAAGTTCATGGGTGGATGTGGATGTAGTTGGGCTTCCTTGTATTACAGAATAAAGGTGAAGCCAGCTTAAAATTTTAAATAGCCTCACATTTCTTTCTTTAGGACATTTTCAAAGTGTATATTTTGAGGCTCTTTTTGTAATCAGAAATTGTTCTAGCCTTTAACATGGGTCAGCAGACTACCCCACTGCCTGTTTTCTGTTGATGAAAATTTATTTTATTGTGTGAACTTACCCCTTCCCTTGTGTTTATTCATGACTAGGTCCCCCTACACAGTTGAACCTAAGTGGTCCAGTTACTTTGTGTCTCAAAAAGATTAAAAAATTACTCTGGGAATTCCCTGGCAGTCCATTGGTTAGGACGTGGCATGTTCAATCCCTGGTCAGAGAACTAAGATCCCACAAGCTTTTTTCCATTCACGAGTTGTCTTTTCACTTTCTTAACCTTGCTATTTATAATGCGAAAGTTTTTAATTTTGACCAGGTTCAGTTTATCTTTTTTTTCATTTGTTGACTAGCTTTGGTGTCCCTTGCCTAACCCAGGGTCACAAAGGGCTTCCCTGGTGGCTCAGTGGGTAAAGACTCCACTTGCAACACAGGAGACCTGGGTTCAGTTCCTGGGTCAGGAAGACCCCCTGGAGCAGGGAAAGGCTGTTCACTCCAGTGTTCTGGCCTGGAGAACTCCATGGACTATTTAGTCCATGGGGTCACAAAGAGTCGGATGCGATTAAGCGACTTTCACTTTCACTTTAGGGTCAAAAAGATTTACCCCTGAGCCACCGCCTTCAAAGAGTTTTATCGTTTTAGCTCTTAGGTTTAGAGATACGATCCATTAGAATGAATTTCTGTGTATGTTGTATGGACAGGATCCAGCTTCATTTTCACATGTGGTATCCTGATGTCCAGCATTATTTGTTGAGAAGACTGTCACCCTAATAAAATGTCTTCACACCCTATATCATTCTTTCCAACTAAGCTCTTAGAGAAAATTGTTTTTTTCCTGTTATTTTTAACAAAAGGCAGATTCACCAAAACAATCAAAACACTATTCATATGATACTCTGTTGATCTCTCCGCAGCCCAGCAGACCTGGTTATCCCAGTCCGAGGTCCAGTGAAGGATTTTATCCCAGCCCACAGCACATGGTACAGACCAATCACTACCAGGTATGCATCCATTCCAGGTGCAAGATGTGTTCTTTTGTTCTTCACATTCAGAGTGGGGAAGTAACATTATACATACTGATATTGATAAATATATATATACACGTATATCTTTGTCATCAAACAGATGAACAATTCTCTGCCAAGTGCCAGGTTTCCTCACCTTGATAAGAACAGTGATAAGACATTTCCCGCAGGCATTTTTGCCTTGAAAGGCTCATTTGATCCTTTCACATGGTTGGGAGTTATATAGAAAAACTGCCTTAGATGGTTTGAAATCTCTTTGCTGTGAAAATTCCTAAAAGTTCTCTGGCAGTAATATATCCCTTCTGACTGAAACATAGTAACTGATAATAGCATTTCATGTTTAGTAAAATGTTTTTTGATTAAAATATTCAAATAAACTGTGAGAGCTGTCTATATAAGTTATTTAAAAGTTTACTGTGTGTCATCAGTATGGAATTTTGGTATAAATCAGCGCCTAGAGATCTTCACTGAAAGGTGTGTTGAGGTTTGGAAATACGGACTTGACTGCACTTTATCTCATTAAAAAGTAGCTGACAGTCCTGCCATCCAGAAGCAGCCTGATGAGCTAGGGAAGCAAACTCTGATTCCTTTTTCTCTCCTTTTGACTGAGCGAGAACTGTACAGAGAAACGCCTCCTACTTCCTTTCTGCCTTGCCATTTTTCTCCACATCCAACTAAACGCTCTTTCTCCGCCCGCACCATCACTGTCAGACTGTGCAGCTGTGTCTCTCCCACCACCTGCCCTGGTTCATGAGAGGACAGGCCTGCGGGGGTCTTGTTTCTTCTTCACTGGGGGCGTCACGGTGAGCTGGGCAGGAAGGGGCCTGTAGAGCGACAGCTTAGCCGTGTTTCTGGCCTCCTGTTGCTTCTGCATCTGAGGATGGTCTGCGCTCAGCATTGTAATAAGTGTGCAAAGTAGAGAATGTGTGCTTTCCTAGTGCACTGGCTGTCTAAGCTAACAGAGGACCTTTCTCGAGGCCATAGTTGAGAGTCCATTTCCTTGCTTTACTGGCTTCTAGAGGTACCTGCACTCCTGACTCATGACCCCCCTTCTTCCATCTTCCAAACTCCAGCATCTCTCTGACCCTTCTTCAGTAGTCACACCCCCTTTTCTTTTCCCTGCTGCTTCCCACTTGCATTTTAGGGACCTTATGATCTCCTTGGGTCCACTGGGATAGTCCAGAGCAACCTCCCCGTCCCAGGAGTCCTGACTTATAATCACGTCTGTGTAATCCCTTTGCCGAGTAAGGTGTTCACAGGTCCCAGGGATCAGGCCTTGGACATCTTTGGGGAGCCGTTTCTCTGCTGCCACACTGTCCTCTGCAGTCTTAGTTACTTCCTGTCACCTGGAAGCCGGACTGTGCAGAAGCCACACTGTGTCAGAACGTGACCTAGCCACTTCGCTCATCTGCAGGTCTCTGGCTACCCTGGCCCACATGGAGTCACAGCCATGGCTGGCAGCATCTACCCAGGTCAGGCATCTCTCTTGGACCAAACAGATTCGTGGAATCACAGACCACAGGAGATATCCATGTGGCAGCCCAGCGTGGAGGTAAATTGGATGTCCTTGGGCTTTGCTTTGTTAATTGATGAGGCTGTACCCAAGGCACCTTTCATTCTGAATCCTAAGATTTCTTGGTTTAGATTACCTGATTCTAAGATCAGATGCTCTCTGGGTCTGTGAATCTTTTTAACTAAAAGATAAAAGAGATGCTACCATCGTTAGTCCATTCATTTAAAAAACAGAGCCCTACATGAGGCCAGTGGACAGACCGAGCCTCCAGCTCAGCCGCCTGTGTTAATTTTTACTAAGTTTTCCTGGTGAAACCAAGAACCACTCCTGTGATATTGAAAAACACTTCTTTGAATCCAAGAACATCTGTAGTTGTCTGCTATTCGTGTTCCTTTCCTTGGAGTAAACATGCCTTACACTTCATAACATGCATGTGTCACATTTAACCCTCTTCCCGTTGTTTTACTTCCAGATCATTTCCACTTTTTTTGCTCTGTTTAATGATGCATTCTTTGCACACATCTTGGATTACTTCTTTAAACATATCCCTGCAAGAGAACAGTTGTATACCTGTTAAAGTTGTGTCACCCACGATAACTGGAAGCCCAAGGAAAAGCGGCTCCCACAAGCAGAGCATAAGAGAGCCTATTTCCACCACCCTTGCTGCTCTGCTAAATTTTTTTTGGAAAGACACACAGAAAAAAAGTAAGAGCACCATACGTGGAGGCCTGAGAGTGACCCTCCTCAAACCCCCTCCCCTCCCAGGACTCGGCGGCGCTGGACCTGCGCGGCCTCGGGCAGGCGCTGCCCACGCACCTGATGGAGGAGCGGCTGATCCGGCAGCAGCAGGAGATGGAGGAGGACCAGCGTTGGCTGGAGAAGGAGGAGAGGTTTCTGGTAACTGACGCACGCTGGGTGCTTCTGCTCCTCGAGCCCCGGGGCTCCCTCTGTCCCGCCAGATGGCGGCAGGGTTCGTCTTGTCCAGAGCAGGAGCGTTGGCTCCCTCAGACTTGTAGTCGTGGGTTGTTTGCTTTTCCCAACTGACTTTTTCCGGATAAATTTCTAGGACGTCAGCAGTGGCATTGTGGGCTCAGACACAGAACCATTTCTGTGGCTTCACATGGCTGCCATGCTCACACAGAACCGACTCCCACTGAAGTGGCCGCTTGCACACAAGACACCCTCTCACCACCACAGGCTGATGGCTAGACAGGCAGGCCCCGGGCTTGCCTTCCTGGGTCCTTGAGTTCACGATCTGAGGGGCACAGCCCTCCACCCACATGCCTCTGGGGTTCCTGGCAGGAAGCGTCTTCTTGGGACAGCTCTTGCCAATAGCCCCTCAGAAGTCCCTGGGGACAGAGGAGTGGTGACAGCGGTCTCTGCGTGTCACGGGGTCCTCAGTCTCCCGACCCTCCCCCATCAGCCCTCCTTCCTGAAGCTGTGGAAGGGAAGGATGGCTGGATGGAGCAGGACTCAGGGAGCCTTCACACAGCCCCATACCCAGGGAGCCCGGGCTGGTCCCTTGGGCCATAAACATCCCCCAGGGCCTCTTGTCACCCTCTGTGCTGAGGGACTGGACACCATCGATGAGGGGTATAGCCGTGTTCAGGACTGTGGGAGTCCTTCAGGCACAGAAACACTTAAATCAACAGCCAGTGGTTTATAAGACAGATAGCCTGTTTTCCCTCATTGACTTGTATTTTAAAAGTGACTGTCACACACACTCCAGATTAGGCTGAATGTATTGTAGTACTGGTGTCTGGTCTGCAGCTGCTCCTGGGGATTGAGGAAGGCTGAGGCTGTGACCTGCTCTGAGCTCAGGGAGCTGGAGCCGCTCTGTGGAGCTGGGTGCCCGTGGTGCCCAGGTGCACACAGATTGGGGTTTCAAGGCAGACAGGCCCAGGAGGCGTGCTCAGCCTCGAGAAGAGCTGGTCTGTGGGGAAGCTGACCCCTAAGCCCAGCTCCACTGTCTAAGTGATGGCAGGCGTCCAGAAGCAAGGCTGGAGACTCTACTGGCTGTCACCTGTTGGGTTTGTTCCTTCTGAGATAACTTACATACCACAGACACACAGATCCTAGGTGTACAGTTGGATGAGTTTTGATAAATGTGTAAGTCCATATAACCTACTCTCTGTACGTAGAACTTTCCTGTCACTCCAGTAGCCTCCAACTCGTGTTCAAGATACATGAATGAATTGTGTAACCTACGCCACGGGGTTCCAGTCAGTGCCGTGTCCTGTGACAGCCGTGGTGTCCCTGTCCCCTGAACTCATGACATTTCCGTTGTTTGTTCCTGACCCTTATTCCTCCCGTCTAGCTTCATAATCTCCTCTTAAGTCCACCTCTTTCCTCATTAAATCACTGCCTGTTCATTCAGAGTTTCCCTCACTGACAGCTTGGTGTCTCATTCTCATTAACTGTTGTTTTAGTCACTCAGTCGTGTCCAACTCTTTGTGACCCCATGGACTATAGCCTGCCAGGCTCCCCTGTCCGTGGGATTCTCCAGGTGAGAATACATTTCCTTCTCCAGGGGATCTTCCCGACCCAGGGATCGAACCTGGGTTTCCCGCATTGCAGGCAGATTCTTTACCATCTGAGTCATTCTTAGTTATTGTTTTTGTATATGAATATGCGTTGAGTTTTAGGAAATTACCTTGTATATAACAATATCACATGAAATAATTTTGACTGATTTCCTTGGGCTATCTGGATGCACCATTGTCACTTTTTAAAAACATTTTTTCCCTTCATTTTCAGTTACGTATCTCATATTGCCCCTGAAGCATCTCTTGCCAACTCTGGTATTAAATAAGGTCTTGCCTGCTTTTCTTGCTTTTATTTTTAAAGTTAATGTCTATAATAGTTTATTAAGTATACTGTTGGCTTTATATTTCAAAAAATAACTTTTTAAAACCTTTTGAATGGTTTAACATGATGAAGTGTGTGAAGCATTTTGCTTAGTTTTATGCTGGAATCACATTCCAGAGAGGAGGCCCCAGTAAGTCATGGTTGACATCCTTTTAAGGTCCTGGTTTATCTTGTTCGTGATGTTTCATTGGAGTTTCCTGTTGATCTTCATAAGCAAGAATGGTTTAGCATTGTCATTGTTATGGTTTTAAGATCAAAACAGTGTTGGTGCCGTGAGACAAGTTGACTAATCGCTGCTGCATCAGCTCTGGGTCAGGTAGCTGGGGTGGGGGCAGGGGAACCAAGAGCAAGCGAGCCATCATTCTGGGTGACTGGTGGATGAAGCGCAGCCCCACTGACTGGGGAGCAAGGTGAGAGGAGGTGGGGGAGTGAATGCCACACCTGGCCTCTCTGCAGTCCTGTCCCCTCCCAGCTGTGTCTTCTGCCCCAGCCGTGGTGACGTTTCTAAAACTCGGCTCTGATCGTGTCTTCTGACTCAGAGTCTGCCGGTGGCCACCACCGCGTGACCGCCCAGGGCCCTCCATCCTTCCTGCCATCCGAGTCTACCCCCCATGTCAGCCCCCAATTATGGCAGAGAGGACGGAGCCCAGGGAGGCGCGCAGGGCCGGCCTAGCGGCTGAAGAGCGTTCCAGGGCCAGGGCACACTGAGTGCACGATCCCAGACTCCGGGGTCAGCTGGATGAGGGCTTAGAGTCCTAGTTGTCGTGACCCACATAACTGTTTACCGCTTTATGCTTTAATGTATTCATCTGTGAAGTAGTTATAATGTCCTCTGTAAAGGGCAAGAGCACTTTTCTCTTGGGTGGAATTGAGGATTAAGCGTGTAACCTGTAAACAACGGGGGGCGAGGAGTACACCGTTAGTCTCTCCAAGGCCTTTTCTCTCTCTATCAGCCGGGAGGCAGTGCTGCTGAGAGTCTGGACTGTGCACCTCAGCCAGAATACCTGCGGGCTGCTCCCAACCTTTTTTTTTTCCTAAACCATTATAGACCTGATAACTCTAGTAAAATAAAAAGCAGTTACTAGAAAAAAGGAAAACTTTTTAAAGATATAGAAACTTTTATTATGCGCTCCAAAAGACCTAAAAATTACTATTTAGATTGCTCTAGAAATTTCCGAAGATGCTCGTCCTCTGCTTCTGTCTCATAACGCCCTGGTACCAACAAGTCTTTTCTGACCCGCCCTGGTCCTTGGGCTATGCTGGGTGCAGAGCTGCCACGCCATTCGGGAGGTCAGCTTGTATCCTGGTGGAGGTGTTTTCTTCTTTGAAAACTTAACGTTGCTTTGTCAGTAGTGATTCCCAGATTTTTTTCTAATAGATCAGAATCAGCAGCTGTTTATCGAAGCATCCAATTTTAGGCCCTACCTCGTTGGTGTGAGGTGACTTTTTCGAGCACTTTAGAGAGTGGTGCATCCCTCAGGTCCCTTCCCTTTTGTCGGCACACATTTGTCAGGGTGACAGGCTCTTGCTTGGAGCACAGAGCTGCGACCTACAGTGGGATCTTGGTGGCGTGTCCTCCAAGATGATGGCATCTTGGTGGCATCACCTCCTTCTCTGATGTCATGAGCCTATGCAGTTTCTGAGATGGCTCCACGGCGGTGAAAGCTGTTCTGCAAACTGGTGAGAGTGAGCCATCAGCCTTGACTGGTACCTCAGTGCGCTGGGCGGTCCTGCTTTCCTCTTGGGTGCTGCTTTCAAGGAGAGAAGCTTCGCTCCCTGTTTATTTTGCTTGCTGTGTGCACAGTCATTCTCTAATGCAGGGCTGTGCTGAAGGCAGGGTTTTAACTTTAAAATGAGAACGTTTTGAGTATATAAAGACCACTTTGTGTTCTGAGAAAGGAAATGAATGTTGGAGCTGTTTTCCCCCTCGTGGCAGAGTCAGCTAGCGGGAGTGAAAGATAAGTGTCAGGATGGGGTCAGAGGGTCCCAGACGGGACTCTGCTCCCAGCCAGGGCACAGCCCTCCGAGTTTCCTCCATGGTCCAGGTCTGAAGACAGGGTGGTGCATGGGGAGAGGACTTCAAGTTGGAAGCCTTCCTTCAGCACATATTTGCTAAACATCTCATATGTGCCTATTTCTGTGCCAGTTCAGTTCATTTGTGTCCAATTCTTTGCATCCCCATGGACTGCAGCACGCCAGGCTTCCCTGTCCATCACCAACTCCCAGAGCTTGCTCAGACTGATGTCCATCAAGTCGGTGATGCCATCCAACCATCTCTGTCGTCCTCTTCTCCTCCTGCCCTCAATCTTTCCCAGCATCTGGATCTTTTCCAGGGAGTCAGTTCTTCACATCAGGTGGCTAAAGTATTAGAGTTTCAGCTTCAACATCAGTCCTTCTAATGAATATTCCGGACTGATTTCCTTTAAGATTGACTGGTTGAATCTCTTTGCAGTCCAAGGGACTCTCAAGAGTCTTTTTCAACACAACAGTTCAAAAGCATCAATTCTTCAGTGCTCAGCTTTCATTGTAGTTCAACTCTCACATCCATCCATACATGACTACTGGAATTGTATGAGATGGTTTCATTTTTGAAAACATTTAAGTAAAGCGAGAGACAAGCTCATTTCTCTGTCACCACCTCTAACAGGCGCTTGTGGCTAGTGTCCTCAGCGCCCGGCCCTCATCAGGACGTTCTTTCCCTCACAAGGGTAGTTTTTCCTGTGTTGCTGCTGCCAAGTCACTTCAGTCGTGTCCGACTCTGTGTGACCCCATAGACGGCAGCCCACCAGGCTCCCCCGTCCCTGGGATTCTCCAGGCAAGAACACTGGAGTGGGTTGCCATTTTCCTGTGTGATCTCTGCCAAATAGAGGGTTCCTGAAAGAGACGGTTCACTGGCAGAGACCAAGAAATGAGTGGTCAGCCTGGAGAGGGCAAGGGGAATGTACCCTGGGATGGGCTTTGGCCAGTCTGGCACGGAGGGGCAGGTTTTGGTATGGCTGCCTGTGGGCTCCGTGAAACCCGCACCATTGTGGGGCAGGCTGGAGCCGCTGCGTGGCTTTGTTTTCGTGAGGAGGAAACCTACCAAGCTCCACACCCTGACAGCATGTGGCCTACTTTGTTTAGTCTTCTGTTAGTGAAATTTGCCCACTCTTATTAAGTCGAGATTCCTCTGTCTGGTTCCGAATTCGGGATGCACCATGGGTGGGGGGTACCTGTCATCGGACCATTTGCTGGTTTGGCAACACACCCAAGTAGGAATAAGCCTCCACCTGCTGGGAAGACAGCATCAGTGCCTGCTCCCGGGGCAGGGGTTTCTCAGGAAAGAAAGCGTGCTGCTAGGAAGAGAGGTGAGGCCCATCTTTGTGTGTCACGTGGGGTAGGGCACAGGCCAGTTCTGTTAGCTGTGCATGCGTGCAGAGAAGGGGGCTCTGCTGGGCCCGCTGACCTGCACTTGATACCTCTGGGCTTTGAGAGTTTTTCTGAAACTGCGGAACTTTCACCTCTTCAAGATGCTTAGTACAGAAATACATCAGTGGTTTTCAAGCCAAGAATGAAACTGTATGGTTTGCTCTTGTTTCTCCAGAAACCTGATGTGCGGCTCTCTCGAGGCAGCATTGACAGGGAGGACGGAGGTCCTCAGGGCCCGGTAAGCAGCTCACATCTTCATCAGGACTTGGACCTCTTTGTGTCATGGGATGTCCACACTTTTTAGTATTTGTCATACGGAACACAGTGACTCGTTCCATAACTGAAACCGGCATTCCAGCCAAGGTTATTAAAACATAATACAGTACACAAAATTTCTCCCCCATTACTAATGCGGTCTTTTCAGTAGTAAGCTGAAATATTGAAATACGTACAACTACAAGCTGTCGTCCAGCCACATTTGTATGCTCTTGTTTCATGTTTTATAAAAGTTTCCACAGTCACAGAAAATCTGTTCAAGCAGATTTTTCTCCTGGATGTTGTAGGAAAAAATGCCTGAAATTCTCTTTGAAGACCTAGCTTCTTCTTATTCTAAATACATTTAAAGCCTGCTAGAAACATTCCCTGTTCTTTAGGGGAGAGTAGTTAAAATTATTTTATTAGGATTTCCATCAATGGATATCTGGTTAAAGTAAATTAAGAAAAAAGTAATAATAAAAAGAAAAAACTTAAAATTCCCAGTAAAAAAGGGAAACTGCCAGTTGCTGGCTAATGGACTTAAGGAGATAAATTTCCACCCTAATAAGGCTTCTGGGTAGATATAAACCACTTCATTTCTAGACACACATGCCTGCCTACATACATATGTACATACATACATTAAAACATACATACATGAGACCAGGTTGTCAGTCAGCTCCAGGATGCATAATTTTCCACAGTCTGTGCTATAAAATCCAGCTCCCCTAAGACCTGGCCCCTGGAAGATGTGGCCAGTCACCAGCACCTGAGAGTTTGGCCTTTCCCATCACACACGCACACACACACACGTGAGGGTGTGGCCTCTCCCATCACCTTTCCCATCACACACACACACAGGGCTCTACGGAGTGTTTGGCGTTCAAACACACAGACACACACACGGTGGGCTTTACGGACAGAATGTTGGGGTTCTTTAGTCCACATGTGCAGAATCACATGGTCCCCCATTTAACATCTCCACACACAGTGCTCGCTCCTTATGTTGAAAAGATGACATACACCTGAAAGTGTTTTCCTCTAAGATCAGGAACATGACGAGGATGCTGACTTTGCTCACATTTATTCAACATAGTATTGGAAGTCCTAGCCACAGCAATCAGACAGGAAAAAGGAATAAAAGGAATTCAAATTAGTAAAACTGTCACTGTTTGCAGATGACATGATACTATACATAGAAAATCCTAAAAATGCCACCAGAAAACTATTAGAACTCATCAATGAATTCAGTAAAGTTACAGGATGCAAAATTAACATACAGAAATCTGTTGCATTTCTATACACTAAGAATGAACTATCAGAAAGAGAAATTAGGGAAATAATCTCATTTACCACCACATCAAAAAGAATAAGATGCCTAGGGATAAACTTAATGTAAGGAGACAAAAGACTTATACTTTGAAAACTGTAGGATGCTGATGGAAAAAACTGAAGACAACACAAATGGCCAAAAAGATCCACTGTGGATTTGGACTGGAAGAAGTAACGTTGCTAAAATGACCAGTGCAACCCCTGTCAAAATAACAATGGCATTTTTAACAGAACCAGGACAAATACATTTAAAATATGTGTGGAAATAAAAATGACCCTGAATAGCCAAAACAGTCTTGGGGAAGAACAGAGCTGAAGGAATCCCCCTTCTTGGCTTCAGACTATACTGCAAAGCTGCAGTAATCAAAACAGCACAAAAACAGACACGTAGGTCAGTGGAACAGAATAGAGTACCCTAAAATAAACCCCCACACTATGGTCAACAGTCTTTGAAACAGGGAGTGTTCAGTGACCTGGTGGGAGCCACTGTGGTCCTGGGTGAGGAGCAGTTGTGGCTGTGTGTGCTGTCTCATGGTCCTTGTGTTTTAAAGAAGTGGGTCTCTTCTCAGTAAAAAGTAAAGCACCTTGAAATACTTGTATTTTAACCAGTTTATTGTTTTAGAGTAAGCAAGTCAGAAGTAGGGTAGGGTTCTGAACATACCTGTTTTCATTCAGTCAGCCTAGGATAGGTGGCCCTGATCGCAGCTGTCGGCACGACAGCCTAGACGAGGGCTAGTTGTCTGTGCACCCACCTGGGGTGCTCTGCCTTCCTGGCTTGGCCTGTGGCTAGTGCAGATCAGAGCGGGTGTCACCCCAGGTCCTTCCGGCAGTGGTGACAATGTAGGTGTCCCAGTGCTGTGAAACCTCGTCTCGTTGCTGTCCCCAGTGGCTCCCCTTCTTGTAATNGGGGGCGGGGGGGGAACGCGTCCAGACACAGGCACAGATTTCACACCCCTGTAGGCCAACTGGAGACGTCTGTGGACATAATTTATTTAAAGAAATTCTGAAATTGTGACAGCCCTGACCCCACACCCCCTGGGTGTTATGTGCCTATTAGCCTAAGCCTGGCCCCGCCTGAGGCCGTGCATGCAGGCCCTCCCCCGTCTCATTGGCCTTTGAGCCCAGTGTTTAGCACAGGTGTCCTGGGCGGGGCGGCTGTTGCCCCGTGGTGCGCCCTACTGCACTGACCCTGTGTCTTTTTTCCCCACAGACTGGAAACCAGCACATATATCAGCCTGTGGGCAAACCAGGTAAGTTAAGAAATGGATTCCGGCGCTTCACAGTTTGTGCAATTTGGAGGGAGTGTAGTTTCTTAGCTTTGGAATGCCTCATGATGTGTTCACACTTCTCCTGCTGCAGACCACAGCATGTGTGATGTTTACCAAATTCAGCCCACGCCTAGAGTACTGGAAAACAGGAGTTACGGCTCTAATGCACCAGAAACGCCCCGCCCCCACCCCCGCAGGGTGCCCTCTCGGAGACTAGCGCCTGTTGTAATAACTCCGTTTATTTGGGAGTCGTTTCCATCCTTTCCATTAACAGACGTTACTCAACGGGGCTCATTCCTTTACCAGATCCTGCAGCGCCACCAAAGAAGCCGCCACGTCCCGGAGCCCCCGGGCACCTGGGCAGCCTGGCCAGCCTCAGCAGCCCTGGGGACAGTTACAACGAGGGCGTCAAGGTGAGTGCCTTCCATCCCAGGTGATGGCCCTGCAGTGATGTGTGGTGGGGCGAGCCGGCTCCTCCATCAGCTCCAGACCCCGCTTGGAGTCAGGACCAGCCTTACTAGGAGCTCTTTGCCTGTGTTCTCTCACGTGATGGTCCAGGGCCTCAGTCAGATCCTACCTAAAGAGTGTTTTCTTATCAGATGGGATGTTTCTTTGAGGTGAAGTGCTAGGACACCTTCTTCTGATGGTACAGATGGGTTGAGCCCGGCACCTGGGGGACCAAGACCTTGAGCAGGTGCTGTGTCTCCAAGTCCGTCCTCGTGGCCGGGGGCGGGGGGTGGGGGGTGTGGGTTTCGATCCTTCCCCGTCCAGCCGCAACCGTGTGTGTCCAGCAGCATGTGCTGGGGCTGCAGCTGCCCTGGCTGTGTGCCCACTCAAGGGGAGGGGCACCTCCACTCCCCATTAGGTCAGTTCTCTCTCAGAATATATCTCTAAAATCAAGATGGTGTGTTGATTTGATTGGTATTTTTTCCTTTTTCATGGTGCCTAGAAAAAGGTACACGTTAGAACTCAGTAGCTATGATCAGTCCTGAGAAGCTGTGTTTCATTGACAACCACCATTTATTGAGTGGCAGCTGCTGTGGCAGAACCTGTCCTGTGTAGTTTAACGCTCACATCAGCCTCACGGGATTGGTGGTCTTACCGTTTTTCTCAGCTTTCACGTGAGTGAGACACCCTGGTTCCCAGAGATTAAAGGGCATTTCAAAGGTACAGCTTCCCTGTAGCTGACCCAGCATTTAGCCACAGACCTGGCTTTCCGTCCACATGCTATGTGCTGCCTCTTCAGGTTCACACCAGAAGCCAAGGGGCTGATTCCTCATAGAGGCAGCAGAGTCAGAGAGGTTGTCCAGGCAGAGAAAACGTCATGTCCAGGCGTGCGTCAGCCTGCAGCCCAGAGGCCGCTCTCTGGGACCAGCCTGGCCCCTGCAGGGGCAGCGCAGAGGTTAGCACGGGCCCCGAGGCACCCCTGTCCAAGGGCAGGTCACCAGCTCCCAGAAACCAGAATGCTGGTCTTGGGGACGGCGTGGGGCTTGGCTTCCCCAGCTGCCAGGCCTCCGGGCCTGTAACTCCGCTAGCAGCACAGAGGAGCAGAAGAGGACAAACCCTTTCCTGATGTGGTTTCTTTACATAAATTTTAAAAACGAAGAGAGAAATTGGGTTAGTGAAATTTTTTCATATTCATAAGCAAAAGAAGAAATTTTCAAAATGGCCTGTATTGCGGTGAAAAGTCAACTTTAAAAGTAGATCAGATACCAGCTTAGACCTCTGACCTGTGTTCATTTTTAACATGTGGACTAACATATGAATAAATATAATGGGGAAATAACCCTTGTTACAGGGTATATATAGGATATTGAACAAGTAGAAAGTCTTTGTGGAAAGAGTGTGCTTACTTAAAATACACTCTGATTGATAAGTGTGAAGTATTTATCTCTATTATTAAATCCAGTCTGAAAGAAGTGCTCTCTTTAATACAGAAACGCTTACCTTTACCTGGTATAATTGGTATTCATCCAAATAATAGCCAGAAACCAGTCTCAGTTTCTGCTTGGTGGCTTTATATTTCGGCTCTGAATTACCCAAGTCTTCCAGGACGACCCCTCCCACCACAAGTGGTTGGATTACCTGTGTCTCTGTGGGTTGGTGGTGTGTCCTAACTTTCTGCCAGGGGCCTCCAAGTGGTCAAGCTCCAGAAAATAGGAGGCCAGTGTCAGCTGTCTGCAAAGCAACCTGGTGCTTTGGGAGGGTCCCCGGGAGTGGCCCCTGGCAATGTGATGCTACCCTCACAAGAGCTGGCAAAGGATGAGCACAAAAGAACAAGCTTCGAACAGAGTAGGACAGACCGCCCTCTCCTCTGGGAGTCCAGTCATGGTTCCTTGTCGGAGCCCCGGCCGCCACACCTGAGGAAGCCCCCCTCTCCACACTGATTGATGCCCTTTGAGCTGGCTCTCCCGCCACATTCAGTATCTCGGTGCCAGCACCTCTGCTCTCAGAAGTGATGCTGTTATTAACANTGTGCCCAGGCCCTGTGGTGGGCACCTTCACATGTGCTCCTGCATCTCACCCCATCTCGACTGTGGGTGCGGGAGCAGGCCCCCCACACAGAGCAGCACCCGCACGGCTCCCGCTGCAGCAGCGCTCAGCACACAGAGGGTGTCCGTTCAAAGAGGACTTGCACTTGTCCACTTGTTATAACCATGAGTCCTCAGAGAGGTGTGGGGTTCCCAGGTTCTTCCTCTTCTGTTGAATGATTTTGGGGGTTTAGAGTAGTGAATCACCTCTCTGAATGAACCGGGGCTTCGAGTACAACGCGTGCGATTCCCTCTCGTTTCCTTTAACTGAGCTTAAAGTTAGAAAAAATTGTGTCTTAGTCATTTGTCACTTGGATGAACTGCTTTCCATCATCCTCAGACTGAAGTGTGTCCCCTAAGACAAGACCCCTTAAGTGATCCGCTCTGATCTCTCTTAAAGACCCTTCCTAGCCGTGTTGCGGTGATATGTCGCCATCTGCTGGACGAGGGAAAGATAACCGGCTTCTGTATTGGCAGCTTCAGCCCCAGGAGATCAGCCCCCCTCCCACTGCCAACCTGGACCGGTCCAACGACAGGGTGTATGAGAACGTGACGGGGCTGGTGAGAGCGGTCATCGAGATGTCCAGCAAGATCCAGCCCGCCTCGCCAGAGGAGTACGTCCCCATGGTGAAGGTGAGCTGAGCCCCGTCACGCGCATGGCCACGGGTCCCCGCGCCCCTCAGGCCCGTCCATCCCGCTGCTTCAGAAGGCCCACGCCACCCGGTGACCACTGCCGTTCCCGACCTCGGTCCCGGAGCATCCTGTGCAGAAGAGCCATCAATGGTGGCTGCTGATTCGGGTGGTCTCGGGTGAGAACAGCTGCAGGAGAGTGCCGACAGTCTGGTGCCGCCAGGGCAGGAGAGGCGGTTATGTTTGAAAGGCCAGGCAGGCAACCCGGGGAGACCCTGCCTGCAGCTGTGCAGGGCGTTCACCCAGAAGCGGAACTGCTGAACTGTGTGGTCATCCTGCTCCCGACTCATCTTTTCAACAGGATTATTCCTTTTTCTGTAGAGTTGCAGGATTGAACAACCTTTTTAGTGTACCAATGAGCCATCTCTGGAACAGCTGTTTTTAAACCCCAGTGTGGAATAGCTGCTCAGAAGCCATGCTGTTTTGTGGACAGCCCAGTTAATCCATTCTGATCGAGTTTGCAGCCTACTCCCATAGCAACTGTAACCAGTGTTCTTAAGGGTCAACTTGCAGGAACCACAGGCATTTTTTTTTCCTAAATACTAATAAACTCAACTGTATACAAAAGCAGTCAGGATTTTGTACATAATAAAACTTTTTAGGGTGACTTTACAGAAGCTGCCTTTTTAACTGTATGATACTTTTTGTCAGTTGATCAAGTGGTAATAAGCACCCTGTCCTTACTGGTATTATCTGTGCTGCAGGCGTAACTTAGCCCCTGAGTCCTTACACAGTTGACCCCCATGGCGTCATACCATTTTTAATTACACTTGGTCCCTTTAAACCCTGAGTGGCCAGGGGAGGGCTCTTGTGCCCCGTGTGCATAGTGGCCGAGGCCCCAGGGTCAGCGTGGCCCCCAGAGCTGGTGCCACCTGACGTTTGCTCCCACATGTAGCAGCAGCCACAGCCTTCCCGGCTGCTCATTGAGGCTGCAGAAAGCACCGGGGAGAGAAGAGTCTCTGTGCACACGCAGCCCTCTTTCCCTGCCTGAGCCCCTGTTCCTGGGACAGGAGAGCAGTGGGTGTCCAGAGATCTGAATCTGCCGCATAATGAGATCAGGCTCGGGACTGTGGAAAAGAAATACAGAAATTTCCCCCAAAGTAGTGAAAAGGAAATGAAAGTCCTGTCGCTGGAAGGAGACACCATCATGGCTGTCATGGAGCTGCCTGGTGTGCGTCCTAACGCTGGTGTGGTCTCCTGTCTGTTAGGAAGTCGGCCTGGCCCTGAGGACGCTGTTGGCCACGGTGGATGAGACCATTCCTGTCCTGCCTGCCAGCACCCACCGAGAGGTAGGGCCTCATCCAGGGGGCAGCATGTGGGCCCTGGGGGCTGCGGTGACTGCTCTGCTGGGCGTGACCTTCCGGCCAGTGCCCCAGTCAGGGACTCTGAGGACCAGCCGTCCATCCTCGGGGCCGCGTGGGGTGAATGGTGCCCGCGCCCTGAAGAATGGGGCATCCTGAGGGCGGGTGGGAGCATGGGTGTGGGACTGCGGGCCCCGTGGAGTCCTCGGGAGCATGGACGGGGCAGCGGGCTGGGCCGGGAGAGGCCTCCTGCTCGCTTCCTCGAGTTCCTCTGTGAGCGACCCCGAGTTCCCACTGAAAGCAGTGATATAACCTGTGACCAGTAAATAAGTTTAGCATCTGCGGCCCGCACCTGGCCTTGCTCACTTCCCACGCCTCGCTGCCCCTGTCTTCTGCGTCCACTTTTCTGCTTTCTCTCTGGGGGCCCATGGTCTGTCCTTCAGCCCAGCAGGCCTTGTTTTTGTTTTCTTAGTTTTTTTTTCTTTACTTTTTATTTTCAAGTGATTTCAGACTTATAGAAAGTTTCCAGAACAGCACCATGAGTTTTCAGGTCCCCCCGCCCCAGTCCGCCACCTGCCCCTTTGGGCCACGTTTGCAGTCTCTGTGTGTCTGCTCACCAGCATCTGCATCTCCGGTGCCCCCTGGGAGGGGCTGTGCTTGTCATGCCCCTGCCTGTGGTGTTTCCGCTCACCTTTCCTGACTGCAGGGCTGTTCTCTTACTTGGCACAGTCACCATGACCGGGGTTTCACACCGACCAGCAGGCTCATGTTCTGGCTTCTGCCTCTGGTGGGCTACAGCCGGGGGCTCACAGGGCCCCTGTCACCAGCGTGTCTCTGTGCTTCCCCCGGGCCAGCTGCTCAGGTGCTCACTGTCCCCCACAACGAGACCAGGCCGAGAGGCTCCGGGTCCCCCCTCTCCGCTGCATCCCTTGGGAGGCCGTGTGCGGGGCAGCTGGGCACAGCTCCTGCTCGGGTCTTCTGTATGTGACATCGATTCCCTTGCACGACACCACTTAACATCATTTCGGAAAATGGTTCTGCCCGGTTGTCACCGTGTAGCTTTATGTTTCTCTCCAGTTAGGAGATTAGCACCTTTGTCTGCTTTATTAGAACTTTAATTGGTTTTCTACAATGAGCAAAAGTTTTGTACCAAAATGAGGAAACTCCAGGTACCAGAAGCAAGGAAACAGTAGCCCGCCAGGCTCCTCTGTCCATGGGAATTCTCCAGGCAAGGATATTGGACTGGGTGGCCATTCCCTTCTCCCGGGGGTCTTCCCCACCCAGGGATTGAACCCGGGTCTCCTGCATTGCAAGCAGACTCTTTACCACCTGAGCATGACCGGGTCTGACCACAGCTGTAGCTGCCAGCCCCGCCACAGCCCCGCCCTGTCGCTGGCCCTCCTGCTTCCTCCCCCCTCCCCATCCGTCTACCTGGCCGGGTCCCTCTGGACCCAGTGTTATCATTTCTCTACTTCTCCTGCCAGGGGTCCCGGAGGCCACCCCCAGTCCTGACTCCCTGGTGAGAACCCCAGATTTCAGAACCTCCCTCCCTCCGACCTCGCCTGCCCCCCTCTGCAGCTCTTCTCTGCTGCCCTGAGTGTGACCACCCCAAGGTGCCCCCCACTGTTCACAGACACCTTTTCTCCACCGCAGTTCTCTCAGCACCTACAGGTCCCGATGTTTCAGGGTCGTCCCTCTGCTGTCGGTGGCCCTCACCCTGAGCCCTGGGCACCGGCTCTCTGCGGGAGTCTGCCCCTACCGCACGTTCTTCCTGCGGTGTCAGTGGGACCAGTGTGCACCCGCCACCCTGCCCAGCATGAACCACACACGTACGCGTACACGCACGCACGCACGCACAGTCTGCTGTCACGTCTCAGGTCAGGCCTTGCTTCTCCATCAGCATGGCCTCGGCCCTCTCCCCTGAGGGACCACAGCCTCTCTCAGCTGCTTGTGCTGCCTCCGAGCTCTCCCCACCTCGGTTCACTCCCTTCACGCACCAGCGCCCCTTCTGGGTAGAAGCCAGCGAGCGGGTGTGGTCCCGGCCAGCTGCAGGGGCGCGCCCCCCATGACATTTCCGTTGCTCTTCAGAGCGGTGACCTGCTTTTCTCCGGGTCCGTCTCTGTGGGGTGGTTTCTCTGATCATCTCTGTGTCCACAGTTCCAGGGGCCTTGTACACAAAAGTGCTCGCTGACTGTTTAAAGAGCAGGTAGATAGATCACTGCGACCCCCACTTCGCCCTCTGATCTGTTTGGAAGGGTCTGGAGTTGACATCCAAGTGGGGTGGGACCTCCTGACACCCTTGAACCACCTCCCGTGTAGCAAAGGAAGGTCCCGCGGCAGGTGCAGTAGAGGCATGCAGGCCTGGAGGTAGAGACCCAGTTCTGTCTTCTTTCTAGGGAAGAAAGAGAGTCTCTTTCGTAGGAGGCAGCTAATAAGAGCTCCTAAGACCCCTGAGCAGTGACCACAGGCAGCTTTCCTGACCCTCTTGTTCTTGCAGATCGAGATGGCCCAGAAGCTGCTGAACTCCGACCTGGGGGAGCTCATCAACAAGATGAAACTGGCCCAGCAGTACGTCATGACCAGCCTGCAGCAGGAGTACAAGAAACAGATGCTGACGGCCGCGCACGCGCTGGCCGTGGACGCCAAGAACCTGCTCGATGTCATCGACCAGGCCAGACTGAAGGCCCTGGGGCAGCCGAGGCCACACTGAGCGCGGCCCACCCCCGCCCCACCCGCCGCGAGGCCCAGCGCCAACGTTTTGACTGACGGCTGCTTGGAAATCTCACATAAGTTTAACTGTGTTTTGATTTGGGTTGTTTTTGTTTTGGCTCTTTAATCATGGTGTTCAGAAAAGTCCGGGATCCACAGTGTGGCGTTTTTCTGAGAGTAAAAGTTGTATGTGAGAAGCTCTTAAAGAATGATGAAGGACAGGCTGCGCTTGTGTCAGGATATGCTTTCGTGGAAATGGCCAAGGCGGTGACGCGCTGATTCCTGAACTGGCCAGACCTTGCTTTGGAAGAACAGGAGGAAGCGGAGGGTTCCAGGAACCACGGGGCTGAGAAGCCCTTTGCCAACCGCAGACTTGCGATCCAGACTGGAATTTTTGTCGTCAGAACACTCTTCAGTTGCAATATGCTAATACCACTTTACAGAGGAAGAATATAAAAGCTATATTTTGAAGACTTGAGTCATTTCAGAAAAAAAAAACTACAACCCTCTCCTCCTTCCTGCCTTTTACTTTCATGTGGGTGTGTGAAACATTTGGTTGGAAACTAGCTGTAGAACACACTAAAAACTTTTGTCTTTTTTCACCAGAATAATGTGCCAGTTTTTTGTAGCGATGTTATATTTCTCTCGGAAGCAGAAATGCTTTGTACCAGAGCACCTCCAAACTGCATTGAGAAGAAGTTCTGGAACCATCCCTGTTTTCCATTTTTATATAATTTATAAAGAAAGATTAAAGCCATGTTGACTATTTTACAGCCACTGGAGTTAACTAACCCTTCATTGTGTCTGTCTTCCCAGGAGAGAATTGGGCGAAACAGAGATTTGGTTTTCCTTTGATGTCCAGTTTTACCATCCATTCTGTTAAATAATTTTGAAAAATACACCCTCCCTTTAGTTTGTTGGGGGATATAAATTATTCTCAGGAAGAATATAATGAACTGTACAGTTACTTTGACCTATTAAAAAGGTGTTGCCAGTAAAGTTCTTGGTGTAATATCCTTTCTTTTGGTTCTGTTCCTTCAGATCATTTGAAATTTCTCAGATAACTTGTCAGATCAAGTAATATACGACAAGCTCCCCAAAATTATTCATTGCTTTTACTCCCTGTCCTCTCGACAAGTCAAGAACACCACTCAGTGGAGCAGCCCAGCCTAAGTCAAGCTTTCCCTCCACCTTCATGGTGAAACGGGAAACCAAGCTCTGCAGGCGTGCCGTGCTTGCCACCTGGTTAGCAGAGTCGGGAATTTCGCTCTCTTAAGGGGACCACCAGCATGAGGCCCCAGGCCCAGCCTCGTCTCCTGGAGCCTTTGGGCCGCCAGACTGGGGTTTGTACCGCCGGGGACCCTGGGGGGAAGGCAGAGCCCAGCGCCCAGTGCAGGGACCCGAGGGCCGGCCCGGCAGGTGGACACAGGTCCCCGGAGCGCGGCGCCTCCCTCTGGGCCTCCGCACCTGGAAGGAAGGTCGAGGATGTTGCCCTCCCAAGTCTCTCTTGGGATCTTGAGTCCCCGCGTCCTCATCTTTAAGCTGGTGATTGTAAGGTTGAATACAACACGCTGGGGTGGTCAGTGAGCTGCCCTGCCTGCATCTCGGGTTCAGCTGCGGGGCTGTGAGCCCGGCTGCAGCACCTGTCTTCCGCCTCCTGGCCTGACTGTCCGTCCCTCCGGCACCATGAGCTGCAGGTGAGTCTGGAGAGGTCCTCTCGGTCAGAAGGAGATCCATCTTGTCTGTGAGAGTGGGTGGAGACAGGCAGTGGATGTGTTGGGCGCTGGCTCGGGGCCCTGAGGTCGGAAGGTCTGTCCTGGGACTCAGCCTCACTGTGCTGCAGGCAGTCATTGCCTGACCAGGCAGTTTGACGCTGGTCCACACTGGGCAGGAGAAGCAGTGAAGGAAGTGAAGACTCACCTGCTCACAACGTCACCCTCTGTCTGTCTCCAAATGCGTGTGTTTCAACGCTATTTTAATTGAGTAATTTAGACGGAGAAAAGGGCACAAATACATTGAGGTTATTGAATTCTTCACAAAGGAGCACGCTGGTGTCACTGACACCCAGACTTAGGAGCAGGACAGCACCCCAAAGTCCCAGGCGCCCCCAGCCACTGCCTCTCGAGAGCGGTTACAGCCCCGTTTTCCTCCTCGACTCTACTGAGACAACCGTGTACTGTCAGCCCGCTGAGGGAATGACTGGAGCGCTGTCTTCAGATGAGCACGTGCAGCTCCCCGTGTGCCAGTCCCCACACCCCCGAGGCAGCGGCTGGCTGGGTCTCCCGCACTGGAGAGCTGGTCTTGCCCTGCATGTGGTTTCCAGAACTGCTGCTCACACCCTGCCGTCTCTGGCTTCTTTCCTCAGAACCGTGATTTAGAATACTGCCGCTGTTCATCAGGGTTCGTTCTGCTTCTGATGATGCTTCGTGGTCTGACGGCCTCAGCTAGTTCACTTGTTCACCTGTTGATGGAGGAGACATCTGAGTTGTTTTCAGTTCCCAGTTCTTTTTTTGGCTGCACCACACGCCATGTGAGGTCCGAGTTCCCCGACCAGGATGGAACCCGTGCCCTCTGCATCGGGAGCGTGGAGTCCTAACCACTGGACCACCAGGGCAGTCCCGGTCTCTGGTTACTATGAATGAAGCTGCCGTGGACGTTTACATACAAACACGTGTGTTTTCACTTCTCATGGGCAGACAACTATGAGTTAAGTTTCTGGAACTTATGCTGAGTGTGAACTTTATTAAGAACTGCCAGTCTGTTTACCGTGCAGAAACCGGTTTCCACCCCAGCCAGATACATGCCTGCTCCACCTTCTCACCAGGATTTGGCTTTGTCAGTCCCTTACGCTTTCAGACTTTCCGGTGAATGTGTTCCGTCTCATTTTAATTTGTGTTCATGTACGATAATGTGAGCAGTCTCTTCCTATACTTATTGGCCATTTATATATCTTTCCTGGGAAGTCTCTGCTCAGATATTTCGCCCTATTTAAAATCAGGCCATTTGTCATTCTGCCCCTGGGCAGTAGGAATTCATGGGTGTCCTGGATACACATCTCTGTTAGATTCTTGTTTTCCACACATTTTCTCCCAGTCTGGGGCATGGCTGTTAACTTTAACTATTACCCAAAAATTCGGTGAAAGAATTGTTGCCATTGGAACTTTATTGACTTTATAGGTCAGTTTGAGAAGAATTTTGTCTTCAAAAATGTGAACTTACTATATCTCTGTTTCTTTAAATCTTTGATTTCAGTAATGTGTTGCTGTTTTCAGTGTGAATAGAGGTCTTAAATATCTTTTGTTAGTGTATTCCTGTTCTATGTTTCTGATGCTATTGTTTTAAAATTTTCTTATTCTTACTTAACATGGATGTGCACATAGTGTTTTCTACCTTTTTTAATTGAAGTATGGTTGATTTACATTGTTTCAGGTGTACAAAAAGTGATTCAGTATATACACACACATTGTTATTTTTAGTCACTAAGTTGTGTCTCTTTTTCGACCCCATGAACTGTGGCCTGTCAGGCTTCTCTGTCCATGGGATTTTCCAGGCAAGAATACTGCAGAAGGTTGCCACTTCCTCCTCCAGGGGATCTTTCTGACCTGCATTGGCCGGGCAGATTCTTTATCACTATATATGTGTTCTTTTTCAGATTCTCTTTCATCACAGTTTACTGTAAGATACTGAGTATGACTAACAGATAACAGTGGGTCCTTGCTGTCTATCTATTTTAAGTATAGCAGTGTGTCTCTATTAATCCCAGACTCCTAATCTATCTCCCCTTTGGCGACCGTAACTTTGTTTTCAAGTCCCTGAGTCTGTTTCTGTTTTGCAGATAAGTCCATTTGTATCATTTTGGGGATCCCACATGTACCTGATATCACACGGTGTTTGTCTTCCCTGTCTGACTTTGCTCACTAAGGCGATCATCTCTAGGCCCGTCCACGTGGCGGCAGATGGACTTTTCAGTTGTCGGTGGCCCGGTTCACACATGCGCAGCCATTCACCCTGTATCCTCGGAGGGCCAGCGCCTGCCCCCGCCTGGAATGGTGCTGCTCCTCACGGACCGGAGGGCGGGCACCCTCAGAGGAGGCGGGCGCAGCTCGGCCTCTCTGTGCGGGGTCCCCTCGGTGGGGCTAACTGCCATGTCCTGAGCCCAGGTCTGACCAGGTTTGTGTACCACCGATGAGGGCTGTACATCTGTTAAAGCTTTTAAATCATGCTTGACATTAGTTTGTTATTTTGCTGAATTTGACAATAAAAACAGACAATCCTTTTTTTTAGGTTCTTTTCCCCTCTGGGGGAAGAACAGTCTTTTGATTTACCCAAACTTTAGGCGTTGACTTCTTTTTAGAAATTCATCTCTCTCTTTTTTCATTACACAAGTGTATGAGTGGTGCATGTGCACTAAAGAAAATGAGAAAATTCAGCCAAATCAAAAAATGTTTAATTGCCTCAAGGTCAGGAACAAAACAAACATGCCACTTTCATGACTCCAGTCAACCTGGGGCTAGAAGTTCCAGCCAGAATGGTTGGGCAAGAAAGGAAATACAGGGCGTCCAGGCTGGAGAGAGCTCACAGGTGATTTAGACACAGAACATCCTGAAAGGCCCACAAGGACTGTTGAAGACAGTAAATTCAGCAAATGGATAATCCGCACGTGCTATATCCACACAGTGGGGTGTGACTCAGCCATAGAAAGAGAAGAGGCACAACATGGGCAGATCTAGAACACATCAGGCTGGGAAAGAAGCCAGACAGGAGGCCACAGAGATTGCATGTGATTTTGTGATTTGTAAGACCGACTTGGGACTCTTCCTATGGTTAAGTTAGAGGTATTGATACGGGTCTATTACCCTGGACTGCGGGGTTGGACCTGGTGTAATTCAGGGGCCCTTACGAGAGGGAGGGTTTGTCTACAGAGGGAGCGAAGCCAGTGCAACAGTTAAAGCAGGGACTGGAGTGGTGCCCCCCCCCAGGCATCCTGGGCGACTGGGAGCTGGAAGAGTTGAGGGGCGAATTCTCCCCTGAGCTTCCCGAAGGGGCCCTGCTGGCCTGGCCTGCATTCCCACAGGACCGAGCGCAGACTGCTGGCTTGCACTGTCGGAGAAAGCCTGTGGTGGTCTAAGCCAGCAGCACTTGGAGTCTAAGGCACATGGGCTGTTCAGTCACTAAGTTGTGTCTGACTGCAACCCCGTGGACTGCAGCACGCCAGGCTTCCCTTTCCGTCACTATCTCCGGATTTTGCTCAAACTCATGTCCATTGAGTTGATGGTGCCATCTGACCATCTCATCCTGTGTCAACCCCTNGTTGATTTCCTATAGGGTTGACTGTTTTGATCTCCTTGCAGTCCAAGGGACTCTCAAGACTCTACATGTGGACATCACTAGGTGGTCAATATCGAAATCAGATTGATTATATTTGCAGCCGGAGATGGAGAAGCTCTATACAGTCAGCAAAAACAAGACCAGGAGCTGACTGTGGCTCAGATCATGAGCTCCTTCTTGCAAAATTCAGGCTTAAATTGAAAAAAGTAGGGAAAAACACTATACCATTCAGGTATGACCTAAAACAAATCCCTTATGACTGTACAGTGGAAGTGATGAATAGAGTTGCCCTTGGACCAGCCTCACCCTTGGGGTGGGGAGTGCAGCCCAGCCCCTCTGTGCTGCACCTTCTCCAGGCCCAGGCCCCAAAGGACCAAACCTCCCCATCCCCAAGTGCTCACCTCCCCAGGGATCCCCCGGGGACACTCAGATACTCTCAAATAAGACCTCACTTCCATCCTTCGTCTTCCCATCTCACCCTCAGCTAGAGTCACAGACCTCCAACAGCTTGCCCCAACAAGGGAGGGGGCTCCTGGCAAATCGCCTCTCCCGCAAGAAGCCTCAGTAATGGAAGAATAAGTCAACCTCCCTGGGTCTCAGCCAGACCACCTCCACTGCCCGGCTTCCTGCTCGAACCCTGGCTTGTCGGTTTCCCAACCTTGGGAAGTAATCTGGAGAAGATGCATGAGTCACTTCCCAGGAAATTATGAGAAGTCTGCTGCCAGAGTGAGTCACCGGAAACGAGGTGGGGGGAGTCGGGGGGTGACCCCCAAACGCACACGTGCAGTCACTGCAAACCCAGTGCCAGCTGTGAGGGCATGAGTGGGTCATTGTGAGCACACGAGCGGTGCCTGTTCCTTCTGCCTCATCGTCTTTCTTTTGCGCTGTCTTCTCTGCTCCTGATGGAACGTTTTGTTGGAATTCAGAGTCCCAAATCTTTTTTTTTTTTTAGCTCTTTAAGGTCAAAGATCATTGATTTTTCTGTTTACTTATTCTTCTATTACTTTCAGATATTGCTCAGCTTCAACATTCCTACTTGGAATGTTAGTTTTTTGAACTCCATGTCAAGTCTTTCCCAGTCTTGCTCTGAAAGACTTCCCAGGACCTTCCCTTCTGGTGGTCCTGAGATGTTGTCGTTCAAAGCCACAGAGACTGCCGCTGCCTCCCTCTCCCCTCTGCCTGGCCCTGCCTGATGGACCCGGCTGCCTGGCTCTGAGGGGTCTTTCTCTGAGACAACCCTCAGGGGCAGGTGTCTCGGGGGATAAGGGTCATCTTGGAGCCTGTGGTGCTCCACCCCTGCCCTTGTTATTGGGGTCCCTTGGGATTGGGGGTGGGTCTAGAGAGGGCAGTGTCATATCCAGTGCACACTGCTCAAAGGTGGGGGGCTTCACCTCCTGTGACCCCAGGACAGGTCAGACATGGCCAGACAGGTCCCTGTTCCTCTGGGCAAGAGCAAGCCAGGCCCAGCCTTACCAAGACTGTGGACCCAGGTCAGCCCCGCCCCCAAGCTCACTGGGCCCGGATTCCACTCTCAGGAATGGAAGCTCTGCTTTGAAGCTGCTTGATCCACATCCAAGCAGGAATGTCCCTGACACTTGCCACACCGGGTCTTATTAGTAACAGACCCTGAATAAGAAATGATGGAATCCCTGGCTCCTTGGGCTGAAAGAGACCCGAGCACTCAGGCTGGTTCATTCAGCATCGTTTTCCCTCACGAAGGCCAGAGATACTCCAGAGCTGGGGCCAAGCCCTGGATAGTGCCCTCTCTGGAGGTCCTGGGCGCGTGACAGGCGAGGGGCTCCGGGTGCTGGACCCACCTTCCCCTCCGTCACAGCCACACCTGAAAACCAACAATGGGCGCGTCACCCTAGAGATAAAAAGGGTCAGGACGCCAAGGGTCAAGTTATGGTCAGTGCAAGGAAGCAGGCACACGAGGCCACGCTCCACGACTCCGTCCACACGCCTGCTCTGCTAGGCTGGACCCAGAGAGCAGACTAGTGGTTGCGGGGCTGGAGCGGGTGCTGCTGAGCACAGGGTTCCCGTCTGGGGCACTGACAGAGTTCTGGGCCTAGATGGAGTGATGGCAGCACAAGGTGATGAATGTACCTAAGCCACTGGACGTGTACTTTGAAGCAGGAGCTTTTAAATTATGTGCACTGTGTGTTCCATGCACTTTACCACAATAAGAAAAAGAGCAAGTGCGGGGGACTGAGGCTCACGATCTTGGGTGTCCTGTAGGGATTTACCAGGGAACCGACCCATCTGCATGGCCCAGACCAGGCCCCTTCCCTGTCCGCCACCATCTTGGAAGCGCTCAGCACAGCTGTCCCAGCCCTGTCCGGTCCTGTGGATAAAGTTGGAGGCGGAAAGCTAGCAGTTGTATTTCCCGGATGTGGGTCATCATAACACACAAGTGCCCTCTTCACACCTTGTGTGGGAGATACAGACCACAGTCCCTTCCAAAAAGCGACGTGGGAATGGCTTGGAAGCCTGCATCTCGTGCATGTTACTCCCGAATTTCCTGACCCAGGGAGCCCTGTCCAGTGTCTCCAGGGCGTCGTTAGTCTGTGTCCCGAAACTGGATGAACCACAGTCTCCAAGCTAGGGGGTAGCGCTCTGAAGGCCCCTTCCCGAGGCTCCACTTCCCCCAGATACTTCTCCCTGTGAAGAAGCCCCTCACCAGCCCCAGGTCCACCCCAGGCCTGGACCTGAACTCAGGAGACCGTTCACGACCAGGCCAGGACTGTGGGCCCTGGGATCCAAACTCTGCCGTGTCCGGGTGCTCTGAATCCAGGGCAGTGGTGGAGTGGGGCTGGGGAAGGGGTGACCTGGACTGTTGCCCTGGTGTCCCCAACATGCCCTGAGGGGCATCTCATGAAAGCCAAGCAAAGACACTGATAAGGAGTGTAAATGCCAAAAATGACTTTGCTGATGTATTGTCAGCAATTCTCTTTTTTTTTTGCTAACCTCAGGACTCATCTCACTTGGCCTGTCCTTAGGTGGAAAGAGAAGCCCCTTCACAGAGCTGGGACAGTCTGTGATTAAGCTGGAGTATTTTCTGGAACTATCCCAGTTTTCAAGATCCACTGGATAAAACCCTCATGAGATGTCTCCACAGTCTTTCATCGTGAATGAGCATTAGGCAATGAGGCAGCTAAAACCAATTCATTAAAGCATCTCAAGAACTGCTCTAATTTTGATCAGTCCTCATCTCGTTTCCTTGTCGCCAACCTTCCTATTTCCCATTGCCAACAGCAAAAAGAGAACACAGCACGTGCGCTGGTAGACTGATGGTCTTCCAGCAGTATACGCCTTTCTCTTTCTTCGCGTTCATAAGAAAATCTGCCTGGGCCATGTCACCTGAATGACTCTCACTCCATAATCAGTGTTGAAGTTATTGGCGTGAGTCATCCTACCTTATTCTTCTTTTTTCCGGGTATCTCCCTCTGGCTCTTCTAACTCATTTTCAGTTATATATAAAATCTGAGGGCATTCTCTGGCCGTCCAGTGGTTAGGACTCTGGGCTTTCACTGCCGAGAGCCCAGGTTCAGTCCCTGATCCAGCAAGCTGCATGGTGTGGCCAAAAAATAATAATAATAATAATGAAATCAGTTTGTCAGTTTCCCATTTTTAAAAAGCCCCTTGGGGTTTTGAGTCAGCTTTCATGGTGGAACCTCACTCACTCAGTGCACAGCTCCACACCAGCTGGCGGCCAGCTGAGCCAGCTCTGCTTGGCCTGGAGGTTCCTCGGCCACCCAGGGGCCAGGACGAGGAGCGATCCTCTCAGTGACCTGGGTGTGTGGTGGGGCGGGGGTCAAGCTCCGGGCCGAACCCCACAGCCGCACCTCAGGCCTCTTAGGGCAGCTCTGCTGACATCCTGGTGGCCTAATCGGGTCACGTGGTTGAGCCTGGCCTCAATGGAGCGAGAAACACCCTGTTCCCATGGGAGAAGGCCCGGGAGTGCTGACTTCCAGTCAGTGTCCGGACCTGCCAGGCCTTTTGTGCGGCCTCTGCTGACAGAGTCGTAAAGGCCCCTTTGAAAGCCAGGTGCTTTCCAGCCCCGGGCTTTCCTCACCCTGAGGGCAGAGCTCATTGAAGGGTCAGCCGTGGACCATCTCGCAGAACTGTCATGGGGAGGTCACTGCTCGACTTCAGCATGTCACCTGTGAGGGTGCGGGGGTCCAGCCCCCGCTGGTCCAGAGATACCCTCGAGATGAGCGGCGTCGGCGATTTAGAAAGAGATAGAGAGATAAGAATGAAGGACACTTGACACAGAGTCAGGATGCAGAAATGGCCAAGTGCCACTTTATTTAGATAAAAGTCAGCTTATAAGCACAAAAACC
>SJYQ01024327.1:517751-560878 GCA_006410935.1 Redunca redunca | reverse complement strand
CCGCACCCTTGCACTACTGGCTTTCCCTTCTCTCTTGATCCACTTCCCCACTCCTCTACCAGCATTTCCTGGGGTCACTGTGCAAAAAAAAAAAAAATGCTTGCAACAAAATCCTTGTAGTGTGCCTCTGGGGGGAGCAGGCCTAAGGCAGAGACAGGAACTCCACCCTACTTGTGGCATGTTCCCCACCAAGGGGCACATGACCTAGAACAGTGCTGGGCATTCTCACGAGGGCTCATCACTTTCCATCCTAAGGGTTCTTCCTGCATTCCCCATGCTGGGGCTGACCAGCATCCCAACAGAGCCCATCAGTTCTCCACTTCGCTGCTTCTCCTTCCCACCTGAGCCTGGCGGAGAACCGTCTCCATAGAGGTCAGGTGTGGGTTCAGTGGGCCAAATGCCTGGGGTCAAATACTGGCTCTGTCACCTTGCACAAATCATTAAAGCATTCAGGGCCTCAGATTCCTCATATGGAAAGTGGGGCTGTAATAGGACCTCCCTGCATTGGCTCTGGTGCTGATGGGGCAAGTTAAACCATAGGAGCTTGGTACTCAGTGCCTGGCATATAGCGAGTTCAGCAAATATTCATACTTTGTACCCTTAGTTCTGGGGCACAAGCCCCCCACCATAGCTTCATCCAGATCAGGGATCTGTGAAAGGACTAAGTAGTAAATGCCTTACTCTTTATCGGTACCGTGGTCTCTGTTGCAACCACTGAACTCTATGGTTGTGGCAGGAAAGCAACCGTAGACAATATGTTAACAAATGGGTGAGACTGTGTGCCAATAAAACTTTATTTACAAAAACAAGCAGAGGGACAGGTTGGTCCACAGACCGTTCCACTCTGGTCCATTGTACTTCTTGGGTCTCCACTTAATATTTGTTTTCAGTAAAGCACCTCCACATAAAAATAATCCTCTGAAAACTACAGGTCTAGGCACCCCACTCCAGTACTCTTGCCTGGAAAATCCCATGGATGGAGGAGCCTGGTAGGCTGCAGTCCATGGGGTCGCGAAGAGTCCGACACGACTGAGCGACTTCACTTTCACTTTTCCCTTTGATGCATTGGAGGAGGAAATGGCAACCCACTCCAGTGTTCTTGCCTAGAGAATCCCAGGGACAGGGGAGCCTGGTGGGCTGCCGTCTATGGGGTCGCACAGAGTTGGACACAACTGAAGCAACTTAGCAGCAGCAGCAGCTTATAACTGGCATTAACAAAGTGGAGTGTCAGATGGTTCTGAGGGAGTTGTGAGGCCTCTGGTCTTCATGTGCAAAGTTAAGCAGATCATGCCCTGAGACCTCTAGCTAAGGGTCCCCAGGGAGCAGCTGTCATTTTCTGTTCATGTATTTCTCCCTAAAAATGCCATTTGTCAGACTTAGCAGAGAACACCTCATCTTGTTTAATTCTTCAGCCATGTTGGTCTCCTATTGCCTTCTTATTTTTGTGATTATTTGTAGGTTGTCATCACATGACAAGTTGCCCTGTTACAAGGAAAGGCTACTCCAAGAGAACTTGGCTTTTAAACAAGATGTATTTCTGCCTTATTGAAAACAGTAAATTTTAAAATTTTACTATATGAATATAATCTTAATGAATATTTTTTAAAAGACCACCTAGATGCTGCCATGCTAATAAAAACTGAATTGTTTATATTTTTCCTTGTTTCTCTCTAATCTTCATTTCATACCTGGCTAGATGTTTATTATAAATTGAAGTCTCTAGAGGTATCTGGTGTTTCTTCTTGGTTTATAATGAGGGATTTTAAGACCTCTTTTTAAAAAAAAATTTACGCATTTTCCCTGAGGTTTTTGATTAATTGATTTTTAATTGAAGGATAATTACTTTACAATATTGTATTGGTTTCTGCCATATATCAACATGAATTAGCCAGAAATTGAGCAACTGAAGTCAAGTACTGATCCTCTAGCAGGAAACATGGAGACCTCTTAGGATAAGTGTTTTCATCCTCAGAATGCACCTCTGACCCTTGAATTGATTCTCTCCCGACACGGCGGAGGCCTTTTCTGACACAGGTGCTTTGTAAAATGATGCTGTTCATTTGTCTATCAGGAACAGGTGCACGAGGACATGAATTTGAGGGCAAGGGCCTTGACTTCTCGGCAGTTGATGTAAGTACTGGGGGAGTGTGGTTTTAAACTAATCAGCTTCATTTGGTGTGGGCGCCTGAGAAATGGTGCCTCCCAAAGGAGAGCTGAATTCTAATCCCTGGGGCCTGTGAATGTTACCTTATATAGCAAAACCCGGGGAAGTCCTTGAAGTTGTGATTAACTTAAGGATCTTAAGAGAGGGGCATTAGGTGGAAGATAAGATGGTTAGATAGCATCACTGACTCAATGGACATGAATTTGAGCAAACTCCAGAAGATAATGAAGGACAGGGAAGCCTGGCATGCCGCAGTGCATGGGGTTGCAAAGGGCTGGACATGACTTAGCTACTGAAAAACAACAATTATATAGTCATAAGTGTCCTTACAAGAAGGAGATGGAGGGAGATTTGACACCAAAGAGGAGGAGGCCAAGTGACCACTGGCAGAGACTGGAGTGATGTGGCCCCAAGGTAAGGAAGGCATCAACCACCCCAAGAGGCTGGAAGAGGTAAGAACAGCTTCTCCCAGAACCTCCAGAGGGAACTAGGCCCTGCCCACATCATAATGTTGGACTTGTCAGGTTGATTTGAGACTGCTGGCCTCTGGAACTGTGAGAGAGTAAACTTCTGTTATTCTAAGCCACTCATTTGGTGGTGCTTGGTTATGACAGCCCAGGAAACAGAACATCTGGGCACAGGGGTTCATGCATCGCTAGAGCGTGGCTTACACATTAGTTCCTTATGGAGGCCTTTCTTTGCGGGTTCCTTGGGCAAGTATGTATGAAGTCCAGCTCAACGGGAGGCGGGACACCAGACTCAGGTTGCAGAAGTGGGTGAAGTGAAGCGCAGCCCCACGGCTCCTGTCCAGGGCAAACTGGCAAGTGTGCAACCCACGACACTGGGATCTGCTGTGATAGAGACGCGGGCACAATGAGACGGACCCCACCCGAGGCTGTCTGGGCCAGTCTCAGGGCAGGTGGTTCTGAGATGATGCTCATGAAGAAGAAATGGAAAATTCCTGGAGAAAATGCGGGCCAGATGGAAATGAAGCAAAGAGGGAGCGCCTGGGGGTGGGAGGCAGCACAGGGTGTGTGGGGGCCGTGAACAGTTCTGGACGCCTGGAGCAGACAGTGTGCGTATAGGCTCAAGGACAGGGTGGTGGGGACCTGGGTTGTCAGATGTCCAAGCTAAGTTGTAATTCATAGGCGCTTCCCCTTTGAGTTTTGAGTAATGATGAAATAGATATTTAACAAATGAAGAACAACTGAAAGTAAATCTTAGGGGCCAGACAGATGCATTTATGGGGCTTCCCAGGTAGGGCCGTGGTAAAGAACCCACCTGCCCATGCAGAAGACGCAAGAGATGTGGGTTCCATCCTTGGGTCAGGAAGATGCCCTGGAGTAGGAACTGGCAACCCACTCCAGTATTCTTGCCTGGAAAATTCCTTGGACAGGGGAGCTTGGTGGGCTACAGTCCATAGCGTCACAAAGAGTCAGACATGACTGAGCAGCTAAGTGTACACACACACAGATGTGTTTAGATCAAAACGTTCTGGAAGGCTACACAGGAAGCTCTTGCCTACAGTGAGTAGAAATGGGATGTTGGATACCTTTTACTTTTTACGCATCCCTTTACTATTACTTTCAACATGCATTCATGATAACTTTAAACATTGTTTTAAGTATAATATTCTTTATCGTTAGACGATGATTCAAGACTTAGAAGGTGAAGGACTTCGTGAGTTAATTGTCCACCTGGAATGGTCAGCCCCTCTGTGACCCAGGCTGGAGGCACTATGGCAGGAGCCACGTGAGTGGAGTTTGCCCCCCAGCAGCCCCTCCCCCTGGAGGGGCCTGCTCTGTGCATCCAGCTACTCTCCCACCAGCCCAACCATCCTCTCCCTGGAGCCCGCATTGGCTCCCAGTGCCTGCCGTGACTTGGTCTCCTTCTCCCTGCCAGGCTCACGTCTCCACCATTTTCCCCACCCACCATGGATGAATACCAGCAGGGACCATGCTGTTCCAGAACCTCATTTTTTTTCCTTCCACACCCTATGACCTTAGTCCAGCACCTGGTAGTCTGAGGCTGGCCTCCCTCATAACCTTATGTAGCTCAAAGCTTGATTATGAGAGGATATTAAGAGCCGACACTTCAGGCCTGTGCTAGGACCCGTCTCTTGTCAGATCTTGGCAAGTTTTTATATCTCTGAATTAATACATGTAATCAAATATGTATACCTCTTTTAAAGTTATTTTTCTGTTAAAAATAATACATGCACCTGGTTTTAGAAATGCAGACAGTGCACAGAGGTTTACCGTACAAGGTGGGTTTCTGCTCAGCCAGAGACCCAGTCCCTGCCTCACCCGCCCTGTCCCTGCATCCCCGGGTGTCCACTATGACCAGTTTCTGGTGCATCTTCCAGAAGTGGCCCATGGATAGGCAAGCACCTACGGGTTGGTGCATGTGTGTTTTGTTAAGAAGACACATCTTTGTCATTTAGTCATAGAGTTTGTTCAGGATTGCAAAGCAAACCCTTTGAACATATGAAAAACTCAGAATTGGTCATGGACTCAGATAATACCACTGTCTCACTAATCGATGAACCCAGGGTAGGCAAGACACATGCAGGGAAGCTGGAAGAAAATTCAAGGAACTGTGGGACCTGCAGACATGCTCTGTTCACTCACGGCTGATGCAGCAGCAAGGGACGTTTCGGGTGGTGCTTATATAAGTATGCATGAACAAAGGCAGTGCGTGGCCAAGCAATTATATCATGTTGCATGTGTACAGTCCTGTGGATGGTCTCAGCCATTACATAACCCTGCAGAGTCACTGTTTACAGGATGTAGGGTGAAAGGGAAAGGACATGGGGCGAGAGAGCCTGGCCACCACTGTCCTGGCTAATTGCTATCCCTCTGTAACCGCCAATTCTCGAACACTCCCTGTTGTACCCTCTTTGCCACATTCCTAATATTCTCTCCCACCCTGTGACACAGACCTTAGGATGAACTGAAATTCTCAGCTGTGCTCGGAAAAGCCTCAAACCGGCCGGTGATTTCACAGATGGAAAAGGGACTAGCTGGACCCGGTTGGACCCCCCTGAAGCCCAGCTGCTGTTTTAAGCTAATTTTATATTCAAAGAGGGGGCTTCCCTGGTGGCTCGGATGATAGAGAGTCTGTTTGCAATGCAGGAGACCTGGATTCAATGCCTGGGTTGGGAAGATCCCCTGGGAAGGGATTAGCAACCCACTCCAGTATTCTTGCCTGGAGAATCCCATGGACAGAGGAACCTGGCGGGCTACAGTCCACAGGGTCCCAAAGAGTCAGACACAACTGAGCAACTAACACTTTCACACTTAATGTTCAGAGAAGGCAGGATCCCTGTGCCTCCTCCCTGCTCACCAGGAGCTCTCTCTGTCCGCAGGGCGATGAGAGCGATGGCCTGTACTGCCGGACCTGCAGGCAGTTCTTCAGTTCCCTGCATAACAAGAGGGAGCACCTGCTGGGGAAGCAGCACCTGCAGCACCTCACAGGTAACCAGCTCAGCTGCTGCTGCTTAGTTGCCAAGCTGTGTCCAACTCTTTGCCACCCCATGGACTGTAGCCCGCCAGGCTCCTCTGTCCATGGTATTTCCCAGCCAAGAATACTGGAGTGGGTAGCCATTTCTTTGGCCTCCTGATGCCAATACGTTGGCCACCCGATGCAAAGAGCTGACTGGTTTGAAAAGACCCCAATGCTGGGAAAGATTGAGGGCAGGAGGAGAAGGGGACAACAGAGAATGAGACGGTTGGATGGCATCATGAGTTTGAGTACGCTCTGGGAGTTGGTGATGGACAGGGAAGCCTAGTGTGCTGCAGTCCATGGTGTCTCAAAGAGTCGGATATGACTGAGCAACTGAACTGAACTGAAGCCATTTCCTTCTCCAGGGGATCTTCCTAACCCAGGGATCGAACCCACATCTCCTGCACTGGCAGGCAAATTCTTTACCGCTGAGTCACTAAGGAAACTCAACCAGCTTGATGTGGCAAGGCAAACGCACACCTTGACTCCATCTACGCTGGGAGTTCACCAACCCACAGCCCAGAGACTCCTTGTCATTTAAATTTAATTTTAAGGCAGAGTCTGTTCAAACACTCTTAATGCTAGGTGGGTATGTGGGAGGGGAGTGGGTCTTCCAAGGAAGCGCAAATAGACTTGCCTCTTAATTGACAAGGGCCCTCTGGCTCTGGCCCCGCCCCTCAGGGGCCTTAGAACCTCCTGGAGCCCCACTGCCTCCTTAATGGCTCCCAGACCTTGCCACCATCCTGTGCGGCCTCCAGGCCTGAGCACAGCATCCTCTCTGCCTGTAGCACTCAGCCTGTCCCTGTGAGGCTCGCCTCCCCGCCTTCACCTTCATCTTGTTTAACTGTCCTCTTCCCCAGGAGGCCAGCCCTGGCTATGCTGCATACATCCTGCCCCTCCCAGGGCCCCTCTCCAGCTTTCTCTCCCTCCCTGATTCCATCATCTCCTGTTGGCCTTTCATTTGTCCATCTTTGCTATTGTTTGCTGTCTCCCACCAGCATACAAGCCCCTCGTGTTTGGGGATTTATTGCCCGTTTCAGTCACTGCATTATCCCCCGCATCTAGAGCCGTGCCTGACACTCATGTCAGTACTCACTGTGTATCTGTAGAATGAATGAATGAATATATTCAACAAATAACTCCTGGGCACTGAGCCAGGTGCTAGGGACACAGCAAGAATAAGGCAGAGCTCTGTCCCAAAGACACGGAAGTATACGGATTAATACAACATCTTTCCGTTACAACATCTAGCACTGAAGTGAAAGGAGACTCACAGAAGACAGAGACCCTGCAGTGACTGGAACTGCGCAAGTCAGAGGTGTGCTCTGGGACTAGGGAAGATCCTCAAAGAATGAAAACCATGGTGTCAGGTGCAGAACTAGGGGGTGACCTTTTCCCCCACCTATTCTTTAATGTTGTTAAAACAGAAATAGATCTGACTTAAGCCTCTCTTCGGAGAAGGCAATGGCACCCCACTCCAGTACTCTTGCCTGGAAAATCCGATGGGTGGAGGAGCCTGGTGGGCTGCAGTCCATGGGGTCACTGAGAGTCAGACACGACTGAGCGCCTTCACTTTCACTTTTCACTTTCATGCATTGGAGAAGGACATGGCAAGCCACTCCAGTGTTCCTGCCTGGAGAATCCCAGGGACAGGGGAGCCTGGTGGGCTGCCGTCTATGGGGTCACTCAGAGTCGGACACGACTGAAGCGACTTAGCAGCAGCAGCAGCAAGCCTCTCTTCTGCACCCTGCTTGCTGAGTGGCCTGGGGCCAATTACTTAACCTCTCTCTGCTTCCACTACCGCCTCTGTAACAGAAGGATGAACTGCTCGCTTCACAGGGCCCTTCCGAGGATGGACATCAGAGCCTTGTGCCCGCTTGGTGCAGCTGAGATGCCACCTCTCCTAGAAGGTTGTTCCTGGTCCCAAACTTGGGGGAGGGGGCGCTCCTGAGCCTCCAGCGTGTACCCTTTGGTTAGAAATTATCTTCCTCTTCTACTGTTACCATCACCCTGTAACACATGTGTGCACATGCATGCAGAGACACAAGACACACACACAGACATGCCAACACACACAGACGTCTACTGTCCTGGAAGGAAGGAGCCATGTGGTTTAGGACATATGTCTTGCTAGATTCTCGATAGACATTTGATGAAGGAATGTACAGATCTACAGGACGCTGACCTTCGTCTGGAGTTTGTAAGGCAATAAACCGTCTTCAGTAATGTCTTGTTGAAGGTGAATAATGGCAGTGAAGGTGAGAAGGCATCTCATTACTTGCAATTGAGTATAACGCGTGAGCTCAGATACCTAGAGTTATACCGTGTAAATTACCCACTGGAGAGGTTTACGGCTCATTTCAAAATCTATAAAATCATGTGCTGGGAGATGTGAGGCTGCACATACATGTGGCTCTGATTCCGTGTAACTCTCCAAGGACCTCTAAAGTTATTTAAAGGGAAACGGACGTGGGCACACCTCGCTTAGTGTTCCCCCTAAACAGCCTACAAGTTTTATGTTAACAGTCAAGCTCTTGAGAGCATTTCCACGTCTGCCTTTACTGCTGTGGTATTGCTGGAAAGCAGGGCCTCGGGCAGCCGCACTGTGAATCTCTGAGTCTCTGAGTCTCGGTGCTGATGGGAGGGGCTGTTAGCCATGTGTCCCTTTGGAGCTGGATCTCACATGGTTCACAGTACCCTTCGAGGAGAGTGTGAGCCCAGGGATCGCCTGCTCCAGCCCTAGAAGAAGCTGTCTCCTGCCCAGCTCTCTGTTTCTGCTCACCAAAACCAGGGCGTGGCACAGATGGGAAGCCAGGGCCCAGAGCTCGTTTTAACTGTGTTGCTGGGATCTAATTCACACATCGTAAAACGCACCCACGGAGAGTGGTTTTCCGTATATTCCCAGATACGTGCAACCACTACTTCAGTTTAGAACATTTCCATCAGCCCAGACAGCACCGTACCCGTGAGCAGTTACGCCCCATTTCTGGGCAACCACTAAGGTGACTTCTGCCTCCACAGGGGGCTCTGGAGGTTTAATACTTGGTGTTTCCTTTCTGTGATGACAGTAAGCATCCCCGCCTTTGTGATATCTTAGGTGGGCAGAGCCCTGTCACCACAAATGACCTGAGTTTGCCTCCCTCCTCCACCACTTACTGCCTTTATCACCTTGGTTGAATTTTCTACCCACTGCCTTCTCTTTTTCGAGTGCAAAATTGGGACTAATGATAATAATACTGACCTCACTGGGCTACTGTAAGGAAACGAGATAATTCTGTGATGCTTGGCACACTCTGGGGTCTACTATTATTGTGATGAGCTTCCCTGGTGGCTCAGATGGTAAAGCATCTGTCTACAATGTGGGAGACCTGGGTTTGATCCCTGGGTTGGGAAGATCCCCTGGAGAAGGAAATGGCAGTCCATTCCAGGACTATTGCCTGGAAAATCCCATGGACAGAGAAGCCTGGTAGGCTACAGTCCATGGGGTCGCAAAGGGTCAGACACAGCAACTTCACTTCACTTGGGGGCTGTAGCAGAGAAGCGGACCAGTTCCCTACCCTGCTTACCTTCCAGGAATCTCACACTGCTAATGGTCCCCATGGCTCTGTACTCGGCAGTTTCTTTGTCTCTCCCCTCAAGCTGCCCTTCTCTAGGAATGGCTTTCCCACCTCTGTGCACCTGGTCTCCCTCCTGTTCATCCCCCAAAGTCCTAACAAAAAGGTGAATAATAGCATGTTTTGGAGAAGATGGAGAGGAATCGTAGCCTGGTTCACTGCCAGTGGGAATGTCAAGTGGGGCAGCCACTTTGGAATATAGTCTGATAGTTCCTCAAAAGTTTAAGCATAAAGTTACTACTGAGTTGGCAAAAAAGTTTGTTCAGTTTTTTCCATAAGATGTTACTGAAAAACCCGAAGGAACTTTTGGCACACCCAATATAGGATCCAGCAATTCCACTCCTAGGTATGTACCTAAGAGAACTGAAAATGTATGTTCGCACAACACTATGAATGTGCGTAACAACATTATTCATAGTAGCTCCAAGGGGGAAGCAACCCAAACATCCATCAGCTGATGAATGAATAAACAAACTGTGATCCCTCCACACAGTGGAATATTATTCAGCCATGAAAAGGAGTTAGGTACTGATATGTGCCATAATGTAGATGAACCTTGAAGACACGGTAAGTTAAAAATCCAGTCGCAAAGGACCACATGTTGTAGGATTTCCTGTATATGAGTTGTCCAGAATAGGGAAATTTGTAGAGGCAGAAAGCAGATAAGTGGCTGCCTAGGGTTGGGGCTTCCCAGGAGATGCTAGTGGTAAAGAACCCGCCTGCCGAATGAAGACAAAAGAGATGCGAATTCGATTCCTGGGTCAGGAAGATCCCCTAGAGGAAGGCATGGCAACCCACTCCAGTGTTCTTGCCTGGAAAATTCCATGGACAGAGGAGCCTGGCGGGCTACGGTCCACGGGTCACAAAGAGTCAGACACAACAAGTGACTTAGCACGCAGGGTTGAGGGAGTGGTGGGGGATGGGAGGTAATGGTTAAAAGGAACCAGGATTTTCTTGGGGTGGTGATGAATATATTCTAAAAATGATTGTTGTGGAGATTGCACGTATCAGAATATACTAAAACCCATTGAATTATATACCCTTTTAATGGGTAAATTGTATGGTACGTGAATTAGATCTCGAAATTGTTTAGAAAAAAGATACCGATCTCCGTCAAGGAGCCCCTTCTCCAGGAAGCCTCCCCTGCTGGCCTCCACTCGGCACCAGGCCCAGTGTATTCTTCTTTTACATCTAGGGACCTGGCACTCAGGGTCGGGGGCTCAGGACGGATGGGCTTGCCCACATCTGGAGAGAGGGCCAGGTCCAGCAGAGCTGCTCATCTTGTGCTCAGGGGCTGACCTTTGACATGAAGTTTCTTTGCTTTTTTAGGGGAATTTGAAAAAGACTCTGCTGAGCGCTTGAAGCATCTGGAACTTCTGGAGAGAGAGGAAGGTCAGAATTTGAACAAAGGGGACTCAGAGGAGGAAGCCGAGTATCCTGACCCACTTCTTCTCAGAGGTCTGATTCCAGAGAAGGGTTTTTCTTCATTTGACTTGTGTTTCTTGCAAGAGTTCATCTTTAAACTTCTGCAAAGTGAGTAATCAAGTTCTACCATTTGCTAGTAACTTTGGTGACCAAAGATTTTATAATCCTAGTAAGAGTAACCTATCTAATAGGTTATATTATAATATTAAGTGGGAAAAGTGAAAGGTTGTTATTCATATTAGGAGAATAACAATAAATAAAGATAATCAGATGGAAAAAGCTGAAGGCTTCTGACGAACCAGGCACAGGTCTAAGAAATTTATAGTAAAAACCTTTTAATTGTCATAAGGTACTGTGAGGTCGGTTATAGTATCACCTCCTTTTAAAGATGAGACAAGTGCAGCATAGAGAGGTTAAGTAGCTTCCCATGGTTGCACAGATAGTGAGCTGAGATTTAAACCCAAGTCCTTGGGCTCCAAGACCCACGTCTTCATAACTTCCTTATGATCTCAACTATATAAAACTACGCATATGTGAATCCATGCAAATGTTAACCACGGTTCTCTCTCGCAGGCAAGAGGAGGGTGTTTTTCCTTATTCCTTTTTATATCTGCCACATTTCCCCCAATGAATTGATGTCCTTTCTGTTATCAAAGGACAAAATTAACTCTATTTAAAAGGGTTTTGAGGTCACCTGCACATATCAGGGTCCCAAATGTTGCCTATGTGAAGTAAGTGAAAGTCGCTCTTTACGACCCCATGGTCTATACAGTCCATGGAACTCTCCAGGCCAGAATACTGGAGTGGGTAGCCTTTCCCTTCTCCAAGGGATCTTCCCAACCCAGGGATTGGACTCAGGTCTCCTGCATTGCAGGCAGATTCTTTATCAGCTGAGCCACAAGGGAAGCCCAAGAACACTGGAGTGGGTAGCCTATCCCTTCTCCAAGGGATCTCCCCGACCCAGGAATTGAACCACGGTCTCCCGCATTGCAGGCGGATTCTTTACCAACTGAGATGTCAGGGAAACCTATGCCTATGTGAGGTGTGGTTCAAAGAGAAGGGGAGGTTTTGGATGGAAAGGAACGGATAAAGACGGCCTTCTCTCTTTCTTCCTTCCAGTCAAAGAATCTGAGCTCAGAGAGCTGAGGAAGACTCTAGAAAGGGCGCAAGCAGAGCAGGAGGCCCTGCAGAGGCAGCTGCTGGAGTTCCAGGTGAGGTGCTCCAGAGGGAAGCAGCCAGTCCCCATCCCTGTAGCCCGCTGCTCAGCTCAGGGCCCGGCCTGGTGGGTCAGGAAGCTGGATTAAAAGAACACATCGCAAGCTGCAGTGCCGCTTCCCTCCGCACGGTTCCTGCTAGAGCACTCTTGTTGCATGTTCTTGTAAAATATGGAGTGTCTGTCTGTAAAATACAAACTGTTTCCGAGGTACAGAAATTGTGCCATTGAAAGGTTGTTGTTGAATCACGACACTGGGATTCTTGGCCCCCGGAGGAGAAGAATTCAATCCGGGGCCAGAGACGAGGCTTGATCGCTCAGAGCTTTTGTGTAATAAAGTTTTATTAAAGAATAAAAGAGATAGATAAAGCTTCTGACATAGGCATCAGAAGGGGGCAGAAAGAGTACCCCCTTGTTAGTGTTAGCAATGAAGTTATATACTCTCCAATGAATCCAGAGAATGTCTGGAGGTTGTAAAGACCTCACCAGACCTACTCCATTTTAAGATAACAGAATTAGCCAGGAGGTTTAATCCAGAGACTGTCCTCAGGCAGAATACATTATTGTTAATAATCCTAAGGAATGTAGAGAAGGAAAACAAAGCTTGTCCTTTATTCCTCCTTGAGAATTCCAGACCCCTGTCTCCTTGGGAACCCCTAGACTTCTTATCACAGAGAAGGCAATGGCACCCCACTCAAGTACTCTTACCTGGAAAATCCCATGGACGGAGGAGCCTGGTAGGCTGCAGTCCATGGGGTCCCTAAGAGTCGGGCATGACTGAGCGACTTCACTTTCGCTTTTCACTTTCATGCATTGGAGAAGGAAATGGCAACCCACTCCAGTACTCTTGCTTGGAGAATCCCAGAGACAGAGGAGCCTGGTGGGCTGCTGTCTATGGGGTCGCACAGAGTCGGACACGACTGAAGCGACTTAGCAGCAGACTTCTTATCAACCTGCCTAGGAAATGACTCTCTCACCATTGGCCTTCTTGTGCTGCCCGCTGGCTTTACTCAAGGCTCCGTGGTCATCCACCCTGCCCGGTGGCATTTGGCCTGCTATTTCTGCATGTCCCTGGCCTGCTACCCATGTTGTGGCCCCTGGTTTGCCACACTCCTTTGAGTGTAGTTTATTAAAGAACAGTGAGTGTTTAAAACAAACAAAAAAATAAAAAGAAACACCCCAGTTATTGTGAAATGGCCCACCTTCCTGGATATCAGCCCAGCCAGGTTCCCTGACTCAGCTGGGGAGGGAGGGTGTGAACCGTGGGGCCGGGAGCGGGTGTCCCTTATGGTCCAGGACCTTCTTAGCAAAGCAGCTCACTGAGCTCCCAGCCCACGTCTTAGAGGAAGACAACCACATCTGCCTCCCAGGGATGCTGGGAGGGGCCGAGGGCCTGGCACACAGTCACACTTTATCTGCAAATCCTGCCCTCCCCTGGGGCTGCCCCATCCTGAGGCATCCTGGCTGGGGGCCCTGCAGATGGGAGCCCGAGAAAGACCGACTTGAAAATCAGGCCCAGCTGTGGGTCTGGGCTCTTCTCCCTGGCTGTGGGGCTGGGGCAGCTCCCTGACCCTCAGGGAGCTTACTCCCCAGGCCTATTTGTATACGGGAGGCAGGGACACCACCTGGGCAGGAGGGCAGGTGAGATGCTGAGAGATATCAAGAGTCCAGCACCAAGCAGTAGTTTTAACAAGGGGAGAGGGTGGTGCGCTGTCAGTGGGACAGCTGTTTTATTCCTTGGATTCAGGGAGGGGAGCTTGACTATGTTCATGGTTTCTGTGTGTGCCCTACAAGAGCAGCTGCAAGACCCTTTTTGTCTAATTGTTTGCTTATTTGATTACTTATTCAGTTGGCACCTATTTATTTACATGTATCCTTACTTCCTTATAATTATGTACTTATTTACTGGTTCACTTATTTACTTCCTCACTTATATACATAGTTATGTATTTATTTATTCACTTGTTTATTTACTCATTCATTCAGCTATTCATTCATTTGGAAAGTTTTGGGGCTAGCCACATGAACACCTTGGTGTTCCTTTCAGAACCGACAGCAGTGGCTGGAGGTGGAGCTGGCTGGCCTGAAGACCTATGGGGTCATCCTGGAGAAGGAGTTTGAGAACCTGAACATGGTCATCATGCTGCCCCACTTTGGCCTGCGAGTAATGGACACAGGTGAGTCCCTCAGCCCCTCCTGTGGCCTCACACATGCTTCCTCCAAGTCCTCACTGGTCCGTGAAACTGAGGCCCAGAAATTCCTGTCCATTCACTTAGTTGTGCCTGCATCCCTCACTTCTTCACTTAGCCTACTTCTTGCACAGCCAGTGCATGCAAGCTTGGTGCTAGGTGCGAGGGATGTGGAGATGAATGGTGACACTATCACCCTAAATCCAGCACCCACTGGGCATCAGTCCCTGATCTGGGTGCTTCCAGGGGATGAAGATATGGAGAAGCCCCTGGCCTCAAGCTCTAACTGCCTGGACAGACCCTCGGTCACTAGACTGTTGGGGTGCAGTGTGTCCCAGAGGACAGCTGCCCCCCATGGACAAGATGCTGTGGGCGCTCGGGTGCGAGGCAGTTCCATATCTCTGCGAGGTGGGCTTCTAGAAGGACTTGACAGAGGAAGGACCCAAGAGGACAGTCCCAAACACCTGAGACAAAGAAGGGCCCAGAGATCCGCCCTGTGGGGAAAGGTGAGCGAGGGCGCAGAGCATGTTCACGCTGTGTCTCACGCAGGCCTGGTGCCAACACCCTTCTCTGAAGAAAATGTCACGAGTACCACTTCATTGTAAATATTTAAACATGACTGTTTGGGGGAACATAAAATGTGAATATTCCTCTTCACTCCCCACGCCCCTGCCCAGTCCCTTCCCTGGAAGTTTTTACCGTTCACATCTTGCCATTTCCTGTTTATGAATGAGGTGGTGGTGAGTGCCTGTGTCCTAAGTCACTTCAGTCGTGTCCAGCTCTGCAACCCCTTGGACTGTAGCCCGCCAGGCTCCTCTGTCCATGGGGTTCTCCAGGCAAGAGTACTGGAGTGGGGTGCCATGCCCTCCTCCAGCAGATCTTCTGGACCCAGGGATTGAACCTGCATCTCTTAGGTCTCCTGCATTGGCAAGCGGGTTCTTTACCACTAGCGCCACCTGGGAAGCCTGAGGTGGTGGCAAAAGTCATTAACAACGGGGAACTTCTCCAGACATGGCTGCCGTGTTGGTATATTGAGGCAAGGGGAAGGGGGCAGTTCCTAGGCAGTTAGGGGCCCTAGCACAGTGTCTGTGTACCAATCAGTCTGGCAGATTTCAATACTTTCAGACCTGGTACCACCTCACTGGTACACAGTACTAGCTAGCTATCAGCACGGTGCCGGCAAGAAACAGCTGGACTTATCAACAGCTTATCTGTTTCCTACAGATGGGACGGCACCCCAGTCCCCTGCTAATTCACGCTGAGGTGGGGGACCCCTGGGGTTTCACCATCACGGTGGAGCAGTGACTCCAGAGCACACCATATCGGGTACAAGGTGTAGCATCCCTGCTCTATAAATAGCTAAGCCTCAAGGCCAAGGGTCCTGGCAATGAGAGGAATGGAGCAGGTCCTGCTGCTTCAGGAGCTTGGAGGTCCCCCACTTCTTCCTTCCGTTCTCCTCTCCTCCCCATCCTTGCCTGAGAGCATTTGCCCCGGCCTGCAGAGTCGGATACGACTGAGCGACTGAACACCACCACCATGTAAGTATCAAAATTCACATGGAATCAGGCCGGGGCAAATGCTCTCAAGCAAGGATGGGGAGGAGAGGAGAAAAGGAAGAAAAGGTGCACAGCCACTGTCCAAGAGCCCCGCACTGCCTAGGACCTGCCCCACTCTCCTCGTCCCAAGCCACCAACCTGGCTGCTGCTGCTGCTAAGTCAGTCATGTCTGACTCTGTGTGACCCCATAGATGGCAGCCCTCCAGGCTCCCCAGTTCCTGAGATTCTCCAGGCAAGAACACTGGAGTGGGTTGCCATTTCCTTCTCCAATGCGTGAAAGTGAAATGTGAAGGTGAAGTTGCTCAATCGTGCCCGACTCTTAGCGACCCCATGGACTGCAGCCTTCCAGGCTCCTCCGTCCATGGGATTTTCCAGGCAAGAGTACTGGAGTGGGGTGCCATTGCCTTCTCCAAGCAACCTGGCAGCCATGTCCAAAGAACCGATTATATAAGTGAGATTTAGGGAGAGGTGCCAGGGGTGAGCACGCCACCTGGTACCCAATGTGGTGTGCTCTGGAGTCACAGGTTCACTGTGATGGTGAAACCCCAGGTGTCCCCTACTTCGGGGTGAATTATCAGGGGACTGTGGTGCCGTTCCATTCATAGGAAACAAACAAGCTGTTAGTGAACAAGTCCATCTATTTCTCGCCGGCACCGTGCTGGTGGTTAGCCAGTAATGCACCAGTGAGGTGGTACCAGGTCTGAAAGTGTTGAAATCTGCCAGACTGATTGGTACACAGCCACTGTCCAAGGGCCCCTAACTGCCTAGGACCTGCCTCACTCTCCTCGCCCCAGTCCAGCAACCTGGCAGCCATATGTCCCAAGAATCAATTAGACAAGTGAGATTTAGGAAGAGGTGCCAGGTGGTGAGTGCTCCTAAGGGAGAAGGGTTACCCAGGCCCGGGTTCCTGTTGGATGAGGGAAGCAGGTGGGAGGTGTGTTCTCCAGTCCTGATAAGCCCATGGGCCCCTGCTCTTTCTCCCTCCCTGTGGCCTCTTCCTTACCTTGTGAATCGGATCCTTTTGCTGCAGTCACGACACCAGCTACTCTGGGGAACAGACAAAAGATGCTGTGGGGTTTGGTTAACGGCCAGGTGTGTTCGTGTGGGTGTCCTTCCCAGGGAAGGCATGATGGAAGTCATGGCATGTGGTGCCTGTGTAATGTGTGTGCAGGATACAGTATAATGTGAAAGAAGGTCGGCTTTCAGAAAGCGTTTCTTGATCATTGGCTCCAAATTTGTTGCTGCACCTGGCTTCAGGTAATGTCCAGGAAGCTGTTTTGCAGGTTCAGTAGCTTCTCTGCTCCTGCCACTCATTCTCTGCTTCCTGAAGTTCCCCTCGGCCCACTCAATTCACTCCATCCCGAGATGTCCTTTGAGCCCAGGGCTCAGTGCTGGGAAGCCAGAAATTCAAGATGTTTTATGACTTCACGGAATTCTGGGTCTCAGAGGGTGACACTGGGGAGTAATTCAAGGCTCATGGTGTGACCTGCTTCCTAGGTGGCACAGTGGGAAAGAATCCGCCTGCCGGTACAGGAGACATGGGGATCGGGGTTTGATCCCTGGGTCGGGATGATCCCCTGGAGAAGGAAATGGCAACCCACTCCAGTAGATACTTGTTTGGAAAATTCCATGGACAGAGGAGCCTGGCGGGCTAAGTCCGTGGGTTCACGAAGAGTTGGACATGACTAAGTACACACACACCATCATGTGACTCAGCCATCCTATCTGAACCTGAGCTGTGTGCACGGGGTACAAAGCAGGCCCTCCTCTCAGGGGCCCCTCTTCCGGGACCCTGTCCCACTTCTCCATCTAGGACAGAGCTGTCTGTCCAGGAGCATCTGGGTAAGCAGAGCAGACGTGGATTGGGCTCCATCTGAGGCAGACCTTGGGCTCCACAACTTTCTCCTGATACTACACTGTCTTCTCTCCCTTCCCAACTCTGCAGCATAAAGCAGTGCTCACCTTTCACCAGTGGGGACCCCAGGATGCATCCCGGTCGCATAGAGGTCAGCTTCCAAAAGGCCATCTCCCTCGGTGGAAGAAGAGTGGAGGGTCCTGGGCCCCTGAGGATGGGGCAGCAAGGATGAGTCAGGAGAGCCATCTGCTCTACTGACCCAGGAGAAAATAAATCATGCGAGTGTGTGTGTTTGCACAACAGACTCAGTCTATCTTTTGTCTCAGGCTTGGCAGTGTCTGCCCTGTAAGTATTGCTCTCAGGAACTGTAAGTTGAGCAGCTTTGACCTGGGAAGATGTTGGTGGAGCGTGTCTGCCTCTGCAAGCACAGACAGTGAGTGCCACACACACCTGCTCTTGGAGCCCTCATGCCCAGCATCCCTGAGCCTATGCCCACCCCTCCCTCTCATGGTCAGTCTCCGTGGTACAGGAGCACTTCAGTTTCCTCTCCTGATTTATAAGGACACCAGGGCTGCCCACCAACCACAAGGGGTGGGGTGAAGATGAAGTAATACGGCCAGACCCCAGAAGCTGACCTACAGGCAAGCAGATTGTTTGGGAGGCAACCCCAGGTAGAGGAGTGGGAAAGTGAAACAGGGAGGGGAGGACAGACATAAGAGGGCATGCTGTCCAAGCAAGATACTGTGGCTGGGCCCCTGGGGAAATTCCGGGAGCCAGAGTGGGACACACACCTGAGAACATCCCACTCTGTGGCCTGGGAAATGGGGGAGTTATCCACCAACTCCCTTCACTCTGCTCGAGGATGACTTCTGGGAGGGGTTAATTCCTTTTTCCTTCCTGCCTGTTATGCAGATGACATGGGGAACACGAGAGACCAGAAGAGCCTTGGGCAGGGAAGGCTAAGGTTAGAAGGCTGGCCAGTGTGCCCCTTGGGGTGGCAAGGACAAGGGATGAAAGTGGGACCCAACAGTGTTTGTTATGGGGCTGCTGTGGGGCTTCATAGGCTATTAATCAATATACAGCTACAAAATAAGGGAGATCACGGTGGTTCCTGCACACAGGGGTGTAGACATCAGGGATTAGGTCTGCCTGCCTGCAACAAAGATGCGACCACAATGGCCTTACCACATAAGAAATGGTCCAGTGGTGAGCAGTGGGAACTAAGACAGCAGTTCTTGTGTGTACATGCATTGCCCACAAGGTAGCTCCCCAACCTCCAGCACCGCTTCTGTGCTCCAGGCAGGATGGAGGCAAAGGGAAGGGCAAAGAGGGGAGGGTGACAGCTGGTGTGCCTCTTCTTACAAAAAGCTTCCAGAAAGTCCCAATTTCTAGAAAGAATTTCCAGAAAACAACTTCTTTTTGCATCTTAGGGACCAAGGTGGCAGCATTTGGTCAAGATAGCTGCAAGGGAGTCTGGAAAAATGTAGTTTGAGCTGAAAACAGGGGTGTCCAGAGCAAAGCTGGGTTGGGTTAGTGAGGAAGAAGGGGGTAGAGAAAAAATTGGAGGGGGGTTACAGAGGGCAGTATCTGCCCCAGTGGACACTGTTTCTAGAGGAGAAAGCCAGCTTGTGACCCTGCAGAGGTCTGTGTGCAGTCTGTCTGGAGTCCTGGCAGAGGACCCCAGCGTCTTTCTCTCTGCTCAGCAAACACTGATGGGGTGTCTCTGAGCATTTTTATGGCTGGTGTTCAGCCAGAGTGGTAGCTACTACACTAGTGCTGCTGAAGGCCTGCTCTGTACACACGTGATGCTTGGCAGCTCACTCCAATATTCTTGCCTGGGAAATCCTATGGACAGAGAAGCCTGGTGGGCTATAGTCCATGGGGTGGCAAGAGTCAGACACAACTTGACAGCTAAGCTAGCACCGCCACACGCATCCAATCTCGTTGTGAGGCAGGTCCACTTGAGCCACTCACAGATGGAAAGAGAGAAGCCCAGTAATTGGCCAGAGATGCCATCAGCAAGGAGATCAGATTTGGTTTCCATGACAACTGTATCCTATGGAGATTCAGCTCTTTGCTTTGACCACATGGGCCTACAGGACGGGTAGCTGCTTTGCAGGAGGACAGTCGTCTTTCTCTTTCAAACCGACTCAGCCTCTCCCTCCCTATAGAGACCCTGTCCTGCACTAACCTACAGCCAAGGTTACACTCAACAAAGTTTGCTGAGTAAGAATACCTGGATTATCCAAATTAGACCACGAAGAGGACTTCCAGATTTAGCAAATGAAAATACAGAACACTAGTTAAATTTGAATCCAGATAAACAAGAACTTTTAGTATAAGTATGTCCCATGCAATATTTAAGAAACACTGAAAAATGGCTTATAAAGTTTTAACCACACACCCCATATTTTATCTGGCAGCCTTAAACACGAGTGCCTCAATGGTTGTGTAACTCATCAAGCTCAGCCATTTATTTTATCACAGGAAAACCTGGATTTCTCCTGGAAGGGTGTACAGCACACTGATAGTGACCCCTGAGCTGTATCCAGGTCCCAGGGTCTCAGGCCCTGACCTTTGGACCAAACCAGAGAAGCAGGTAGTGGCAGGTTCTAAGTGAGGCAGAGTGGGTCCAGGTGTCTAGGAGGTGAGGGCGACTCTTCTCAGGTGCAGGTGGGAGGCTTAACCATGGATGGTGAGCAGGGTTGATCCTCGCCTGAGCTTTGCTTCCCAAAACCTGCAGGGCCTGGAATCCATCCCTTTATCTCCATTTCCTCACTTGCCGAAAGGGAGCTGGACAAGCCTGCATCTAATAAAGTGAAGTCGCTCAGTCGTGTCCAACACTTTGCAACCCTGTAGACTGTGTCCATGGGACTTTTCAGGCAAGAGTACTGCCTGAAGAGTGGGTTGCCATTTTCTGCATCTAATAAGTCGAGTCCGAATGCCCAAACATACCTAGACATGTTATCTCCCCTTAGCAGCTGTGGGACTCTGAGCAAGGCACTGCCTCCATGAGCCTCAGTTTTCTGCTCTGTAAAATGGGGATGTTGACACCTAGTGGAGTCACTGTTGGGACTGAGGAGTTGTGCCTTCTAAGTTACCCTGCACAGGACTGCATGCTTCGGGGACGCTGGATGTGGGTGTGTCTGTTGTCCCTGACAACTGTCCTGCCAGGATCCGTCCCATGGTGACAATAACACATGGATTGCCCGACAGGTGCTGAGCGGACCCCTGTCTCATGCTCATTCCCATGGCCGAGCCTCTTTGCTGGAGTGACTCCATTCCCCAGGCACCGTGGGGACCAGCTTGGGTGTAGGTTTCTCATGCCCCTCATGGAAGCTGAACCCCATGCCACTGTCCTAGATGGGATGTGGGACTGGGGTGGGAGATGATGCTGTTGGGGTGGTCCTGATGGAGAGAGGCCAGGTCTTAGAGCTCAGTGATGCCTCCTTTAAGAAGCCCTGCCCTCCGCAGCTGAAGCCTCATCTGTGAAATCTGACTCCCTCCAGATCCAGTTACCTATGCTTCTGGGCAGTGCCTCCACCATTCCTGGCCCAGCCTTTGCAGGATGTACCCCAGGGAAACCAAATCGCTGCGGGTGCTGGGGCTCACAAAGGGGCCACGGTGCCCTCAGATGGCAGGAGTGGCCATTGCACTTCTGTAGTGGATTCCTGGGCCAGAGGAGCTGAAACATAATTATCTGAGATGGACTTACATTCAAGGAAGCACAGAAAGAAATAGAATTGCTGTGTGACCCAGCACATACAAACAATTAAAACCAAACTCGTGCAAAGCAATAGTCACCCTACTTCAGAGGTGCACTCTGACACTTTGTCTTCTATTTCATATTTTAAAACTACTGGGCATAGCCCCCTAAATTGATTTCAGGGCTTTCTAACAGGTGATGACTATTATAGTTGAACAGATGACTATTAATAGTTGAATAAATCTGGGGCATCCTCATTACAGACCCCTTACATTTGATTACCAGAGTCTATGACTGAGCAGTTCAGAGTTCTGGCCTGAACTGCTTCCTCTCTTCATGCTAGGAGATAAGAAACCTGAGCATCCAGCTCTGCCTGCCTGCTGGGATGGGCCAGAGCGGGTGAGATGCTGAGGACTCTGAGAGTGAAATGGTGGATAATACTTCTGCCCTAGAGTGAAGTAGAGTAAACTGTACAGCTGATGTGTTAGGAGCACTGGCTCTGGGGCCAGACTAGGTGCCCGGACACTGCCACTTGCTAGCTCTGTGACCCGGCATAAATCACTTTACCTCTAGGATGCTCAGTTTCCCCATCTGTAAAATGGGGATGATAGCAAGACCTCATCAGGTTGTTGTGAGAACTACATGGGTTCCTAGACCAGGTCTGGCATGTGGGGAGTTCAGTAAATATTGACCAGGATGGTCAGCAAGGCTGGCTTCACAGATATGCATCCTCTCAAGTCTCACAGAGCCCTGCTCCCAGAAAGACTGAGTTTAATGCTTTGCGGTCGCCATCTTGAAAGTCTTAATCAGTTTTTCTTTGAACCTGTGCTTTATAATTGACATCTGACAGGACGACAGAGCATGCTCAGGGGATGTGCCAGGTGGCAGTGCTGCGCTCCAAGCAGTCGGCTTGGTTGCTGGGCTACAGACACACACACATGCCTGGGGTGGCCTGGGGCACTGTGGGGTCCTGGGGAGGTTGTGACCGGGGCTGGGACCTAAGCTGCTGGTGGCGATCATGGTGGCCAGTGGGAGACCCTGGAAGAGAGGAGGAACTTCATGCCAGGAGTCTGTCCTGGGGGGACCTATATAAATATCAACTCTCAGGCCTGAGGGCTGGGGTAGGAACTGCTAGGGCTCCGGCAGGAAACTTTGTCAGTAAATTATTACAAATTTGTACACAGGGACATTGCAATACAGCATGCTAAGAGTTATTAGAACTCTTCAGTGAGCTTAGAATCTCTAGTTTTGACAGCTATTGCAATACTTCAAATGTTCAAGGGCTTATAAATAGAAATTAAATGTAAAGATTGTCACTTTTGATGGAAAAAAAGCATTATCTCCACATCAAGCTTTGATGAACCAGTGCTTAAAGAGGAAGACAATTTTAAAATAAATTTGCCTTGTAATTAAGATATAGTGAAAGAATGCATAAATAGGTGATTGAACTATATACAAGTCATAAAGTCACTTTTGGTTTCTGTTATAACCTCCACAAACTGGGAAGTGAGTATGTCAAGGCTGTATATTGTCACCCCGCTTATTTAACTTATATGCAGAGTACATCATGTGAAATGCAGGGCTGGATGAGGCACAAGCTGGAGTCAAGATTTCTGGGAGAAATATCAATAACCTCAAATACTCAGATGACACCACCCTTATGGCAGACAGCGAAGAACTAAAGAGCCTCTTGATGAAAGTGAAAGAGGAAAGTGAAAAAGTTGGCTTAANTTTCACCTGCATTCCCATCACTCGGCTAAAAAGTTTGGACCCAGTGAAAAATAAAAATGTTCCAAAAGCAGGGGAAAAGTGCAGTTGTTGTTGTTTTTGTTGCTCAGTCACTCAGTCGTGTCCAACTCTTTGTGACCCCGTGGACTGCGGCACGCCAGGCTTCCTTGTCCCTCATCGTGTCTCAGAGTTTACTCAAACTCATGTCCATTGAGTCGATGTCCATGCAACCACCTCGTCTTTCTCCGCCTGCCTTCAATCTTTCCCAACAACAGCTTTTAGGAATTTAGTCCTAAATATTGCTATTAAAAGTGTGTCCAGTAGAGGTCACCAGAATCAAGTGGTTAATTGACTTGCCCACCATTTGCTGGGAAAGGTTGATGGCAAAAGGAGAAGGGGGCAACAAGAGGATGAGATGATTAGATAGCATCACCAACTCAGTAGACATGAATTTGAGCAAACTCCAGGAGATAGCAGAGGACAAAAGGGCCTGGTGTGCTGCAGTCCATGGGGTCACAAAGAGTTGGACACGACTTCACAACTGAACAACAGCAACCATTTCCTTGGAAAAAGAAAAAAAATGTCAGTAACAAAGCTGGGAGTAACCAAGAAGAGTCAAGTCCTCCTGCACTCCCACCTCCCTCATACAGAAACTTTCTTCCCACCTCCTCATAGGCAAGTTTAATCAGAAATCTGCATTTGTAAAGAGCCTGCCGTCAGAGGTCAGAGCACTGGTCTTCAGGTGAAAACCCTTCAGGAGGGGCTGGCCTGGTGGGATGGTGGCCCCACGGCTGGGGTGCTGAGTGCTTATGCTGCCCCCACTGCCATGGGGTGACCCCAGGCAAGTTGCTTCTGCTCTCAGCCCACAGGACTCCATCCATAAAGTGTAGGCAGTCAGACTGTGAGATTCCCAGGGTCCCTTGAGCTTGGATGATGTGGCTCTCTTCCTGATGCAGCTTTCTATATTGTGCCCCAGAATTTTCCAAGGAAACAGAGCCCATCTCCAAACTTCTGTGTCTACACCTAAGCTGTCTTTCTGGCTGTCACAGCCGTGCCATCCAGGTTATCCGGCCAGCTTGGAGGTTTAGGGCACCCAGCATTCTAGAGGTAAAGACATATTCTTCTCTGTGATGAGTGGAGTGGATTCTGAGTGTGGGGAGAGACGTGTAAGATGATGGAGGGACAGAGCTGGAGGCTCCAACCATTTCACAGATGGGGACTCTGAGGTCCAGGGAAGCATGTGACTCTATCCCAGGTCCCAAGAGCTCAGAGTCAGTGGTGGACCTGGGACTGGAATGAAGGAATTTCTGGTTGAGAGGGCTGGAGGATGCTTATTTTCATGGCTCACTTCCGTCTTTCTGGTCTTCTCTCAATAACTATAAGCATTCCTTTTGGTTTGTTTTTAGACGCTTAGTTACTCAAGTAATATCCTAGTCTGCCCAGGAAAACCCCTATAAGGGCATGTGTCGTCTTGTCTGGCCCAGAGCAGGAAAGTGACAAAGACTTGTTAGCTGACCTGAGAAAGGTATTGGGTTTGGCAGGGGAGGGAGTTGACTTTGGTTAAGGCTACTTAATGGATGCCAGGTTTTGTGCAAATCACTTTACATGGTTTAGTAGCCTTTTACACCCTTCGCAACAACCTCTGAAGGCACGTATTACTCCTGTGTCATAACCAAGGCTAGAAGAACAAGAGATACTTGCACAAGGCTAGGTGGCCAGCGGAGCAGTAGAATCAGGTTTGTCTGTATGTCAATTAAACAATGCTGACTGCTGTAGTAAATAATCCCCAGGTCTCACTAGTTTAACCAGTAGAAGGTAGTTTTTGTTTTCTGACAGTGCTATTTGGTGATCCTGATTGGTGGACACCCTTCCTCCACATGGTGATTCAGGGACCCAGGCTCTACCAGTCAGTGACTTCACTGTTTCCCTGGCTTCAGGGACCTCCTGCCTGGCTGGCAGTTGGAGAATGAGTGTGTAGAGAAGGCACATGCTTTCTTTATACCCACAGCCTGGAAGTGGCATCACTTCTCATGCATTTCATTCGTGAGAAGTAGTCATATGACCACACACAGAACCAGAGGTGCTGGGCAATACAGTCCTTGCCTGAGCAGTGGCACTATGGAAAGAGGGGTACACGTTTTTGGAGGATAGTTTATCATCGCTGCCCGAGTGTGATACCAAAGGCCATGCCCCACCCCTGCCTCTCCAGGCCACCATGCACTGGGCTGGAAGGAGTGTGGGCACTGCCCTCTGGGTGTGACTGGCCCTGCAGTGTTGGTTGTGATAATAAATCACACAGCCTCAGGATTAGAAAGGCTCTTAGATTCTGCTCATCCATCTGAAGCTCCTCTCGACAGAGTCCCTGGCAAGATGGTGACACAGCTGTTGCTGGGCACGAGGCACGGATGCCCAGTGACCTGGAGCTCCCTGCTGATGAGGCAGCCACCCATGACCAATGTTCCTGGGACACTCCTGTCCTCTCTCCACCAGCTGAACCGAGGCCTGACTGCCAAGCCCACTGGGTCAGTGAAATAAGGAAATATGGGAGCACGCTGGCCCCTCTCAGTCACCACTAGTCCTTCTTCCTTTCGAGTTGAAATCTTCCTCCTTGACTCTTGCTCCATATCCTGTCCTCTAGAACATTCCAGAACATATATGCTCACTCTCCATCTGGAGAAAATGGTCATCTGGATAATTCATTAATTGAGTCATTCATTTAACAAACACAGTGGACTGCTTGCCAGGGATAGTGGGTGTAGAGGATTGAATTAGCATTGCCCCCTTCAAACGTTATGTCCACTTGGAACCTCAGAATGTGGCCTTATTCGGAAACAGAGTCTTTGCAGATGTAATCCAGTTAAATTGAGGTCATCCTGGAATAGGATGGGCCCTAATCCAAGGATTTATGTTCTCTTATAAGGAGGGAGAAATCTGGACACAGACACACAGAAAAGAACACCATATGAAGATAGAGACACCCGGGGAGAAGGTCACGTGATAACAGAGGCGAGGACTGGGTGATGCCACCACAAGCCACGGTCACCAAGGACTGCAGGCCACTACCAGCAGCTGGGGGAGGGGAGGGTGGGTGGACGATGCCTGGAAGGATCCTCCCACTGAGTCCCCAGGAAGACACCTCCCTGCCAATACCTTGATTTTAAACTTCTGGCCTCCAGAACTGTGAAAGAAGAAAATTCTGTGTTTCAAGCCCCCTTGCCCCAGCCTTTTGAGGGACTTTATTAGGCAGATACAGTGGAGTAACTAAAGCTCAGCTCTGACCAATCTACCTACAGGCTAGTAAAGAAGAAAGATTAAAAATACGGTTCACAAACAAACAAGGGACACTTAGAAGAGCCTGCAACAGGGCTGGCAATGGGTGGTGTTGGTGGAAGAAGCATGCTGTGAGTAAAATGGGGGGAAGAAGGGCACGGGGCAACTGCACGAAGAGTGGGTCAGGGAGGGGAGTGTGGGTGGAGGGAACAACATGGGCGAAGGCCCTGGGGTGGGAAGAGCTTGGTACCCTCCCAGAACAGAGGAGAAGCCAGAGCGGCTGAACAGGTGGGAACAAGGGAGATGGGTGTGAATTCAGTGGGGCAGTATCACTTGGGGGGGCCAGGAAAAGGGGTGAGTTTTTTCTTCTAAGTGCAGGGGCAAAGAGGTCTTTGGATGGTTTTTAAGGAGGAGGATGATATGACCAAACATGTCATTTTGACTGCTCTGTGGAGGATTTGAAAACACTTCTCACTCCATTCATTTGTTCATTCAATGATTAATAATACAAATAAATAATCTGGAACCATTTCATCTTTAGGCTTGCAGATGAAATGAAATGGCCAAGAGAATGCCTTGGGTGGTCAAGGTGGTTAGAGATTTCCACAATGGTTCAGACTTTTAAAGTATTCACAAGCTAAAAGTTGAGAGTGGTGTTTTATTCATTGGGAATTTTGGGGACTTCAAGCCAGAGAGGCAGCATCTGAAGTAACCCTTAGAGAACTGCTTCAAGGAGGGGAGGGGCGGATCCAGGTTATACAGAAGTTTTGTAACAGAGGACAGGTAACCTGAACATCAAAAGATTATTGTGAATTAAAGGAAAACCAGATATCTCAAGTTAAGGAATTTAGTGCTTTTTTATTACGGGAAGATGCAAATGGGCTCAAAGAACTCATTCCTTCGCTATGCACCTCAGCTGTCTAGGACCAGTATCTGGTGTTTTCACATCCTGAGTTTCCTTAGGGCTCACTGTGCAGCGTGGCTGCAGTCTGCTGGCTGCTAGACAGCAGGTGTTATCTTCCTTCCTGAGTTTCCTCTGAGCTCAGCGGCTCATATGGAAGGCTGCAATTATTGATGATTGTCACATCCTCTGTTACTGATATGGCAGGAAAGATTCAATTTCTTGATGGTGAGATGAGCTTCAAGCAGAGACCTGCTCTGCCAGGAGAGGGTCACGGGATGGTGGCCCTGGCAGCAGGCAGAGTGGGTGCAAAGTCTGAACCTGCTCTTGCTTCCACAAGCCATCTCTTCTCCAGGCTGGATGTGGCAATTCTTGCGATTATTTTTCATAATACCTTTCTCATGTTGCAATAAATTCCTGAAATGACGCTGTCAGCTTGCTATCCAAGAGCTCAATTGTTCCACAGGCCTTACTAATCAGAAAGTTTATCATAACAAGTTTTCATAAACACTTTATAATTTGTAGAGCCCTTTAGCAATTCTGATCAACACATCCTCCTGTGGCCTAAGGTGTGGGGAGAAGGAAGACATGCAGACGGATCTTATTTCACCTCCAGAGAAGTCTCATTCCATTCGGTCATGCAAGATAACTGCCTGCAAGCTCCAGAGAGAGGCATACATAAAGACACACATCCAGGGGCTCTAACATGAGGGTTCAATTGTCTTTGAGTGATAACAGCCATAGTACCTAGAAGGCAGCAGTCTTTGAAGACCATAAAATCTGGCAGGCTGGATAAAGAGCTGGCTCTCAGGGTGTGGACTCAGGCACAGAGCCCCCAGCCAGGAGGAAAAGACAAAATCTGGTCCCTGGCTCAGTGGCCTGGAGCAAGTCTCTTAACATTTCTGAGCCTCTGCTGTACAAGCAGGATGCTGTTTGAATTTCACAGGAGGACTGAGAGGAAAGCACCGAGGGGTTGAGAGTGAGTCAGGCTTGCCTTGGCCATCAGGATCTACATGACCCAGGACATATTACTTAAAGACTCTCTTCCTCCGATCGTAAAATGGGGGAGGGGGTAACAGCACTTGTTCCATGAGGCTGTTAAGGGGATCAAATGAGACAGTACATAGTAAGTGCTCAGTGACTGCTAACTAGCACTATCCTGGTTTCGAGATGAGGAAGAGAGGTGAAGTCCCTAAGTTACTTGGGTATGTTTCTGCTCAATTTCCTTGTTGATGGTAATGGTGATGATGGTAATGGTGATGATAGCGATGATGGGATGGTGGTGATGATGGGATGGTGGTGATGATGGGATGGTTGTGGAGATGGCGGTGATGGCAGGATGGTGGTGGTAATGGTGAAATGGTGGTGGTCATGGTAGTGATGGGATGGTGGTGATAATGGGATAGTGGTGGTGATGGTGATAGAGATGGTGGTGATAGTGGTGGTGGTGATGGTGGGATGGTGGTGGTGATGGTGGGGGTGATGGTGGTGATGGCGGGATGGTGGGCTGGTAATGATGATGGTGGTGACAGAGATGGTGGTGATGGTGGTGATAGTGGTGATGGCGATGGGTGTGGTACTGGTGATGGTGGTAATGACAGTGATCACAAATGGGTTCCTGTGTGCTGGAATAGTAATTTCCTCAGCACTAGGATCCAGCCCTGGGATGCCTGGAGCCTTTGGGTCGAGTGAGCTTCTATAGGAGCAGCCTCACCCCTTTGCTCTAATCTGCACAAGTACCATTTTCTCTGTGAGCTGTGACTTCACAAAGGCTGGGAAGCCCTGTTTAATTTGATGCTGTTCATATCATTCTGCCTTATATTTGTTGCTTGGTAACACTGACTCCCACTTCTTTTCTTTTCTTTTTTTTTCTCTAAAGACAAAGGCTTCCCACTTTGCTCTTTTCATTCATTTCTGCAGACTCTTTAAAAGGTCTCTGGACACCTGGTGGAAGGAGAAAATCAAAGCCCTGATCCCAATAACTTGTCTCTTTAGATGAAATATTTTCCTTTTTTATTAAGTGGTTTTGAAGCCTGTGTATTGAGGAAAGACCTCTGGCCAGGAGCCAAGGACTTGAACCTGAGTTCTGATTCTCCACTATGTCAGCCTGACCCTGAACTGGTTACTTAACTTCCTGGGGGGTCCCATGGCTGCAAACTCTTCATCACCCATCATGTAGAATGTGGGCTGACTCCCCTGTGACTCATTTTGAACAATAGCTTGTGAACATATGATGCAAAGAGATGTTCATTTCTGAGGCTGGGTCTTAAGGGATGTTCAGCTTTTGTCCCTCTCTTGGACCTTCCTTCGTGTAAACCAGCTGCCACATAAGAAGCCTGACTGCCCTTGGCCACCATGCCAGGAGGAAGCCCAAGCAGCCACATGGAAAGACAGAGGCCATGTGCAAGAGCCCAATGTCCACTTTATGTGAGTGAAGCTGAGGTAGGAGATCGATGGGTTCCGGGTTAGACATTTACAACTGGGCCTCATGTTTGCATTTCATGGGGCACGAAGAAGTTGGCTTCAGGCTGGATCCTTAAAATTGTTAGCATTTCCTGAGACAGTGTTCTCCAGTTAAGGCATTTACAGTCAGCCTCCTGCTTGCCCTCTGAAACGGAAGTAACAACAGAAACAGGGTGAATAGCCAGTCGTTGTCTCTTATAAGTACCTTAAGGTAATAATCTCAGCAAGGACAAAGAGGGACAAGATCCTGTTTAAGTAAAGGATTAAGGGGCCTCTGCTTCCCCTCTTTTTGAAACAAGGAAGACACTATACATGTGCAGAAAGGGGGTCAAAACTTAGTGGATAATGCCAGGCCGTAATGAGTCTTGCTCCTCCCAGAAGCCTTCCCTTTGAGATCTGTCTTGGCTGTGGCATGCAGGCACAGCCAGGGAACAGTCCCAGGATAGGTCAGGTGTGGAAAAAGAAACCAGATAACTGGCTAAAGGTAAACAAAGACCCGGAAGAACTGACCTGTATAAATGACTTAACTGCCCATTTACTGCTCTCCTCCTCACTGGGGGGGACACCCACACCTTTCTCTCTGGGGGTGCATCTCTGCCTTCCACCTTAACTAAGCAAACCATTTCACTGTGGGTTCTCCTACTTGTTGTTGGGCTGTATCTCTAATAAACTTTGTAGCTGTATTCACAGTTTCTGTCTCCATGATAAATCCATTATCACCAGGGGCAAAGAGCTTCTAACCTCTAGCCCTTGCTGGTCGGGTGACGAGGATTCCTGGTTTTCATCCAGGCTCCCCAGGTTCACTTCCTGGGCAGGAATGAAGATCTTGCTTCACATCACGGCTCACTACTGCCTCACTGAGATCAAAGCCTTCTTGGACCTTCCAGCCCTGCTCAGCTGCCAGCAGAATCCTGCCAAATGGAGAACCCCAGCTGACCCCTCACTGGCCCCTGCAATGAAAGAACCACCCAGCTGATTCCTGCCCAAATTCCTGGCCCAAAATGAAGGGCAGGTGAACTGGTTGTTTTCGCCAGTTTGGGCATCGATTCTCACCTAGCAGTAGTTAACTGATTATCATGAAACATGCCTTCTTCCTCTCCAGGGGACCACTTTGGGACATCGGGAGTTGGGGAAGGGGTTGCTATTCCTTCACCAATTGGGTAATCTGCAGACTCCTCCGAACTCTTCACCATCCAGCCCTCTACGGCCTCCTGGGCCGCTGCTCCCACCCCCTTGGCTCTCATCAGCCGGGATCTCTGCCTGGCTCAACCCTGCTCTGTCTCTTCTCCATGCCTTTGCATCCATCCTGACTTCTTCCTGAAGAGCCTTTTCCTCCTCCTCTCCTACAGCAAAACTCTGTCCCTCCTTCGGGATCTAGCTCAAATGTCACCCTTTCTCCAGCTGCCCCCAGGCTACCTGTGGGCCCCACAGGCCCTCACGAAGACGTCTGAACCTTATTCTGAAAGTAACACTGCTGCCCTTGGTGGGGCACATCCTGGATCCTGGTGTGTCTCCAGGCAGACTGTACTTGCAGACATCAGGCCAGACCGTCCCTCTTGGCTCAGGGACCAAGTTGGATGTGCTCTGGGATGGCAGCTCGTGGTCCTTGCTTCGGGGCAACACAAAGACCACCTGAACCATGGCTAACCACCGATACTCTTATTTCCTCCAAGAAAGAAATTTCAGTTCAACACATTCGTGCAGCGTTTCGTGTACCACACAGTCTCAAAGAGCCAAGAGGATCTCCTGTACCCAGGCTCCTTTCTTGTTCTCAAAGTTCTTTTGCAAGTCACAGAGCAAGTTGCAGCCACAGTCTGACAGCTTCCATTGTGTCAAAAACTTCGGGCAAACAATTATATGGGATCACAGTAAGCTCTCTGGGTAACTTATATTTCTAACAATTGTCAAAAACAATATTTCTTTTTCTAAACTGTCCAAATTGCTCCCACAAATATCAAAAGTGCTTTTTTTTTTTTCCACTCAGCTTTCTCTGCCAGTCTCTGCGTTGACACATATCTATGGTGTTCCTATTGCTGCTGCTAAGTGGGTGTCTGGAAAGTTTTGGGGAGGATTTCGAATTGGGTAATGTTCAGCACTTCTTGACATTGTTTGAGTGCTGTGTGCCTAAGTTTTCTTCTGTTGTTTTGTGCTAAAGTGAGCGATAAGTTCCCTCTCCCACTAACTCTGGGTTTTGTAAAGATGACAGCAGGGACTCAGACTGAGAACTTGTCACTTCGGAAGGGAGGGAGGAAAAGCCACACTCCCTCCCCCAGGAAGGTACATGAGGAAGTTGGGAACTTACAGACTGGGGGTGTTTGTTTAAAAGGGCACTTTTGGTGACACGTTTTATCTTCCCTAAAGCCACCTGACCCTCTGCCCAGGTGAGCTTGTTAGGGTTCAGACAGGGGGTCTGGGGGTGGCGTGGCGTCACTGCAGGGATTGGGGACAATCAGACCAAAGAGGTGTCATGGCGTGACCTTGGGCAGGTTCCCTCCACCTCTCAGGGCTTCTGACTCTGTCTATAGCCTGGGGATAATACACACTCTCAGGGTCAAGTGTGGATTTAATGAGCCACCAGCTATAGTGATCCTTTGCGAGGGGTATGTGCAGGAACCAGAATCCACTGGTCCTGCTGTGTACTGGCCCTGTACTGGTCACTTCCCACAGGTTAGTTTATGGACCTTCCCAGCAACCTGTGGGGTAAAGTGTGTGCCGAGTTGATGCTCAGAGAGATCCCTGGATCTCCTGGGCCAGGCTTACCTAAGGACCCTCTGCTCTGTTCTCTGATGTCAGGCCTGCACCTCTCGGGAGCAGCCATGATGTCCTTCAGTAGGTGATGGATAGATCAACTGACACATCCTCACCTGGAATACCAGGCGGTGCTAAAGAGAGATGAGCTATCAGGGGAGGAAAGGACACGGAGGGACCTTATATGCATATTACTAAGTGAAAGAAACCAATCTTATAAAAACTCCCTACTATGTTTTCCAATTATATGACATTCTGGAAAAGGCAAAACTATGGAAAGAGTGAAAAATCAATGGTTGCCAGGCTGATGACGGGGGCCAGGGATGAATGGATGGGGTACAGAGGATTCTGAAGGCAGTGAAACTGCTCTGTGTGATGCTATAATGGTGGATACATGTATTTTAAATTTGTCTAAACCCACATAAGGTCTAAGACCAAGAGTGAACCCTCATTAAACTATAGACTTTAAACAGGTTCCCATGTGGCACTGGTGGTAAAGAACCCACCTACCAAAGCAGGAGATACTAGAGACATGGGCTGGAGCCCTGGGTTGGGAAAATACCCTGGAGAAGGGCATGGCTACCCACACCAGTATTCTTGCCTAGAGAATTCCATGGACAGAGAAACCTAGGTCGCAAAGAGTCAGACATGACTGAAGTGACTTAGTACAATGCAAGTTCATTGATTATAACAAGTGTACCATTCTGCGAGGTAGGGGTGAGGGGGCTGTTGACAGTGGAGGGGGCTCTGGGTGTTGAGGAGTACAGGGTAGATGTTAAAAGTATCCGTACTTTCCATTCAGTTTTACTGTGAACCTGAAACGGCTTTAAAAAATAAAATCTACTTTTTAGAAAAAATAACAACAAAAGTAAAGTCAGCACCTCCTCCAGGAAGCCTTCCCTGACTGCTGCAACTAGTGGCGATTTCTTCATGTGCTGGGAATCTGTAAGCCAGCACCACTTCTCCCTAGTTATCTCTTCATTCCTGTTCTCTAACAGGTAGCTGGTATTTTCCAGCTTCTGGACCAAACCAATCCCTAAGCCCCTCCAGAACAAGGAAGTGGATACACCTTAGACTCTGCCATCTCATGCCGCAGTGCCCAGGAAGGGAACAAGTGGTAGGTTCTTGGCAAATGTGGCTGCTGCTGCTGGTGACACAGCCCTGTGGCTTGTTGACTGAACCATCTGTGGCCCTTGAGCTCCCTTCAGTGATGCCGTGGGCAGGCTGGTCACCTCTCCCCACCCATCCCAGGGCAGCAGGCTGGGCCCATTTCTCAAGTGAAGGAGCCAACTCTGGGGGAGTGGGTGCCCCCCCACCCCGGCGCTGCAGTGGCTGTGATGGTTAAGTTTATGTGCCGACTTGGCTGGACCGAGGGATGTGCAGAGAGCTGGTAAGGCCTTCTTTATGAGAGTGTATATGAGAGCGCTTGAGTTGGGACTGAGAAAGGCAGATCACCCTGCCCAGTGTGGGCGGACACCCTCCATCTGTTCAGGGCCTGAATAGAACAGAAAAGGCAGAGGAAGGGTGAACCCACACTGCCTGAGCTGGGCCATCCATCTTCTCTTGTCCTTGGACCTTGTCTCAGGTGCTCTGACTTGGGTTGGAACTACCACCAGCCTTCCTGGGCCTCCAGCTTTACAAAAGGCAAACGATGGGGCTTCCCAACCTCCATAGTTGCGTGAGAACCTCTCTAAGGCATTTCTGTCTATATATCCATATAGGTCCTATTGGTTCCGCCCCTCTAGAGAACCCACCTAATGACCTAGTGGGGTGATGGGGACCCGGGGGGAGGCCTGGGCCTTGCTTCTCCCCCGTGCAGGCATTTGTCTGTCTTCTGCCCCAAAGCTGCCTCGGCATGTTGGGAGGTCTTTTTTCCAGTATGAAACTTCTTGATGTGTTCGATGACTCATCCATCGGAAGGCCCTTAAGAGTGGCAGTCACACTGCCTTCAGAGATGAGTAAATCACGACTCAGACTCACGGGGGCTCAGAGTTCCCCAGCAACAATGCAGTGTAGGGGGGTGGAAGTGCAGGTCGGCGTGGGTAGGTGAGGTGTGTGGGGGGCGGCCCTCATGTAGCACCCGGCCTGGGTGACACAGAGCCATGTGACCAGCGCCAGGCCCTCTGTCACAACTCTGGACACTTCTGTTGCAGTTTTAAGGATTCTGCAGAGTGGACTGTGAGCTCGGGTTGATAAAGGCACATAGGAAAGGAGGGTGGTGGGGGATGGTTAGAGAGGTGAGGATAGAGGAAGCGGGGCTTGGGAGCCCAGAGATTCTGCCACCGACCTGCCCTGTGATGAGTGATCTGGGGAGCTTCCATCTCCTTGGGGACAGAGGGAAGCCACCTGGTCGTGGTGTCAGGAAGATCCATGGGGATGTAACACCAAGAGAGTTTCCTGTCTTAGACGTGGTCAAGGGCAGGGAGAATGGCCTCCAGCAGGAAGGCTGGGAAGGGGTTGGAGGGAGCATGGCTGGAGCGCGCTCCTGAGCTTGCTGAATGCTGAGCACAGCCCCTCTGCTCTCAGCTATCCAGGACTCCCCATAAATCCAAATTTCTGACTCCTTTGGCCTGGGCAAGGTGGGCTTTCCAGGTGATTCTTTGACGCATGCAACCTGGGCTGGGAACCTGCAGCACAGAGCAGGGCACCTCCTACTTTACCATCCACATGAATCACAGGGGTGTCTCTCTGAAATGAAGACTCTGATTCAGGAGGTCTTGGGTGGAGTGGGTTTCTGCATCTCTAATAGGTGCCCAGCTGAAGGACGAAGACCACACTTTCAATGATGCACCTCTACAGTCATGGGTCTCAAATTTCCCTGCACATTAGAATCCCTCATGGGAGTCTGTGAAGCAGGGCACTCAAAGCTGGTCCTCTGAGGCAACCCAGAGGGATGGAGTGGGGAGGAAGGTGGGAGGTGTGTTCAGGATGGGGGAACACATGTGCACCTGTGGCTGATTCATGTCAATGTATGGCAAAAACCACCACAATTATTAATAAAGGAATTATCCTCCAATTAAAGTAAATTAATTAATTAAAAGAAATGTGGATACATGAGCGGTCCTAGGGTCTCACAGTCCTAGACACCCAGTGTGTGGCTGACATGCCCCAATGTTGTTCTAATCTCACTAGCCCAGGGGGCTACACGCTTAGTACCTAGGTCACTGGGTCTGTGGAACTCCCAGCCTGGTCATTCAAAGGCACTACCCAGCCCTCAATATGGCTTCTTTATCTTCCTGGTCCCTTGATTCCTTAATTTTGATGAGTATGGATTTGAATGCCAAGGGGTTGGTTCAGTGCTCTGGTTGTGTTTATCCCAAGGCTGTGCTTGCAAAGGTTGGAATTTCCATGCCTCACTCCAGCTCATCTGCAAGACCCCAGTGACCAGCAGGTGACAATAAGACCATAGAGACAGCATAACATCAGGGTTACCTTAGTTTCCTGAGGCTGCTGTGAAAAACTGCCACAAACTCAGTGGCTTTAAAACAACAGTTCTGGAGCCAAAGGCCTGAAATCAATGTTGTTGCACCGAAATCAAGGAAAATCCATTTCTTGCTTCTTCCAGCATCAGTGGCTGCTGGCATTCCTTGGCTTGTGGCTGCATCACTCCAATCTCTGTCTGCTCTATCTCCACGTCACTTTCTGTGTGTGTGTGTGTGTGTGTGTGCGCACACCCATGTGCGCGCACGCGTAACCTCTCTTTGCCTCTGTCCTTCAAGGGTATCTGCCCACCTGGACAATCCAGGATAATCACCCCATCTCATGTAATGACATTATGTGTCATTTAGTCACATCTGAAAAGATATTTTTTTCCAGATAAGGTAACATTCACAGATTCCAGGAGGTAGGGCCTGATATCTAGGGAACCATTTATGGCCTAATAATGATCTGTAAAAGGCCCCAACTCTGTTGTCTTTCAGATGATAACTCACCAATGGCCTTCCTCATTTTTCCTTGTACGCTTGGCATGTAGCCCAAGGTCTGGAGCTGGTAGGACATCGCTGAATGTTTGTGGAGTAAACTGAAGTGGTCTTCCCTGGTGGCTCATCAGTAAAGAATCTGCCTGCAATGCAGGAGACCTGAGTTCGCTCCCTGGGTCAGTAAGATCCCCTGGAAAAGGGAGTGACAACCTGCCGGGGTCCAGCCCCCGCAAGATCCAGGGAAACCCGAAGGAGAAACGGCATCGGCGATTGAGATTGATATATAGAGAGAGATAGTTAAGAATGTTGTAGATAAGAAAATAGAGGAGAGAAGAAAAGAGGCTGATGTTCCTTGGTTTATACAGAAAGTCAGTAAAGTCTCAAGACAAGAGACTTGCACCGTCTATGTGAGGCCGCAGGTGCCCTCCCGGCCTCCTGGGGGAGTGCCGGTTCAGGTCTTGAAAACCCAGGCAAATAAGTAGACATGGCGGACNGGAGACTTATTAGCTGTAGCCCTAAGTTGATTTTCTCCAGAGAAAGGTGGTCAGGGTCAGATTCTGGTTTTGGGGTAGATGCTCAAGAAAGCCTAGGGAGCCCCTTGAGTTCTGAAGCCTTGCTTAACAGTTCTCTTCCACATGACCTTGTCATGGGTGGGGTCTCCCGTGGCGGCTCCCGGCAACAACCCACTCTAGTATTCTTGCCTGGAAAATTCCATGGACAGAGGAGCTTGGCAGGCCAGGGGGTCACATAGTCAGACATGACTGAACAACTAACAGTATCTCAATATCTTAAATAGGAAGGAAGTGGGCAAGCATGTGAATTCAGAATCTGAAAACAGTGAGGCATTAGAGAACTGCAGGGGGAAAGTAAGAATGAAGTGTGGGAGGCATTTTTTTTTTTTTGGCCGCACCGTGTGGCATGTGGGATCTTAGTTCCCTAACCAGGGATCAAACCCACGCCCCACGCAGCGGAAGCATGGAGTCTTAACCACTGGATCACCAGGGAAGTCTGTGGGAGGCTTTTTTAGATGTTCCATTAAAGAGCCTGGACACTGACCTGAATGCAAGAAAGAGCTCCTTATGAAGCCATTCATTCATTCAATACTCAACAACAAAGCACAGGGTTATTTTGACTTTGTGGGGATGTGAAGACAGGCCTCCTAGAGAGATGGCATTGAATTAGGACAAGAGCTGTGTTTCAGTAGGTTCTCTTACTAGGTCTAAGTTAGTGTCCTGTGAGTTTGGGTGCTGCATCAGTCAGGGTTCACTAGAAGAACAGAACCAATGGGAGATATCTGTACTTATATCTGTATCAACATCTGCATCTGTGTCTAATATATGTACGTTGTTTAGTCACTAAGTCTTGTCTGACTCTTTGTGATCCATGGACTGCAGCACACCAGGCCTCCCTGTCCCTTACTACCTCCTGGAATTTGCTCAAATGTATTTCCATTGAATTGGTGATGCTCTCCAACCATCTCATCCTCTGCCACCCTCTTCTCCTTTTGCCTTCAATCTTTCCCAGCACCAAGTTTGTTTCCAGTGAATTGGCTGTTTGCATCAGGTGGTCAAAGCATTGGAGCTTCACTTCAGCATCGATCCTTCCAATGAGTATTCAGGGTTGATTTCCTTTAGGATTGACTGGTTTGATCTCCTTACTGTCCAAGGGACTCTCAAGAGTCTTCTCCAGCACCACAATTCGAAAGCATCTATATATAGAGAGAGACAGATTTCAAGGAATTGGCTTATGTGATTGTGGGGGCTGACAGGTCCAAAATAAGTAGGGAAGACTGGAGACCCAGTGAAACGTTGATGTTGGAACTCAAATCTGAAGGCCATCTGCTGCCAGAGTTCGCTTTTCCTCAGGGGACCTCAGTCATTACCTGTTAAGATCTTTCAACTGATTGGGTGAGGCCCACCCACATTACAGAGGGTCATCTTCTTTCCTCAGAGTCTACTGATATAAAATGTTACTCTCATCTAAAAAATATCTTCCCAGCAACACCGATGTTTGACCAAATCTCGGCCCTGTCAAATTGATGCAAAAAAGTAACCATCACAGCTGCTATATTTTCTGGTGAATTAAGATTTATAACCATTGAATCTCTGCAGATTGTATCTTGCTCCGTTACATAATAGCCCTCTTTGTTCCTGTGAATGCTTTATGCCTTGAATTCTTTATGCAACATTAATTTGTCACTCTTGTTACATTTTAAATTTCAGTTTTCAAATGTAGTCCACTTTGGACCTCTGTTTGTCAGCATTTTGGGTGCAGTTCTTGGAAATAGCACTTAAACTGGGTTTGTATTTATCTCCCCGGTCTAATGGACTTTAGATAGGAAATGCAGCCCATTCATATTTCTTATGAAAGTTGATGTCCATGGTTTTAAATTTTCATCTTTTATTATGTTTTATTGTTACTGCTGTTTCTTTTTTCCCCTTTCTTTTTGTCTCTTTATGCATACTCTCCCAATCCTCCCAACGTCCACCCATTAAGTCAGAAATTCTACTCAGCTCCTTGAACTTTTCCACTACACCCCTTGCTCCCTCTTCTCCTGGGTTTTGCTAAGATCAATTCTATGCTTTTACTTCCAGGCTACACAGGTTTCCCTTACAGTATGTGGCTTATGTTTCAAGAATCCTTACTTAGCAATTATGGTACAGAATCCCAGGCATATTTAGATTAAACCATCAATTTTGCAAGGGTCACTGCTCACCATCATTTTCTGAGTTCTATCTTGGGATATCAACTCTGACTGAACTGTGTTGGTGAGAAAGAAACTTCTGTGGGTAAAAGGGACCTTCTCTGCATCTGGCCATGTCAGATATTTCCCTTCTTTTGCCCTGACACATGAATTTCAGCACAGGAGGGGTAAGTCTCAGTGTCCGACATTCAGAATCCCTAGATATTGTCCCAAAGTCACCGAGGAATATGACTCTGCTCTGATTCTCCTTCTCTTGGATGTGACTGGCTCTTTCTGGAACTCTGCACGACTTTCTCTTTATCCTTGGAGTTGGAGACTTTATGGCATAGCTTCAGCCCCCAAGAGATTTTCTACTAGCATTTCTTTCATTTCTGCTTCCCCTCGAGCTCCTTTTGGAGTGCCTGTTCTTTAAATGCTGTACCTCTTAGAACTGCCCGCAACCCTCCCATTTTCACCCTTATGATTTTCTTGTGTTTTTCCTCCACATTATCTCCCAGGTTTTCACTTTTTTTCCCACCTTGACTGTTTTCTTTCTGAATTTACCTATGACTTTTAAAGTTTTTTCATTCCACGCACTGTGCTGTGCTTAGTTGCTCAGTCGTGTCCAGCTCTTTGTGACCCCATAGACTGTAGCCTGCCAGACTCTTCTGTCCATGGGGATCCCCACGCCAGAATGCTGGAGTGGGTCGCCATGCCTTTCTCCAGGGAATCTTCCCAAACCAGGGATTGAACTCAGGTCTCCCGCATTACAGGCAGATCCTTTACCATCTGAGCCACCAAAGAAGCCCATGGCATATGTTAAATGTTTCTGTGCTCTGACTGTAATTCATTTTCTCTCTTCCTTTCCCGGGAGGGACTGTTTACTCTGTCTTCTTCCCTCTATTTATTGGGTCCTTTCAAAGGTTTTGTCCTCTACTTGATGGTGGTCTCCTAGGCAGTGGCCAGCCAGTGGAAGTGGATGACAAGTCTCTTATGTTCTTGTAGACAGTGATGAATGAATTGGAAAAGTCCTGACGAGATGCTAGAGGAGGCGTCTCTGCTCCCAGGTTTGCAGGTGCAAGGAGGGCTGCTGGTTCTCAAGGGTGGGCTTCAGGAGCCATTTGGGTCAGCCTCCAGCCCTCTGAGTTGAAGGAGAGGGTGGGCACTAAGGACGAGGGCATGTGTGCGCGCGTGCTCAGCCGTTTCCAACTCTTTACATCCCCACAGGGAGCAGCCCGCCAGGCTCCTCTGTCCCTGGCATTTTCCCGGCAAGAATTCCAAAGCAGCTTGCCTTTTCCTCCATCAGAGATACCCATCTTTGGGTTAGAAATAAAAGAAACTCATCTGATTCATTTTCAAAGAGCCTCTAAGCTCCCAATATATAAATGAGAGAGTGAATGCTTCTCAAAATTAGGAAATATATAATGTCCAGCCTCTGAGTTACCATGGAAATGCAGATTGCAATTGCAAAGAGACCATTTTTCACTTACCATATTAGGCAAGAGTAAAACATAAAGTAATTGCCCAAGCTAGTGTGTGCCCCTTGGAGATACACTGGAAGTAACTTTGAGAAGCCTATTTTAGAAAAATGTATCTATAGATGTGAAGAATCCTCTCAGAATCTAGTGATTCTGCTTCTAGGGTTTTGCCCTAGGGCCTTGGCCCCCAGCCTTTTTGGAACCAGGGACCAGTTTCTTAGAAGACAATTTTTCCATGGATGGGTGGTTGGGGGGATGGTTCAGGCAGTAACATGAATGATGGGGAGCAGTGACAGGTGGCAGATGAAGCTTTGCTTAGTCGCCCACCACTCACCTCCTGTTGTGGAACCTGATTCCTAACAGGCCATTGACTGGTATCGGTCCACGGCCTGGGGGCTGGGGACCCTTGCCCTAAGGTACACACACATGCACCCACACGTGCAGTGTAACCACAGTGATTTCTGGACACCCTTCCTTAAATATGCATAAACCATTACACAATGTGAACAGTAATAGCCTGTGTTGTTTTTTTTCTTTTTTCTATTTTGTGTAATCCTCCAAGTTTTCTGTAATTAGTATATTGTATGGGGGAAAGAACTCTGTGCGACTCTGGACAAATAAACCATCTATGCCTGAGCCTCAATCTTCTCAACAAGAAAGATGAAGAGAATGCTACCTGCCTCACAGGGATATTGGGGGTGAAATGAAAAACATGAAAGCCCCCCAAACTGAGCCTGGAGCAAAGCAAGTGCTGCTGGATGCTGGTCCCTTCGTTCCTCTGTGGGCCTCACAGGGTCACACGAGAAGACGGCGATGGGATAGAGGTGGGGCACCTGGGAATAAAGTGAGGAAACTGATGGGAATCACGGAGCTTTAAAAATTCCGAGGTAGTGTGTTCAGTAGACAGACCTCATCTCCGGAACCACCTGGAATCTTTGCTCCCAACCTGTTGGTAACATGTTTCCAGCGGCCATTCTGAGCCGCAGTCTGCAATGATAACCCAGGACAGGCATCTCAGGTTGGCTGTGAGGATCAGACATAGAGCAGACACAGCCCAGGGGGTGCCCCTGCTGCCAACCCGGGCCTCTCAGCCCCAGGGCCTGGCTTAAGAATAGACCTTTGCCCTCATCTCCAAACCACCCCTCTCAGACCCCAGGGGTAGCATTAGTCGCTCAGTCCAGTCCATCTCTTTACGGTCCCACAGACTGTAACTCACCAGGCTCCTTTGTCCACGGAATTTTCCTGGCAAGAATACTGAAGTGGGTTTTCATTTCCTGCTTCAGGCTCAGACCCCAGAGCAGGACCGAAAGAAGAGCGTTTCCAGACTGCCTCATCCTTGCACCACTCCCTGGGCTGGTAATAGATATTTTTAAACGAATTTCACAATTACTCTGTGAGCGCATGCTATATTGCATTTGATCTTGTGCTTTTAAAGCAGTCCTCGGTTAAATGAGTCACATTTAATGGGATTTCCAATTCGTGCTCCTCCATTAGGGCAGCCCTCTCCATCTTTGATGGGGCCGAAAATTAAGGCATCTGGTGCATAGTAGGCACTCAACGTGTCAGTTAATATTGCAAGAGCAACAATAAATCTGAAGTTGGGGAGCCTGGGGCCAGAGTAGTGAGTGAAAGGTCGTCTTGAGCCTCGACCGGGGGGCTTGCAGCCGGGCACAGCAACCCGGACGCCCTGTGGGTGTGGCGTGGCGTGCAAGGGTTCGGTCTGGGCCGCACCGCCCGAGTTAGCTCGGAAACTTTCGCAGTGGGCGGGCCGGACCCGCCCTCCCGGCGACCTCGAGCTTGGCCGCGCTGTGGGCCCGTAGGCTTCAGCCGCCGAGGCGCTCTGTGATTGGCGAAGGTGCGGAGTGATTGGCAGGCATACCGGCCGCTCAGCGGGCCGAGTCGGCGCCGCGTCCTCCGGGCCGCGTCGGGAGTGGAGGACGGCCTGCGGCGCCGCCCCGGCCCCGCCCAGGCCCCGCCCCTCCCCGCGCTGCTGGTTGCGCTCACCGGCTTCCACAGAAACCAGCACAGCCCGCTTGATCCCGGCTGCTTTCCTTCGGCCCTGGTCCTTCCAGCTGCTGCCGATCCACTTTGTGGCCAGCTCGGAGGCCCGAGGGCGTCGCAGCGCCGCGTGAGGCCCACTCGCGGGCCGGTGAGTACTTCGGGGCGAGGGACGGTCGCCTAGAAAGCGAACCGAGAGCACCTGGGCTGGCCGCCCGCCTCGGCCTCAGTTTCCCCATCTGAGCGGTGGGGGGCTGGTACCAATGTCCCCTGCAAGTTCCCCAAAAGTTGGAGGGCCAGGGTCCCGTCCTCTCCGCGACACTCAGGGCTCCCCCTGCCCGGGCCTGGATCGCGGCTTCCTCCCGGGGATGCGCGCCCCCTCAACCCCAAGCCTGGGCTCCCCGGGCATCGTGGGGGGCATCGCGCGCTCTGAGCACCGTCACGCCCACGAGCCTGGCTTCGAAACCCCCCCACCCGCCACCGCGCGCCCCGTCTCCCCCGCCGCCCCGCCACCGCCAGAGGGAAAACCTGCCTCAGAGGAAGGCGGCTCTTGGCGCTGGGGACCCGGTGGGTGGAAGGGGGCGCCCCTGCCCCCTGCGCCCCACAGCATGGGTCTCGAGTTGCCCCGTCGTGATGGCCCTTCCCCCGCGGCCCTCGGCCTGCTCAGTGCCCCTGGGGCCGCTGGAAGGCGCTTGTCACCGCCCCCGCCCCC
>SJYQ01024327.1:489953-517149 GCA_006410935.1 Redunca redunca | reverse complement strand
CAGTTTCTGCTTTGACAGATGGAAACTTTCTGGGAAATCTGACCCACCTCTTCTGGGTGTGATGGTAGTGGTTGTAGTTGATGTTAAGAAATTCTGAGGAACTAACACTTACACAGTAGTTGACTCTCCCAGTAGTCTTAGGGGTATGGGATTATTGGCCCATTTGACAAATAAGGAAACCAAGGCTCATTAGGGTTTGATGACCTGCCCAAGGCCCCACAGTGGATCGGGCAGAGCCTGGTGAAAATCAATGCTCCTCCTGGGCAGTCGCTGAGAACAAATGCCTGCCTCTCCTCACCTTGGACAGTGACCCCTGGCACAGGGCCCATTTGTAAAGGGCTTTCCCTTCTTCCGGGATCCATCACTCAGGAAGCAGTGCCCGGGGTACCTGGTGTGCTGGCTGCCTCCCTCGCTACAGCCCCAGTGAGGAAGCCATGCTGAGAAGCCCAGAGGTCACTCTTCCCCACTGCCCGTCTCCAAGGGGCTGTGATTTTCACCGGTGCCCCCTTGGCATCTGACGGGGATTTGGAGGACTTCCTTTATATTCTTGCTCCCCCCAGCAGCTGGGCCTTGATTAGACACAGGAAAGGTTGCCCGGAGACCACATCTCATCTTCTTTCCCGGGACAGAAGGAATCTGGAGGGCTCCCCACTCAGGCCACCCCTGCCCCTCCCAGGCCAAGGCTGGATAGGCCTTTGGGGGCTGGTCGCAGAGGGGAACCTAGTTCAGTCCCCAAAATGCCTGGACAGAGACCAAACCCTGGTCCACGATGCTGGTGATGAGAGGGGTCTGGTAGAGAGGTTGTTCCATGCTTCAGACGACTCCGTCCCCTCCTGCAGGTCCCCTCCCCAGAAAGTGGCACCACCACCATGGCCCTGCACCACCGGTCAGACCACATCCTGCTTCCACACCCTCTCGTTCAGTTGGGGATGCTCTTGTCTCTCCTGGCCCAGGAGTTGTCCTCAGATGCCTGCCCTGGGCCACGCCTCCTCACTTTCCCTGGAAGGCTGCCCGCCTCCCTCCTCGGTCTCCCTGGCCTGTCCCCACGCAGCCTGGATGGGTCTCAAACTGCCGCTGCCCTGCAGCCTGGCCCTCAGTTTTCCTTCTGCCCGGGGCTCAAGCCCAGCACCAAGCCTGGCACTTGTTTAGGGCCTGCCCCAGCTTCCTGGCTGTCTCCTCAGCCTCTTTTCTCCTCCCCGTGTCCTCTGCCCAGACTCAGTTCTGTGCCACTTGCACCTTCCCCACCACGTTGCCAGCTCCTTCTCTGTCCACTGCCCTTTTTCCTGGGCAGTCCCCCACTGAAATGCCCAAACACCTCCGTTTTTTCCCCTCCTTCACCCTTGCCTGGCTTGTCCTGGCTTGTCCTGAAGGCTTGGTCCAGGCCTCTCGTGGAGAATCCCCGTCCTGCTCCTTTCCCACGGCTGAGGGTGGACCCCCTTCTGTGCCTGCTGCCCCCCCAACCCCTGCCAAGTGTGCCATCCTGGTGATGGTTTGTTTAGGTGTCATCCTTCCCATGCGGACTGAGTTCGGGAAGGCCAGCCCTGTGGGATCCTCAGTGGGGTGGGGAGGCCCAGCACAAGCCGGGCACAGAATCAGCCCACAGTCCATGCCCACTGACCCACCCTGGTCAAGTGGGAGCATCCTCAACCTGATTCCCCCATAGTCCTGTGAACTTGGCACATTGGTAGAGCTGGAATGTTCCTTGGTTTGGCCCTTAAGACTCTGGGGCAAAAATAGGTACCTGGGAATCTCCAAGGGCTTTGTGCCCTTGTCTTGAGCAGCCTCGTGCCAGGTGGCTGGGCTGTCCAGGCCAGAGCAGACATCCCAGACCCTGAGAACCCCTGAACCCTCTAGCTTTGGGCTCAGTAACAGATGGGTTTCAGAATTAACATTTTGTTGTAATTCCAGAAACCTTCACATTCATTATAGAAAATTAGGGGAGCATATTTAGAAAAAAGAATAAAATAAAACTACCTCAGTGGCTCAATGATATAAAGAATCTGCCTGCCAGTGCAGGAGACGCAGGAGACAGGTTCGATCCCTGGGTTGGGAAGATCCCCTGGAGGAGGAAATGACAACCCACTCCAGTATTCTTGCCTGGGATATCCCATGGACAAAGGAGCAGGGCAAGCTGCAGTCCATGGGATCACAGAGAGCCGGACATGACTGAGGACTGAGCACACACCTAGCCTCTTCACCCAGACGTACACTATTGCTATCTGTTGGAGGGGGGGGATTTTCTTCCATCTTTTTCTGCAGGTGCATTTTGTTTCCATCTAAATAGATTCAGGGCAGTATCTCATGCTGCTTTAAATCCTACTCAACAGAGTTATATAAACATGTCCTTACCTTTAAATATTCTTAACACAAGTCGTGGCTAATGGCTGTATTTTGTAGCAGAATCTAGAGGGGCTGTGAGTTTCACATCTGCCCTCTCAGGACAGCGCTGGAATGTATGATGGACACACCTGAGAGATGTCCTGTAAGAGCAGAGACGTGGAGGTCCACAGTTGGGTGTGATTGTGGGGTGGGTGTGAAACAGTGGGCATCCCAGGTTATTCCCCTGCAGCTGGCATCAGAGCACGTGAATGTCTTTGAGTCTTCCCCTGAGGGCTTGTTTCAAAGGTGGGGTGGTCCCCTGGGGGTCGAGAGCCGAGTGGGCGTGGCCCTTATAAGCAAGGGTTAGAGAGCTTGGGAGAGGGCAGTGGCAACCCACTCCCCATACTCTTGCCTGGAAAATCCCATGGACAGAGGAGCCTGGTGGGCTGCCGTCTATGGGGTCGCGCAGAGCCAGACACGACTGAAGTGACTTAGCAGCAGCGGCAGAGAGCTTGGGCTGAAGTCCACATGCTACCATTCTCCACCTGTCAGTAGTTGTGTGGTCCCAGCAGCCCCCTTCCGGGGGTGGCAGACCCTCAACTGAGCTCTGTGGTTGCTGGCGTTTTTGTGTTTTGCTGGGGTAAAATTATGTCTGGGTGCTCATGTGGAAAGAATGCCGGCCACTCTGGATCTGACACAGTGACAGGTTGCAAGCCACTGCCCTGACCCTGGGGTGGCAGTTGGGGTTGACCGACCCCCTCATAGGCATTGGAGGAGCCTTGGAGGCGGGGCAGAGCTCGATGCTGATGCTCTCGTTCTGTTGGGATTCAGGATGCTGGCTGGGCCGGAGGGAGGGACCTGTTTTCTCTGGTCAGACAGTGAGATGGGGCCGGCTCTTCTCCAGCCAGGGCTCCTCCTTCCAGGCCAGACTACCTCAGATGTACCTTGCAAAGCACGGAGGCAGGTATTTTGAGTGAATGAGATGCGGAAAGAAGACTGTCAGAGAAGGAAGACCAGACACCACTGTGGGTCCCTCCACGGGGAGAGCATCCGTGGTCTTCTCTGTGACCTATCCATGGCAATGGGTCATTTTGTTTGTTTTTAAGTAATAAGGCATTTGATCCATAAAGGGTTTGGCCGACTATCAGGAAATCTGAAAATTAATCCTCCACTATTTGTCCATTTTCACTGACTAGAGATTTCACTTTAAAAGTTTCATTGTGATTGTACTGTGACATGCATGATACTTAGCCCAAGAGGCCAGTCAGAAGCTACCTGTTCTCCTGAAATTTCTATTATAAGGTGTCTCTCAACTGAATGTGCCTTTGTTTTGCACTTGGGAGAAGTGGTTTTTTTTTTTTAATGACTGGTAGTTTGCAGACTGCTTTCTCTTTCTTCACACCCTTGCGCCCCAGAGCACCCCTTCATTGGAGGCATTATTCCCTCTGCACAGATGGGGAAACTGAGGCCTTGTGAGGTTATGTGCTCGGTTGCCCGCGTCTCTTTAACCCCATGCACTTTAGCCCTCTAAGCTCCTCTTTATCGGATATTGCAGGCAAGAATACCAGAGTGGGTTTTCATTTTCTTTTCCAGGGGATCTTCCCAAACCAGGGATTGAACCCGTGTCTCTTGCGTCTCCCGCATTGGCAGGTGGGTTCTTTACCACTAAGCCACCAGAGAAGCCCTAAATAGCTAATGAAAGGTAGAACTGACATGCGCTCCCTGTGTTAGCTATTGGTGGAAAAATTGTGTCCTACTGGTGAGGGATGGTGCTGTCCCTCCTGACCCATCCTTCCTCTTAGATGGGGAGACAGACAGGTGTGAGTCCTTCTTGTCCACCTGGCAGAGAGAGGGCTCTCCAGGAGACATGCCCTGGGTGCTGTGTGGTTACCTGAGAGCAGGTGATGGGGACAGGACTCGGGGCAGAGGCAGCTGGGAAACTCCCAGAAGGGGACGAGTTGGGCCCCTGACTTGAACAACGTGAAGGAACGACGGGTCTGGGGGGCACTTGGAGAGCTAAGGCATGGGGGTCACAGAACCGTAGGTTTGGGAGTGAGTGATGGGGGAAGAGAAGGTACGGTGGGGGGTGGATCGCAGAGGCAAGTGGACAGATTTTGAGAGGCCTCTTTTTCAGGAACGAGGTCTTTCTGAACGAGAGGCTCTGTGGTTTTGAATTCTTGCTCCAAGACTCTGAGCTATGAGGCCTTGGGTAGGGATCTCACCTTTCTGGAGCTGAGGTTGCTCTCTGTGAAAGGGGGTGAGTGTGGAAGGACAGGTTATCTTACCATCCACCACAGCCAGGTAACAGCAGGACGCTCCTCCCGGCCAACCACCCCCACCTGCACCCCCAGGAGAAATCGGTGGGAATTGCCGAGAAGGGCACATTCCAGACATGCTTGTTGCTTTGTTAGTAGTGACAGGATCCCTGGTGTAAGTCAGCTCTCTGAAGGCCAGCTGCCCTCTGCCACTCACGGAAGGTAGCACTTGATTCCGGGGCAGTGGGAGCCACAGGAGATGGTGAGGTCAGACGTGACTCCGCGTGGTTTGTCTCTGATCGGCCGGGGACCTGCACAGCTGGGTTCTATCTGCAAAATCCGCGGCTGACTTTCCCCGCCCCCCTGCAGCTGGCCGCCCGCCCACGGGGCCTGCCTGCCCGTCTACCCTGATGATGGATTTCACAAAAGTTGCCTCTTTGTTTGGTTCCCGGAAGCCTGGTGTTCGGGAACAGCACCGAGCACCGCGTTGGTTTCCAAGCAGAGATCCGTGCGGCTTGACACGCTTTTGCTTCGCAGCCAAGGGGATGTTTTAAAATAAGGGCTCGGTCCCTCCAAGGGAGTCGTGCCCAGGTTGAAATCTCCAGGGTCCTTTGGAGAATGAAGGTCTGATCTCTGGGGGCTCCTCTGACTCTTCCGGTGACGGCAGTCTCCAGGCACGCTTCAGGTACCCACTTCTGCAGGCTCGAGGGAGCCAGAGTTGGACACTTTGGATACCTGGGAGCCTGGCCCTTCCGGTCTCTGATTTCATGTAGTCCTCACAGTACCCCCACTTATAGTCGAGGAAACTGAGGGGCAGAGAGGACTGTGACCCGCTCGACCCCAGAACTGGCAGTACAGAGCCCGAGGTGGGTCAGTCTGGGAGCCGGATTCCTCACCCTCGGCCTTTCCCTGCTCTGCTCTCATTTCCTCATCTCAGTGAAGAGGGTGGACGTGGCCTTGAGCCTGGGGTGGGGGCCATGGGATCCTTGGGGATACCCCGCTCAGTGTACATGGTCCTATCTGCTTCAGGGTCTGTATCCATGGAGCCGCATCCCCGCTCCCCAGGGCCCCGGTCTGGGCTCCTGGGGCTGCGGAAGGCCTGGAGCTCTCAGCCCCATAGTCTGGGGCTCGTGGTCGCCCTCAGTTGTGTCAGTGGTGATTTTCGCCTTGTTGCTAAACAGCGGTATTGACTAATCGAGCCCTTTGCCCCTGTTGGTCATCAGATCTCTCTGCTTGCAAGTCTGTTCCAGTCATCGGTTCCAACACACCAGCCCCCCGGTTTCCATCACCCACGTCTAGCATGGGCTCGTATCCAGTGCCGTCAGGCTCGCTGAGTTGTGTCCTGGGGTTTGAGCCTGGTGTGGGGGCTTTGGAGTTGGCCAGGCCTGACCACATCCTGCTCCGGGGGCTGTGTTCCCCCCACACCTGTCTTCCACCCCTCTTCCTCTCCCCCTTTCCCTCCCTCCTTCAGCTTCTCATGTTTACTTTTTAAAAATATTTTATTATTCATTTATTTGGCTGTACCAGGTCTTCACTGAGGCATGCAGGATAATTTTGTTGCGGCATGTAGGATCGAATTCCCTGACCAGGGATCGAACCTGGGCCCCCTGCATTGGGAGCTCAGAGTTTTGGCCACTGGACCACCAGGGAATCCCCTCTCAAGTTTATTTTAAACTTCCACTTTGTGCCAGTGTATTCCTTTCACAGGGCTCTAAGGAGAAATTGACAGAAACTTGGTGGCTTTAACAGAAATTTTTCGTCTCACAGCTCTGGAGGCAGAAGTCCGTGATCAGGATGTCAGCAGGGTTGGTTGTCCTGGGGGACTCTGCGGGACAGTCCTTCCTTGTCTTTCCTGACTTCGGGTGTTGTTGGTGTCTCTGGGCCTGTAGCCGCGTCTCCCATCTCTGTCTCCTCCACGTGGCATCCTCCTCTCTGTTTCTGTGTTACCCTCTTATAAGGACCCCAGTCTTTGGATTAGGGCCCACCCTAAGCCAGGATGCTCTCTTGTCAAGATCCTTGATTACATCTGCAAAGACCCCTGTCTTCCAAATAAGGTCCTCAGCACAGATTTTGGGTGGACAGACTGGGAGACCAGCTTCATTCCAGCGCAGCCAGATGCTGTGCCCAGGGCTCCATGTGGACCATCTCACTGAATCCTCCCAACCTGCCACATCCCCATTTCTCAGATGAGCACACCCGAGGCCCGGGACTCAAATCCTGGAGACTGAGGGCCCAGCTCATGGCTGCTGTGGGACCTGCCAGGCCAGCGGGCCTTGAGCGAGTTTCCTCCCTCAATTTCCTTATCGGTAAAATGGGAGTGTCTTTGCGGGGGCTGTTGTGAGATTGAATGAGATCACATGGAATGCTGGGCAGTACCCTTCCATTTCCCTTTGCCATCCTGTCTCTCCACCAAAAGCTAGAGGCCAGGGCAGCCTGGGGTTGGCCGGCCTTGTGTGTTTGACCCCCCGGTTTTTCTCACATCAGAATGGCTTCCAGCGGCCCTCCTCCGAGCCCCTCCGGCCCCCAGCCTCCGCCGCCACTGCAGCCACAAGCCCGCTCACGGCTCAACGCCACTACCTCGGTGGAGCAGGAGCTCAGCGAGGTGCCCCCCGCTCCTGGACCCCAAGTTGGACCTGGATCAGATGCGAGAGACCCAGCCGCCCCGGCCATGCCCCAGGCCTCGCGGGCCAGGAGCCGAGAGAGGATGGATAGAACAGGTAAGGGGCGGGGCCCAGGATGCCAGACTGTCCTTCCTGGCGGGTGTTCTGTGGGCACTGTGGACACCTGGGTCCTGGCATGTGGGCCAGATGCCCCTGCAAGGTTCCTTCCGTGGGCGGGCGTCCCCTGAAGTCGGGCCCAACCACTCCATCCAGGCCTGTTGACTCCCACCTCCCAGCAGGTTGTGCTCCCAAGTGCATGGACTTGGGCTGCAGCAGATGTCATGTTTCCTTCCTTTATTTATCACTGGATGCACCAGCTCCCACCTGCTCAGGGACTCGGCAGGTGGTCTGCACCAGGCCCTGTGTGGTGGGAGGTGGTGGGAGCCAGGCTCCCCTCTGGTCCCCCCAGCACTTGGGGCGGCCCACGTCATCATCCCTTGTCCACCACGGCCACTTCTCAGTGACCATTCGGTCAGGTCTCCCTGCCTGGTCTGGGGGCCCCCCATGGCCACTGCCCTTGGAGGCCGGCTAACACCCTGGAATTCACCCGGGCCCCTGGCCCAGGTCCCTGCTGCCCTCTTGACCACCGTCCTCCATGCCCAGGCCTGGCGGCCAAGGATGGCCCCAAACCCCAGGCCACTTGGGCCCCCCACTCAGGTTTCCAGTCTGTCCCAGGAAGCACTTCTCAAGGGCCCAGATGAGACAGTGTGAGGCCCTGGGTGGGCTGGGACCTCTGGTTGTCGTGCCATTGACATTGGGGGAGGGTCGCCAGGGTTTGGTCAGTCCACCTGCTGCCCACTGAGCATGGCCTGGTGCCAGCCCTGAGTGGCCATCGGTGGTGCAGGTGAGCCCTGCCTCTGAGGGGTCCACAGTCTCCTGGAAACACGGGGCCTGGGGAGCACAGAGGTGGCCCTGGTGCTGGGCTGGGGAGGGAGCCGGAGGCCTGCCTTGGGAAGAGAGGATGCCTGAATAAGTTGGAGCCTGGGAAGGGTAGAGAGCACAGCACAGGCAAGGGCCAGAGGGAAGAACTGACCTTGCCTTGGGTGGGCTTGGCCTGGAGAGAGCCCTGGACCTCCTGGGTGATGGGGTGGAAAGAAGGTTGGAAGGATCGGATGTTTGATGCTCGTGTGTCAGGCCTGCGATTGAGCTACAGCAGGAGTGAGCAGGACCGGGCAGCAGGCTGTACAGGAGCTGTTGTGAAAGGCTCCTTTGCGCTTCGGGGGCTATTGTAGGTAAAAAAAAAAAGCCGCAAGCCTTGCTGTCAATTTCATAAAAGCAAGGATCCCTGGGTCTCCGGCTATGATGTTTGGGGAAAATATAGCTGGCATCAACGTTACTTTTTCTAACAACTCACGCACTGCTTCTCAGTATGTCTGTCTTATACTCACAGGGACCAACTCTGTGAAATAGGGGCCTTGGCTTTCACTGTAGGTACAGTGATCAAAACAGAGCCCGCTGGGGACACGAGCTCCAGGGATGGTGAAAGCCCTGTGGCTTCTCTTCATGGCTCACTGCCTGTTAGACTTTCTGACCTCTGCCCACAGTAAGAAATGCATGTACCGTAGTCATAACCTGGCGCCCACGCCCACGTGCCTGCATGCACACAACACACGCACACGCCCACGCAGTGGGAATGGAAATTTCCAAAGCAATACTTGCCTTAACTGTGTGCCTGGCTGTCTGGTAGGTCTCCATGCTCTTGCTTTTATGTGCAAACAAATGCTGCTTTGGGCAGTTCACTTGGTTCTGTGACCTTCTGGGTCGACGTCTGCAGTTTGAAAACCGCTGTCTGGTTTGGCGCCAGTGCTGATTTCCTGCCCACCCGGGCCGGGACGCCGGAGCACCCATCTCTCCATAAGAGCTGTTTATGTATAGAGCATCCGGAGCCACGAGGTGGTCCAGGAAGGGCACAGACAGCCGGGGTGGGACGCTTGGCTGGGCTATCGACCTTGAGCTGTGTGCCCTCTCCTGGGAGTCGGCAGGCCTCTCTGAGACTGTTTCTGTGAAGTCAGAGCAGCCACGTGGAGCCCGCATGCTGGGACCTCGTGCTCATCAGCCCAGCGCGTGGGACGCGGTGCTGAGTCAAGGCCCCTGGTCCCTTAGGTGCCTGTGTGGTGGTGTGGGGGAAGGGGTCCGTGCCTCAAGCTGCAGAACCCAATGTGCTGCGTGGGTGTCAGCAAGCCTCCCTCCCCGCCACCCCTTTCTCTTCAGGCCCCTCCTGGGGAATCACCATGTGCACTGAGGCATCCGTCCAGTTTTAGGGCCCCACCCAGTCCCTCTTGGGTGACCGGCCTTAACCTCGGCTTCGGGCCCTGTGTGTCTGCATGCAGCGGCTTCGTGTGAGTGTCAGCCTCTTCTCTCCCCCTGGGAGGCTTGTGCTGCAGACTGCATGTGTGTGCGCGCACGCACATGTGTGTGTGCACGTGTGCATGTGCTTTCTCGTGTCTTGCACCAGCACAAGGCAAGATGCCTGACTTTTGTGGTCACAGGGCCCTCCTCTCCCCCAGGTGCTCCATGTGAGTTAAGGAGGTCCCAGCCCCCACCCCACCCTTCTCCTGCTCAGCCAGCCTTGTTGTTTCGTTTTTCCCCTTGAGAAGCCGGCTGCCTGAGGTGACCACCCCCAGCTCAGTACCACCCCTACTCCGTGCAGAGGNAAAAAAAAAAAAAAAAAGCAAAACCTAAAAGCTGAGAATTATGTTTTATTTGGTGGACAAAATCGAAGACTTAACCCTGGAACACAGCCTCTCAGGTCTCAGATTGCTCTGAAATACTGCTCTCAAGAGACAAGGGAGGAGCCAGGATACACAGGAGTTTTCGCAACAAAGATCAGGTAGTCGGAACATCAGTAGATTACTGTTAATTAAAGAAAACCAGATATCTTGAGTTAGGGAATTGAGTGCTTTTCTGTGTACGGGGAAGGTGCGAGAGTCTGGGCTCACGGAAATCATTCCTTTGATCTGCCCCTCAGCTCCCTGAGGTCAGTATCCTGTGCTTTCTCATCCTGTGTCTCCCCAGAGTGCGTGGTAGGAGGGGCTGCCACGCCCTTTGTTTACTGATAGCTGCTCCATCGCTCAGTCATATCTGACTCTTTGGAACCCCATGGACTGTAGTCCGCCGGGCTCCTCTGTCCATGGAATTTTGCAGGCAAGAATACTGAAGTGGTTTGCCATTCCCTTCTCCAGTTTACCGATAGGGTAGCAATAATGTTCTTTCACTCCTAAGGCTCAGAGTGCTAAAGGCAGATTCACACTCGGGTCGGATTTCTCTAACCCCGCACACCCTTCTTCCCTGCCCTTCTCTTTGTTCCCTTAGTCTGAGCCCTTGGCTGGAAAGTGCATTCCAGGGCCGGCAGAGAGTATGACAGCAGCCAGAAGGGAGAGCTGACCTTGATGACTTAAGAAGCACCGAGGTCTGGGGCCAGGGCTGGGGTGGACATCCTGGGCCCAGGCCAGGTGAGGTCCAGGACCTCGGTGCGGAAGCTCAGCATGGGGAGCTCCACAGCAGGACGGGTATCATCATGTTTGCAAGCCATTCACCAAGAGGGGCGCAGCACAGGGGCCTGACCTTCGAGTCTCAGGGAGAATCTTCCCCTTTGAGCCATCCTCAGCCACCCCCTCCCACTCCTGTGTGCCCCAAACTGGACGCGGCCACTCTGCCTTTGAACTTCAGAGCTGTGTCACCGTAGGACCCTGCCCTGCTGCCTCCCAACCAGGCACCCTGCACACAGGGGCTAACTCTGAGCCTGGTGGACGGAGCAGGTCCTGGGAAAGGTCTGGAGGAACAAGTAGAGATAGCTAGACATCCAGCACTCTTCCTAGGGACTGCTCTTATTTCCCTGAATTCTGCCTTCTGTTTCCAGAAGTGTCTAGAGATTGAGAGTCTGTTAACCCCAGATAAGCACCTGCTAAAACGAGAGGTGACCATGGGTGGAGGCAGGGTGTGGTGTCAGGCATAGGCCCCCTGTATTGATTGCTTAAACCAGAAAAAGGAATTGGTGAAAAGTGATTAAAAATTTGCCCTGCAGGAGAGGTAGTGAAATCAGTGAAGTTACATGATGTTTTTGCAACTTAAGATAACGTTTTATGAAGTAAATATAGCATGAGGTATGTGATATTTGGACCCTTGGATCAAGTAATTCACCTGAAGAACCCATGCCAGGAGAATGCCCCCCAAATAAAAATACACGCACAGACTGGTTTGTGGCATCGTTTTATAAAATTATGGAGTCTGGGAATAATCTAAAGGTCCGATGGAGAGGAGAGGCCCAGAGGCCCTGAGTGTCCCCTCAGTGGGATTTCTGAGCCACTGAAGTGGTACATTTAACTGCAGAGCCACATGCAAAGTTGGTTGTGATTCAGTATTACAAAATATATGTGTATATTTCAAAATGTATGTACTGTGATTACGACCTCCCAAAGTCAATCGTGTGTAGATGACTGTCTTGGAAAACATATATTTGGTTTGTTTATTGGGGTGCTTGGCATTGGGGTGCAGGTTCTTCAAATCATTAAATAAAGAACCTCAGGGACTTTCATTCCATCTCTTGCATCTTTCTAGAGCCCTGTTCAAGCCTGATATCAGCCACTCTGGCTGCAGTGAACCCCAGGGGTGACAGTGGTTACTGGTCTGTGCCCCGCTCTGTCCCTGTGCCTGGAACAGGCTTTCCTTCCTGGAACCCCTCAGCAGCTTTGCAGTCCCTGCTCCCTGGCTGTGCAGCAATGGAGGGAGCATCCTGGCGGATCCTCTCCACACCTGCTCTCACGCTCCTGACTCGGGGCTGAAGCCCGTTTCTGCCAGCCCCTCTCATCCTCCAACAAGCGACAAGGACCAGCATGGTGACAGTCCGTCTGCTTGCTTTCCTGTGTTAAAGGACCTGCAAAGGGAGATGTGGACACCCCCTTTGAGGAAGTCCTGGAGAAGGCCAAGGCTGGGGACCCCAAGGCACAGACGGAGGTAAGGACCAGTGTCCGCAGGGAGGCCCGGGGGGCCCGGGACAAGCTGGTGCTGAGCATGCTAGCTGGGCGTGGGTACAGCCTGCCTGCACCTGCCATGTGCGGGCCCCCGCGTGTGGGGTTTCCATGATTGTGGTGTGTTGCTTTTCTTCCCACCACCCTGCGGGGAGCACGTACGTGTTCACCTCTGTCCAGCTCACACCTGAACTTGGGCATCACCTCCTCTGATGCCAGCCCTGCCTCCTGCCTGTCTGCATGACCCCACCCCCTCTCTCATCTCAGTGGAGGGGTGGTGTCCCTGCACCCTGCTCTAGCTTGAGAGCACTGGGCGGACTGGGTGAGGGAGCCCACGGTTGCCCGGTTTTGGGGAGGGGCAAGGCAGGACGTGGACTGGGGGCCCATGCGCTGCACGGGGAGGCTGCCGCAGTGTGTGGTGTGACCAGGTCCCGCTTGCAGGTGGGCAAGCACTACCTGCAGCTGGCCGGCGACGGGGATGAAGAGCTCAACAACTGCACCGCCGTGGACTGGCTGACCCTCGCCGCCAAGCAGGGCCGGCGCGAGGCTGTCAAGCTTCTCCGCCGATGCCTGGCGGACAGAAGAGGTAGGTGAGGTGGCTCGGAGGGACCCACGAGGGATGCTGTACTGTTCTTCTAAATTAACAACCAAAATAGCAACAGGGGAACCCAGTGCTGGCGACGGCATTAGGAAAAAAGAGTGTGGTTTCTGCTGCACTCGTGGCTTTGCCGCGTAGATGGTTTGGGAGTATAACATGGGCTATTTAGGGAACAAAGCCATTTTCATCCTCTTTAACTTGTGGTGGGGTCTACAAGGAGATATACCATCTGGATTCTCATCCAAATTGAGGAGTAGACCGTGGAGCCAAGTTGGAGGGCATGACAGGCCTGGGGTAGGAGTAGCGCTTTCTGAACTGACTTTCCATCTGGTCTAAGTGGAGCAGCTGGGGACTGGGGGCCAGCGAAGGGCCCACCCAGGCAGGCACTCGTTGCCAGGACGGACGTGGGTGTTGGGGGGCAGTGATGTGTAGCCTGGCCACTTGGGGACACTTACTATGTTATCCTGCCCAAGGGAAATGGTTCATTCCTGGTGTCAGGGAAAAGTGTTTCCTGAAGGTTCAAACCTCAGAAGAAAGGTGAAAGTGTGTGTGTCATAAAGGGGACCTTTTTTATCCCGCTCAGATTGCAGAAGTGTTTATGGTGGTTATAGAAAACTTGAACTATATAGAAAACATAAAGATAGAAATTATCTTTAAAAATTATCTTGAAACCCAGAGAGAAGTGCTCCGTAGTTTACTATTTTTCCTTCTGGTTTTATATTGGAATTNACATTATTATATGTATATATATTTATATATGTATATATAATGTATAGAAATGATATTTATTAACATTATTTATTATTGTATAGAATCTCCTTTCTCTGGACATTAGGCTGATGGCTTTAGTGACTTAGAACGGTCATGTTCTGCTGGCCAGAATTGCTTACCAAGCCAGCCTCCCTTGCTCCAGGACAGGTGGGATGGGCTTGCCCTGGCCAGTCGAGTCAGTGTGGCCCCCAGAGTTCACGGTTGGAGCCAGTGGTCTTCCCAGAGGCCCTGAGGGGGCCAGGGCAGGCCTGAGGACTGGCCGGTGTGTGAGGGAGGGGGCCAGGTCTCACGTGGCCCACACCCTCCGCCTTCTCACACTGAATGCGTCCTGATCATAAAAGGAACGTGGACTCCCGTGGAAGGTTAGGGAGATGCTCCAAAGGAAACTGTCCCCTGGGGTGGGGGTGGCCGGGCTGATGTCCCTGGTAGTCCGTGTGCAGGGGGAAAGGCGGCCTCTAAATGGCCCTTGAAACCTGCTCCCCATCTTTCTGTGGGCTAGTCTTGCCCCCTGGGAAAGGGCCGCCTATGTGGGGCACTGCTCCTGGCTGCCCTCGGAAGGGCTGATGCTGTGAGTGTAGGGGTGCCCCCGGTCTTGCAGCCTGGCCGCTCACTGCAGTGAGATTGACCAGGGTTTGAGACCAGCTCAGCCTGTCTGACTCTGTGGCCTTGGCGCCAAGACCAGGCCACCACCCCTGGGTGCCTCAGTTTCTCCATCTGTGAGGTGGGAAGAGTAGCACCCCACCAGAGGGGTCCTTGTGAGGGGGAACCTGGGAGGGGAAGGAGCCAGGAAGGTGGGGAGGCCTTGCCCAGCGCCAGCCCTCCGTGGCCACTCGGCGAGCGTCTGCTGAAAGGCCGGGCCGAGCCTCCCACCCTCGGGGACTCAGGCCAGACACTCATCCGGCCAGACCCTCATTTCCGCCCTGGTGACGAAGATGCCTGCAAAGCCACTCATGGCAATTGCTTCCCAAGCCCCTTCAGGCGGGGCTGGCCGGGGCTGGGTCGTCCCTGCCAGCTTCTGGGCGGGCGGGCGGCCCCAGACCTCTGACAGCTCCCTCTCTCAGGCATCACCTCCGAGAATGAGCAGGAAGTGAGGCAGCTCTCCTCTGAGACCGACCTAGAGCGGGCTGTGCGCAAGGCGGCCCTCGTCATGTACTGGAAGCTCAACCCCAAGAAGAAGAAGCAGGTGGCTGTGGCGGAGCTGCTGGAGAACGTGGGGCAGGTCAACGAGCACGGTATGCGCTCTGCCCGTGGGCCTCCTGGGCTTCTGTGCCAGGATCCTGGGGGCTCCTCTATGGAAGCTGGCATGGGGGGGCTCCAGGGAGCTTCTTGCAGGGACTTCGCAGGTGTCCTGTAAGGCTCCAGAGTGTCCTTCCTGGGTGTCCTGTTCCTGGTGCCCCTCAGGCCCCCCCACCAGCTCTGGTTCTACCTGACTCACTCCACCCCTAGGGTTCTCACCTGCTGCCCACGGGTGGAGCTGCAGGCCTTGGCGTGTCCAGGGTGTCCTCCTCCTCCTCCTGAAGGGGACATGGAGTGGGAGGGTGAGAGTTGCCAGCAGCGACCTGGGTCCCCGAATCCCCGAGAGCCTCTCCAGGGCCGGCCCCATTGCCAGCCTCTTCAGTGCCCCCACCTCCTTCTAACCCAGCTTTCCGAGAAGGGCATGGGCAGCTGGAAGGACAGATGGACCAGGAGAATGGGCATCCCTGACTGGGTGTGGTCTCTCCATTTCCGGGGTCGGGGCTGACTTCTGTCTCTTGGTAACCTTGATAAGCAGCTGCCCCGAGGGGGAGATGCTGGGGGTGGGGGTGGGGCTGGGGCCACCTGCCACGCATCAGAGAAGACGGGTGGGTGGGCACCTCTGCCCCTTCTCCGGGCGGACTCTTGTCTGATCTCTGATCCTCTGGGGCTTGGCAGAGGCGGCCGTGAGGCCTGGGACTCCAGTGGCAGGACCCCCGAGAGGCACGCTCCACCTGAAAGGCCCAGCCGCCCCTCATGGGGCCGCAGCGACCCTGCGGGGCCACGTCCCTGCCCCGTTCCTGCTGCCCCCTCACCCGCTCTTGGCTCCCCTGTGCTCCCGTGGCCCCTCTCAGTCGCGGCGCCCCTCCCCTTGTGTTGTCTCACCCTGTGGCCCAGCCCCTACCTGACCCGACCCTGCAAAGGCCACCTGGAGCCTGACACAGGAGAGCCCAGTGAACGCCTGCCTGGGTGTGGGTGCTTCAGGGGGAAGGTGTCGACAGAGGGCAGGATATCTCAGTCCTGGCACAGTGTTCACCCACTGAACTACCTTCTGCACCAGGGCTGGGGACACAGGAAGGCCTGCCCAGTGGCCCTGGGGAGCTTGGTTTCTTCCAGGGGAAGATCACACCAAGGGACAATGCCAGCAAATGTTTCCGGGGGCAAGCTGTGCTGATCAGAGAGTGTGGTGTGTCCAGGGCTCAGATTGTGCCCAACGGGGCCTGGGTCCCCTTGTGATGGAGGTTAAGCAGTGGGGGTCCCAAGGGTTGGCCCTTGCACAGCCCTCCAGGGCTGCATGGGGAACACTGGCAAGCTTCTGGGGGCTTGCAGAGGATGGAGGCTTCCCTCATAGTTCAGTTGGTAAAGAATCCGCCTGCAATGCAGGAGACCCCAGTTTGATTCCTGGGTCGGGAAGACCCACTGGAGAGGGGATAGGCTACCCACTCCAGTATTCTTGGTCTTCCCTGATAGCTCAGCTGGTAAAGAATCTGCCTGCAATGCAGGAGACCTGGGTTCGATCCCTGAGTTGGGAAGATCTCTTGGAGAAAGGAAAAGGCTACCCACTCCAGTATTCTGGCCTGGAGAATTCCATGGACTGTATAGTTTGTGGGGTCACAGAGAGTCGGACATGACTGAGCGACTTTCACTCACTCACTGCAGGGGATGGGGCAGTCAGCCGGCCTTGACTCTCCCCTACTCTGTTCGTGCAGATGGTGGGGTGCAGCCCGGGCCCGTCCCCAAGTCCCTGCAGAAGCAGAGGCGGGTGCTGGAGCGCTTGGTCAGCAGCGAATGTGAGTACGGCCGCCAGTCCTGTGCTAGCGACACCTTTGGCCATGGTGTCGCCCCCACCACCCGGGGCATCGTGTCTGCGCCCCCCACCCCCCATCAGTCCAGGCCTGGCCCCCCGGGTCTCAGAGGCTGACGGATCTTCCGTCCAGTCCCTTTGGGGCTTTTGGTTGGGCGTCAGTGTTCTGGGCTCTGGGATTTGGACCCCACCCACTGGGAGCACATACACACTGGAGGGATGAGAGGGCAGCGTAACTGTCCCTGACGGAGAAGGATGCTGGGGCCTGTGATGGCTGTGAGCCCACGACGGTGGGGAGGTGGGTAGCCCGCTAGGGACAAGGAGGTGGATGCTCCAGGCTGAGTGAGCGAACCTCATTGGCAAAGGCCTGGGAACACCCAGCAGGGAGTGCGGGCTTCCCCCAGCATAGGCCATGTGGAGGTGGGCATGTCAGGCTGAACTTGGGGGTGGGGGGGAAATGAAGGTTTGGGCACATGCTGGCACATAGTAGGCCCTTGGAGGATGCGTGTTGGCTAGAGGGGCTAGTAGGGGCTGGGCCACAGGGGTCAGGGCCGAGGGAGTAAGGGGATCCGAGCAGCACGGGCGGAAAATGTTCTGAAGAAGGGTCCGCATGGAGCCTGGCTCAGGCAGCCCCCCAGGACTTGAAGGACAGGGGATGCTTCGGGGAAGGGACGGCGGGTCCCCAAGGCCAGGAGGCCTCAGCAGGCCTGCCTGCCTCTCCTCTCATCTTCCGGGTCTGAGAGGGGTCACCTGTCTCCGGCATGACCCTGGCACAGCTGCTGCCCACCACGTGCCCATCTCCATGGGGCGGCGGTGCTCGTGGTCTCACCAACCCTGCGTGTCCTCTCCTGTGCTTCAGCCAAGAGCTACATAGCCCTGGATGACTTTGTGGAGATCACCAAGAAGTACGCCAAGGGCATCATCCCCGCCGACCTGTTCCTGCAGGATGATGACGACGATGAGGTGGCGGGCAAGAGTCCCGAGGACCTACCCCTGCGCCTGAAGGTGAGCCCTTGGCCTGGGCCACCTGCCCGCCTGGGTGCCCCCCAGGAAGCTGTAGGTGGGAGACCTCGCCCAGCAGGGAACCTCCTGGGCTGTGTCGCTTGTCCTGGGGAGGCCCGTGCCGCCAGGTTGTCCACGTAGCTGCATAAGGACGTGTCCTTGTGAGAGGAGGCTCCCACACATGCTCAGGCTTTGGAGGCAGGGGCGCTGTTGGGGTCAGGCGGGCCCAGTGGTTGCTGGACGTGCACGGGCATCTTTGCATCTTTCCCTGCAAAACCCTGTGGGGAGCAGGGTGCTGTGTGCTGGAGATCGCCTTTCACGTAGACTCCATCATTCGGAAAAATTGTCCATTTATGGCCCAGAGGGGAGGTCAGTTCCTCGAAGGTGCCTCCCTCCAGAAGCAAAATGCGGTCTTGTATTCAGGAGGGCTCTGCGGTGGTGCCTGTTTATCTGGATCTGCAGGGGTTCAGGGAGCAAGCGGGTGTGGAGAGGGTGGCAGGAGAGGTGACTGAGGGCAACCTGAAGGTGGACAGGGGTGGTGGGAGGAAGCTCGTGTTCACCACCGCTTCCCGCCAGCGAGCAGCCGTGATGACAAGGGATGAGTGCAGCGCTTCCAGATCTGTACCGACAGCCAGGAGTGGCTGCTCATGCCCCCTGGAGTCACAGCTTTTGTTTTCCTGGCCATGTGGTTTGTGACTAAAGGGGGCAGATATAAGCCTTGGTGAAGTGTGACCACGCCCCCCCTCACCAGTCTCCCCAAGTTCAGCTCAGGGGGTTGAATTCGTCTCCTGTATCTCCTTTGCTGGGAGCAGCAGGATTTTCAGAAGTCTGGCCATCTGGCCCCAGACAGGTCCATCCCCATGCGTGGCCAAGGGGACCCGGCCAGCACAGGGGGCCTCTGGGCAGACAAAGCATCACAGAGCCCCTGACATTGGTTCCCAAGAGTCCGTAGGGTTCTGTGCTTCCCCAGCTCCTAGGCCCGTGTGTGACCTGCCCACAGTGCGGTTGGAGTGTGAGCAGGATTGGGGCCGGTGATGGGACATGTGCTGGTGTGTCCTCATCCCAGACACGGCCTCAGTGTAAGCCCCGTGCTAGGGGCTAAATATGGAGGCTCAGAAAGCCACCCTCGTGGGTGGGGAGGCCGCCTCTGGGAAGCAAATTCCTCAGAGAAGCTACAGCCCAGAGGGTGGGTGTGAAGGCCACGCTCCAGACCAGCAAGCTTCCTGAGAGCCCCTGAGGGCAGGTAGGGCATCGGGGTGAAGGTTCTGAGGCGCAGGGTCAGGACGGCCCAGGAACTGGACCAGGGAGGTCACCGCTTTTATTGAGGACAGGCCTGGGCTAAGTGTGTTCCAAATGCTGTGAGAGAGGCATGTTCTTACTAACATGAGAGAGAAAAGGTGGAGCGTTTGCCATGGTTCTTGGCTAAAGAGGAGGCGCTCCCCAAATGCCAGTGGGGGTCAAAGGTGAGGGAAGAAAACCTGTGGGCCAGGCGGTCCCGGCCTGGACATCCTAGTTTGTGTTATCCTGGCATAATTACTAATAATGCCTGCTTTCAAAAACATCTCAGTTTGGACAGCAAGTTATGTCACATTCCTTACGGGTGACAAACTCAGTGCTGTAAGATGTCTGAAACTCCTTTTTGTGAAAAAGAGATTTAAAGTATCCTGACAAGAAATAAGGCTATTTTTAATTTTTTTTCATTTTTTGCAATTGTTGTCAGAGCACTTTGATTGCTTTACAGTTTATCTCATTATAAGTGTTTTGGAAGGCTTCCCTGGTGGCTCAGTGGTAAAGAATCTGCCTGCCAACGCAGAGGACACAGGTTCGATCTCTGATCCGGGAAGATCCCACATGTGGTGGGGCAACTGAAGCCGCAAGTGCAACTACTGAAGTTTGTGCACTTAAAAGCCTGTGTTTCACAACGAGAGAGGCCACTGCAATGAGAAGCCCACGAACTGCAACAAAGAGTAGCCCCTGCTGTCTGCAGCGAGAGAAGAAAACCCACGCAAACAAAAGACCCATCTCAGCCAAAAGAATAAAAGTGTTTTGGAAAAGAGAATGAACTGGAGCAGAATGAATTTCCTGGAACTCAAAGCTGTCCCGGCCTTTATTAACCACCCCCTGGGAACAGAGAAGGTGCACGTGCCTGGGGAGGGCCTGGCACCCCCAGTGGAAAGTGCCAGACACCCCTCTGCAAGCTGACGTGACCCCCAGGGACGTTCCAGGCTCCAGGCTTCTCCAGCCTTTGTGACAAATGAAACCTTAAAGATGGATTCAGAAATGTCTTAAAATCATAACAGTGTTTGCATCACATTATTGAAAGTCCAGCACGTGCATGTGCGCTCGGGTCTGAGCAGGGCTCGATGAACCAGCCGGGACCCTCTGGGTGAGCGGTGGCCTCCTTGGTTGGCTGCCCAGGTTGGTACCAGGCAGTTCTCTTCAGGTTTTCATGTCAGCCAGGTGTGTCCAGGGTGAAGGCTGCTGGTGACCGCAGCCCCTGGTCAGGGTGCCCTTTCTCATCCTGTCATGAACTGACTCCCTACTCATTTTTTAAAAAACTTCTTTCTTGCTGAAAGTAAAGTTCGTTTTAATTTATTTGGACTGCCTCTACAGAAAAGGTTTCTAGTCTCACAATTTGGTGGGGTCCCAAGTGGTAGGGCTTGGGTAGAAGCGGCAGGGGACAGAATACGGACCTTAAAGGACAGCTCTGGTCACAGCGGCCACAGGGGCTCACTGTGCCAGCAGAGGCCAGCACTGTTGGACTTCAGGTTCTAGAAGCTTCATTGTCTTTTAAATGTCCTCTCAACCGTGTGATTGTGTGGTCTCAATAGGCAAAAAAAAAAAAAAAAAAAAANAAAAAAAAAAAAAAAAAAAAAAAACAACAATAAATAATGTGAATGGTTTTGAGCATTAGGAATTTCAGGTTAATTTTAAGGTACCAGCTAGTTGGGTGCCTCCAGGCCAGCTCCCCCAAAGCTGTTCACCACTGACTGTGCAGAGTGAGAATGGAGGTGAGAACAGGGACACTGGGTGCCTCTGGTCTGTCAGGTTAGAGAGGCCCCGTCGACAGGGATTAGCAGAGCAGACAGCGGCTGATGCATGCTTGGGTTCTTTCCGTGGTTGGTGTGTCTGGCTTTTGGTCGAAGGGGCTCCTGCAGAGCTGGAGCAGGTTCTTTTTGGAGATACTGGTTTGCTGTCTGGCAAGTGTCAGATATGTGGGTGATACCACTCTAATGGCAGAAAGTTAAAATAAACTGAAGAGCCTCTTAATGAAGGTGGAAGAGGAGAGTGAAAAAGCTGGGTTGAAACTCATTATTTAAAAAACAGGGGATCATGCTATTTGGTCCCATCATTTCATGGCAAACAGAAGAAGAAAAAGTGGAAGGAGTGACAGATTTTACTTCTTGGGCTCCAAAATCATTGCGGACGGTGACTGCAGCCATGAAATTAAAAGACGCTTGCTCCTTGGAAAGAAAGCTATGACAAACCTTGAGAGCGTATTAAAAAGCAGACGCATCACTTTGCTGACAAAGGTCTGGATAGTCAAATCTATGGTTTTTCCAGTAGTCATGTGTAGGTGTGAGAGTTGGATCATAAAGAAGGTTGAAAGGTGAAGAATTGATGCTTTCGAATTATGGTGTTAGAGAAGAGTCTTGAGAGTCTCTCGGACTGCAAGGAGATCAAACAGTCCATCCTAAAGGAAATCAACCCTGAATATTCACTGGGAGGACTGTTGCTGAAGCTCTGATACTTTGACTACCTGATGTGAAGAGCTGACTCACTGGAAAAGAGCTTGATGCTGGGAAAGACTGAGGGCAAAAGGAGAAGGGAACCACAGAGAATGAGACGGTTGGATGGCATCACCGACTCAATGGACATGAATTTGAGCAAACTCCAGGAGATAGTGGAGAACAGGGGAGCCTGGTGTGCTGCAGTCCATGGGGTCTCAAAGAGTCAGACCTGACTTAGCAACTGACCAACAACAAGTGTCAGAAATCCCCACCAGGGCCGACTTTATGGTATCCGAAGTTCCTTGGTACCCTCCTCCAGACAGGGTGAGCACTGGGTCTCCTCCTGGGGAAGCCGGCCCCAGTGAGCTGGGGGAGCCCTGAGCTGGTTTGTTGGTTTTGTCCTTTTCTTGCTTGTTCTGAAACAGAGGGTAAGTGGACTGCTAGTTAAATGAAGAATTCAGCTCTTTGAGCATATATAAGTGGGGTTTCCCAGGTGCCTCAGTGGTAAAAGAACCCGCCTGCCAATGCAAGAGACTCGAGAGATACTGATTCGATCCCTGGGTCAGGAAGATCCCCTGGAGCAACCCCCTCCAGTGTTCTTGCCTAGAGAATCCCGTGGACAGAGGAGCCTGGCGGGCTACAGTCCATGGGGTCACACAGAGCCAGACACAGCTGAGCACGCATGTGCTCCCCCGTGTGGGTGTCTATAGAAGCGTGCGCACACACACACGCGCACACACACACATGCACACACATTGTTAAACACTCCTGTTTCCCCTGTAAGCCCAGGTCCCTCTTACCTGGAAAACTCACTCTGCCAGCTGCTCCCGGGTGTCCTGGTCATCCAGAGTTGACACCCCAGCCTCTTGGGCAGATGACGGCCACACCCCAATGTTGCCACTCAGTCATGCTCCCCCAGGATCCCAGCTCCTCCTCTGCCCTTATGTTCATGGGGCAGAAGGAGCGTGTCCCCAGGACATAGGTGGAGGCAGTGCCACTCACCTCACCCGGCTACTGACCGGGCTTCCATCACATTGCCCCTCAAGTGGGCTGTGGGCTCCGCTGGGCTTCCCTGCCCCGACGTGGGTGTTCCTCGCAAGGACCACCCCTCTCCAGTGTGGTCCAGTCCATGCCCCTGACCTCCTTGCGTGAGCCCTAGCACGGTCATGGACACGTTCTCTTCTCAGCTCCTTCAGCTTCTTTCCCATCTCCCCGGAGCCCTGGTAGAGCTGAGAGCCTCAGGACCAGGCAGGTGTGGGGGCCACCCTGGGTGGCGGGACCATCCTGCCTCCCGCCTGAGGCTGGTCCCCAACTCGCCTCCCTGCCAGCCCCTCATTCCTCTTCTCTTGTGGGAAAGGACAAGGATTTCTGCTTGTACAAGGCTCTGTGTACAGTCTGGGGGAGGGGGAGGTGGGACGTGATGCGGGGAGCACCCCCTGGGGGCGGTGTGTCTGTTTTGAGCACACGGGTGTGCAGGGGTGGGTGGTGCAGATGGCGGGTGTTGGGGCTCCTGCTGCAGTGAAAATGTCACATTAGCCCTGTTCCAACTGAATCATTTCCATTCACATGGTGGGAACTCTCCGCTCCTGGGATGGGCAGGGCCCAGGGTAGGCTCGTAAAGCAGCACTTCCTCTCCCCCTTGGTGGGTCACCCACCACACCCCTGATCCACCAGACACAGAGGCTCAGGAGGTGAAGTCCTCATCACAGGGGTGGCTGAGATGCAAGTAGCCTGGTCCTCTGTTGTCTTTGCAAGTGTGAGGCCCCATGGATAAGGAAGAGGGGGCCAGGTGGGCTCCCCGAGGCACCCAAGATCTCACAGGGGAGACCGGCACTCATGAGCCTGGAGACACTTGTGGACTGTCGGGTACAGTCAGGGACTAGGGTTGGGCAGGAGGTAGAGGGCAGACCCTGCAGGACTGGGTAGAATCAAGGGCAGGTTTGTGGGGACCATGTGCAGCATCACCACCTAGAGAGAGAGCTACAGGTGGAAGGACATTGCAGACCGAGGGACCCGCCACTGGGCCAGGCCCCGGTTTCAGGGAGACTGGAGGGCCAACCAGGGAGCAGTGACGCGGCACAGAGCGGTCCAGGTTCTAACGCCCCTCCTTCGTCTCCACCCCTCCTCCCAGGTGGTCAAGTACCCCTTGCATGTCATCATGGAGCTCAAGGAGTACCTGATTGACCTGGCATCCCGGGCAGGCGTGCACTGGCTGTCCACCCTCGTGCCCACCCACCACATCAACGCCCTGGTCTTCTTCTTCATCATCAGCAACCTCACCATCGACTTCTTCGCCTTCTTTGTGCCCCTGGTCATCTTCTACCTGTCCTTTGTCTCCATGGTCATCTGCACCCTCAAGGTTTTCCAGGACAGCAAGGCCTGGGAGAGCTTCCGCGCACTCACCAGCCTGCTCCTGCGCTTTGAGCCCAACCTGGACGTGGAGCAGGCCGAGGGTAACTTCGGCTGGAACCACCTGGAGCCCTACGTCCACTTCCTGCTGTCCGTCTTCTTCGTCATCGTCTCCTTCCCCATCGCCAGCAAGGACTGCATGCCCTGCTCGGAGCTGGCCGTCGTGTCCGTCTTCTTCACGGCCACCAGCTACATGAGTCTGAGCACCTCGGCCGAGCCCTACACCAGGAGGGCCCTGGTGACCGAGGTGGCGGCCGGCCTGCTCTCCCTGCTGCCCACCATGCCCGTCGACTGGCGCTACCTGAAGCTCCTGGGCCAGACCTTCTTCACGGTGCCCGTGGGCCACTTGGTCGTGCTGAACGTGAGCGTGCCCTGCCTGCTGTACGTCTACCTGCTCTATCTGTTCTTCCGCATGGCCCAGCTGAGGAACTTCAAAGGCACCTACTGCTATCTGGTCCCCTACCTGGTCTGCTTCATGTGGTGCGAGCTGTCGGTGGTCATCCTGCTCGAGTCCACCGGCCTGGGGCTGGTGCGGGCGTCTGTGGGCTACTTCCTCTTCCTCTTCGCTCTCCCCATCCTGGTGTTTGGCCTGGCGCTGATGGGCGTGGTGCAGCTGGCCCGCTGGTTCGTGTCCCTGGAGCTCACCAAGATCGCCGTCACCCTGGTGCTCTGCAGCATCCCCCTGCTGGTCCGCTGGTGGACCAAGGCCAACTTCTCCGTGGTGGGGATGGTCAAGTCCCTGAGGCGGAGCTCCATCGTCAAGCTCATCCTGGTGTGGCTCACGGCCATCGTGCTCTTCTGCTGGTTCTACCTGTACCGTTCGGAGGGCATGAAGGTCTACAACTCCACACTGACCTGGCCGCAGTACGGCTTCCTGTGCGGGCCACGGGCCTGGAAGGAGACCAACATGGCCCGCACCCAGCTCCTGTGCAGCCACCTGGAGGGCCACCGGGTCACGTGGACCGGCCGCTTCAAGTACGTGCGGGTGACGGAGATCGACAACAGCGCCGAGTCCGCCGTCCACATGCTGCCGCTCTTCCTGGGCGACTGGCTGCGCTGCCTGTACGGTGAGGCCTACCCGTCCTGCAGCCCGGGCAACGTCTCCACAGCCGAGGAGGAGCTCTGCCGCCTCAAGCTCCTGGCCAAGCACCCGTGCCACATGAAGAGGTTCGACCGCTACAAGTTCGAGATCACGGTGGGCATGCCCTACAGTGGCGCCAACGGCAGCCGCGGGCCTGAGGAGGACGACGTCACCAAGGACATCGTGCTGCGGGCCAGCAGCGAGTTCAAGGACGTGCTCCTTCACCTGCGCCAGGGCAGTGTCATCGAGTTCAGCACCGTCCTGGAGGGCCGCCTGGGCAGCAAGTGGCCCGTCTTCGAGCTCAAGGCCATCAGCTGCCTCAACTGCATGGCACACCTCGCGCCCGCCCGACGGCACGTGAAGGTAGAGCGGGACTGGCGGAGCATCGTGCACAACGCAGTCAAGTTTGCCTTCGACTTCTTCTTCTTCCCCTTCCTGTCGGCGGCCTGAAGACGCGTCCCCTGCAGGAGCAGCAGTTGCGCGTGGCTGCCAGGACCTCCCCCGTGTGCACCCCCTCCCCCCCACCCAGCTGGATGGCACAACACTCATCTGTGTGTGTGTGTGTGTGTGCGTGTGTGTGTGTGTGTGCGTGTGCAAACGCAGGGCTTCGGAGATCCTCAGTCGCTCGCAGCTGGCTCACACCTCTGTGAACAGGCTGACCCCTGTAGCTCTGTCCACCCTGAGCGCCCAGCGTGGTTGGAAATTGCATGCACAGGCCTCCACCCGTAGCCCTGACCGACCTCTCCGCGTGCAGCTGGTGTGCCAGCCAGACTAGGATTCCGGCGCCCGGAAAGCACTTTACAGACACTTGTTCTCCCTCCTGCACCTCCTCCACGCACGACCCCCACCCCCTACCCCCTCATTTACTTTCGTTTGAGTTTGTTCTTTGAATAACCAGTAGTGCTGCTGTGTAAACTTGATAGCCTTTCTTATTTATTTGATCGCTGCTAAGACTTGACAGCTGTTTGCCAAGCCCAGGGGTGGGGGGTGGGGGCTACAGAGCTGCTCTGTTACGTGCCTGGGGCCCCTCCTGACTCTGAGATGGAGGCTACGTGGGCAGAAGCCCTGAGCTCTGCTTTAAGCAGCCTACCCACCTGGAGGCTCTCCTGCCTGGTGGGTTGTGGTTGAGTTTGCCAGGGTCTTGCCCAAATCTACAGAGACCATCCCTGGGTAGATGTGGGTCTGATCCCTGGGCCAGGAAGAGCCCCTGGAGAAGGAAATGGCTACCCACTCCAGTATTCTTGCCTGGAGAATCCCATGGACAGAGGACCCTGGTAGGCTACAGTCCATGGGGTCGCAAAGAGTTGGAAATCATGGAATCTGGATTGCAAACCCTTCCCAGTGCTCAGAAAAGCTAGACCGTGTTCAGAACCAGAAAGCAGAAAGTCAAGGTACTGAAGCAGCTGAAATAAAAACCTTTGATGAAACTTGCTATCCTTTAAGTCATTTATGTTTTAAGCGCATGCTAGAGAATCAACAGGTGTCTACACTTGCGCTGAATTACACACAAATACAGTTTGAGTTACAAAGGGCAGAATTTTCAATAAGTGACCCCAGCCCCACTGGGCCAGGGACCCCACCACCCAGCTGTCCACTCAGGCCTTACTAGGTGTGAAATGCACATGGTTTCAATGATTAGAGAAACTCAACGCTGCTGAGAGGTTCATTACATGGTCGTTCGTGACTCAGTAGCTGCCGCCTTGTTCAGGAGTGTGTTTTTTGAAACCATATCCTGTGTTCAGAAATGAACGATGATAATCCCATAGCATTATCATCAGAACTTGAGCCATGTTGGGGGCTCGAGCAGCTTGGGGTCCCTCAGAAACCTTAGCGCCCTGGGTGGGGGTGCCTGTCTGTCCGGGTCTCTTGGGCAGGAGGACATGTCCGCCTGGGTTCCTCTAGTCCCTGGCGACCTCTGCTGTCCCCTAGTGGGCCATGGCCCCACCCAGTGAGCAGCAGGTCCAGTTTGTTGTGTGGTCAGGAAACCCGGAGTTGTTCACACATTCGTCTGTGGTCGGGACTTGGTTCAGGGAGCGGCTGCCTCCGTTTTGAACCCGCGTCTCAGCGTGGTGGCCGGCAGCTGCGTCCCTATACAGCCGACCCTTCCAGTTTTGTCCTCCAGCCTGGTCAGTTCTGCCTGACATCCCACGTGTTGGGAAGTGCTCAGGAGGGCAGTGGACCTCAGAGCTGTGTGTTTGCTCCCGGGTTTCTTCCCAGGCAGTGAGATGAGGTTAAAGGTCAGCCCCACCCTGCTTCTGATCTGGAGGTTTGTGAGGCCTTGAAATGGGTTCATAGTTCAGCTCTGCCTCCTAGACTCCCCACAGGTGGTCCAGTCTGGGAGAGGGGGCGGGGGGGGGGGGGGGGGG